>JADBJO010002434.1:204035-315178 GCA_016801955.1 Conus betulinus
GATTCCTGTTGATAGCGCAATGGCCTCTACAGAATAAACTGTCCGTATCCGTATCTGTATCCCCCCCCCCCCCCCCCCCTCTCTCTCTCTCTCTCTCTCTCTCTCTCTCTCTCTCTCTCTCTCTCTCTCTCTCTCTTGTTTTACAGTAAAGTGAACACTACGGCGATCGACATGTTCCAAGACAGCCAGATTACCTGTGCTGGAGAGTGTGTTAGTCAGTTTGCAAGTGTGCCATGTTTTCCTACTCAGCCTACGGTGACAGTGCTCCCTCACACAAATTAGCATAAGAGTTTCAGTTTCAGTTTCATCAAGGAGGCGTCTCTGCGTGCGGACTAGTCTATATACGCTACACCACATCCGCTAAGCTTTGAGACCACACTACGCATGATTTTAAGCTGATGGATAAATGAATTAACAACTAAGATGAGAGAATTGAAGAAGAGGGTTTCGTGGCTACGACTTAGCATATGTCTGACCTACGCATTAGCCCAATGCGCTGGTCAGACCTTGAGTGCTTACCTAAACATGGGTTGCGTGTCTCCTTTTTTTTTTAATTTCATCAACATTAAAAATACAGTCATGATTGAAAATGTTGATGACACAAGAGAAGATTTGGTCAGCGTGAACTGTAGTGTTGCAGTCAGTGTGACACAATCAGCAGACACAAAATGTGACACACTGACACAGCAGACGAGAGACAACCGAACTGATGCTGACAACGAGCTCAGTGTTTACGGTGAAACTGACGACCCAGCGAAACAACAGAATGGTAAAAGAACTGTGAGAGGAAATAATGTCTTGTTTGAAGAATAATGCAAGAGCAATGGACAGCATTCTCGCCAGTTTCTGCAAATCATAGAGAAGAGACAGGCAGTGTGTGTGTATCGGTGCTGGAGAGGAAGCGAATCCTTGTCTGGACACAGCATGAAATATGTTTGTTTGGAATTCAGGATCAATAAGCATTTCATGTTATGGGTTTAATTACTACCTCTTTATCGATTCCATATCGCGAAGCTGTTTCTTTAAAACGGCTTGCTGTATCTGATTCAGTTGATTTTTCATATTTTCATTTCCGTTCTTTCCACCTCACCCCCTCCCTCCCTACTGCTGCTCAACCCCATCCCGCCATCCCATTTTTTTTTTTAACTCTTCAATGGTGAATGGGCTAGAAGCTTATAACACAATAAATGTTTGTCTTAAGTCTTGAGTCTTGAGTCTTCTCTCTCTCTCTCTCTCTCTCTCTCTCTCTCTCTCTCTCTCTCTCTCTCTCTCTGACTGCGACCACATCTACCTCGTGACTTCAACTGTCCTGATTTCGACCAAACAGTCCTTATCCACAAGAATGACAGAAGTGTCCTGTTATGACAAGTATCAACCCATGTTAATGCAGAAGCGGAGAATGGCAAAAACCTCCTGTTTCGGGAAAAGATAATGCATCTGTCAAACTTGGACCGATGCTGGCGACAAGCAGTTAACTCTGAATAGTCCACAACGGACAATCAGATAAAAACAATTGTATGTGTAGGGTGAAACGTGAAATGGGAGGAATAGATTTTTTTTTTCAAGTTTAGAGTATGAATATGAAAAGGTACCATCCCATCATGTTGTGATACGAAAAAAGGTTGGAAGCCTACTAACCACCAAACTGATGTGAAAATATTTGAGTTTTTCATCGTCTGGGTATATGAGTTGCCAGTACTGGACATTTATGGCTTATCATCCACAACTTCCAAAGCACACTTCGTATATACCCATAAAGTCAATAAATGTGCAATCAGTAATTCGGTCTTGATATCTGACGGATAGAATCATGTTTAGCTTTGGGTTAGAGTCAACACTGTAGAAAAGCTATCAAAATGGCAGACAAAACCCGCATAAATCATGCGTAGTGGCATAATGTGTGTACAATGAGAGACGGGCACACTGTACGAAGCCACAAATACATAGCCAGCTCATGGAGATTATTTTTTATTGTGAATACTTATATAGCGCCTATTCTCGGCTAGAGACCAAGCTCTAAGCGCTTTACAATCCACACTCGTTTACACAACGGGCTGCCTACATGGGTAGTGCCGACTGAAGAACTGCCGACTGAAGAGTTCTCCAGAGAGAGAGAGAGAGAGAGAGAGAGAGAGAGAGAGAGAGAGAGAGAGAGAGAGAGAGAGAGAGATGTAATTTCAGATCATCGAAGTGATGAGGGAAAGTTATGTGCTTACTTGTAACATGTCAATTGTGTTGTGTTGTGCTGTAATGTGTTGTGTCGTGTCGTGTTGTATTGTACCGTGTCGTGTCATGTCGTGTCGTGTCATACCGTGTCGTGTTGTGTCCTGTCGTGTCATGTCATGTCGTGATGTGTCTTGTGTTGTGTCGTGTTGTGTTGTGTTGCGTTGCCTCGTGTTGTGTCTTGTCTTGTCTTGTCTTGTCTTGTCTGTGTCTTGTCTTGTCGTGTCGTGTCGTGTCGTGTCGTGTCGTGTCGTGTCGTGTCGTGTCGTGTCGTGTCGTGTCGCGTCGCGTCGCGTCGCGTCGTGTCGTGTGTGTTGTTCTGTCGTGTTGTGTCGTGTTGTGCCGTGTCGTGTTGAGTCGTGTCGTGTCGTGTAGTGTCGTGTCGTGTGATACTGCGTTGCCTCGTGTTGTGTCGTACTTTACCGTATTGTTGTACCGTGTTGAATATTTTTGTGTTGTACAACAGTGCATGGCATTGGATCGCATCGCATTGTACAGTATCGTCTTGTACTGTATTGCTTTGCGTTTCGTCGCGTTACATTTCATTGTATAGTCTTCTGCTGTGTTATGTTGCATTGTATCGTCTCGTACGGTATTGTAGCGTGTCGTCTCGTGTTGTGCCGTTACACATAGTGTCGTATAGGACTATGTTGGTTGGCGTTGTGTTCTGCTGTGTTGAATGGCGTCGCGTCGTAGCGCCGCGTATCGTGTAGCCGTGTAAAGCATCATCACAGCAGAATGCTCTGTCTGAAATTCGGGCTGTTCTTCACAGGGACAGAGTGCCACGCCAACCTACAGGGCCGCACGTTTCTTCTTCTTTTTCTTTTCTTTTTTTATTTTTTCTTTTTTTTTCCTTTTTTTTTTTTTTTTTTTCGTTTTTGCGTACATCTGTGTTTACTCATAAAAATGAAATTTTCTCCAGACTTTTACCTGGAGCACCACATTTGTTGCTGCAGATTCTCTTACATACGCTGAAAGTACACTGCACACGGTGTCTCGGTTGATCGTTTCATTCAAAAGACTATAATTAGCTCCCAGGCCGACAGTAAATGACTAGTGAACAGGAGAAAAAAAAATAAAAAGAGGGAAAGAAAAAGGATCTGTGCGGAAATTCGAACCATGGGCTGAGGACTCTCACTCCTCTTAGGCGAGTGTGTTATCTACTGGGCCACTCTTTCCACCCAAATGTCCTGCTGTGTTGAACGCAAGAGTGTGTACAGTGACATACATAATTATGTTACACGCAATGTAAGTTTCTTGCTCACTTTACGCACTGTCCCAAAACTGCGGGTGATATGTGAACTGGAATTCGACAAAGTGTAAGGAGCATAGTCACTGATTTATTTCTTGCCGTCTCTGATCCATTCTGTCAACACTGATCTTGTTTATATTGAAGATGAAGCGGATTTTAGACGAAGAGATGTGGAATCAGAAACTAGGTGGCTTAACCTTTGTCTTTCTAAAGTTCAGGTATTACATAGTTTTGCACAGACCGCTTGTGAGTACGAACACGGGTTGGGGGCCGGAATAGCCCCGTTGGTAGAGCGCCGGACTCGTGATCCTGGGGTTGCGGGTTCGAATCTCCGCCGGGCCGTTTCGGTACAGGGGGGATTTTTTCCCTCGGAGTTAACATTGGTTCTGACTCCATTCCCCACGCAGTCCTTCGAATAAGACTATAAACCGAGGTTCCGCGTGTGGAACGCACGCGTAACATCATGCACACACGTAAAATCCCATCACCAACTTTCGGAAGAGACGGCCAGTTTGGCCGTTGGTATGGATGATGACACGTAACACATAGCATGCACTTTCCCCGAAGTTGGAGTATGGCTGCCTTAATGGCGGGATAAAAAAAAGGTCATACACACAAAACTCCACTCCCTTTGTTGGGTAGATGGGATTAATCCTTGCCTGTCTACACAGGGAGTGTCCGCAGGAGTATCAGCCTGCGTACGCAGAAAGAAAGAAAAGTAAGAACACGGGTTAGGCGTAGCATACACCCTCGGTCCTCTTGAGTTGTTCCTCATAACGTGAAATATGTCAAGGCACAATCCGATGTAAATAACACGACACGAGAAGAGGGACGAAGAAGAAGAGGAGAGGAGGTGGAGGGACATGGCATTTGTGCGAGTTGATTACTACATTGGTTGATCAGTTGGCAGGTCGGCTAATTCATTGGTATATTTCTTTATTGCGGACGTGTGCGTGCGCGCACGCACGCACGCACGCACGCACCCACCCACCTAGTTACACACACACACACACACACACACACACACACACACACACACACACACACCAGAGAGAAAAAGAGACAGACAGACAGAGAGAGGCTGCGATTGTAGAGAGGTGGGGAGAAAGAAAGAAGGAGGTGGGTGGGAGAAGGAGACAGAGGGAGACAAAGAAGAACAAAAACAGAGGAGGGGGGAGGGAGAGAGAGGGAGATCACGAAAAGAGATAAAAACAGGCGGAGACAAACTTGGAAATAGAAGGAGAAATTTAAAAAAAAAAAAAAAAGAATGAGTAAGAAAAAAGAGATGGGATGGGGGGGTGGGAAGTATTACAAAAAGAGAGAGAGAGGGGGGGGGAGAGAAAAGACGACAGAGAGAGAGACAGAGACAGAGAGACAGAGAGAAAGAGGGGGAGAGAGAGAGGATATACAGACAGAAAGAAAGACAGAAACAGACACACAGGGGGGTAGGTAGGGGGAAAGAAATAGAGTGGGGAGGGGAAGATATACACACACAGAGAGAAGAAGAAGAAGAAGAAGAAGAAGAAGAACAAACAACAACAACAACAACAACAAAGGTCGCTCACCTTCTGTCTGTTGCACGGAGAAGGCGGCAGCAATAACAAGGAGCGTCACCACTGGCACGCCCATAGTCTGAGGTTAAAACGTCACTCAGTCACTCAGCAGTTTGTTAATCTAGTTGCTAAAAACCAACTTACTTACTTACTTACTTGCTTGCTTATTATTTACAAACTGCTCAGTTATATACTAGCTTACTTACATACTTGGCTGCTGGCTGGCTTGCTGGGTAATCAATTACTTAGTTATTTACCTACTAAGTTTCCAAATCAATAGATTAGTCTATATTACTTATTTACTTACTTACTCACTTACTTACTTACCTTCGTGCTTAGTTAGTTAGTTAGTTAGTTAGTTAGTTAGTTAGTTAGTTAGTTAGTTAGTTAGTTAGTTAGTTAGTTAGTTAGTTAGTTAGTTAGTTAGTTAGTTAGTTAGTTAGTTAGTTGGTTGGTTGGTTGGTTGGTTGGTTAGTTAAATAGGTAGACAAACAGGTAGGTAGGTAGGTAGGTAGGTAGGTAGGTAGGTAGGTAGGTAGGTAGGTAGGTAGGTAGGTAGGTAGGTATTAGTTAGTAAGTTAGTCGGTCGATTGGTTGGTTGGGTTAGTTGATTGATTATTTTGTATGTTGGTTAGTTAGTTAGTTAGTCAGTCAGTCAGTCAGTCAGTCAGTAAAGTGGTCAAATAGTTGGTCAGTTAGTTAGTAAATTATATGAAATATGAGATATGAAAATGAAACAAGACAGAAGACAGAAAAACAACAACAACAACAACAACAACAACAACAACAACAACAAACAATAAAAACGAAGTGTAAACGACCTAGTCTTTAGCTTCACTTCAGTCCATTGAAAATTCACATTATCTTCAATAAAGAAAGATAAACTGTTGCCTTTAAGGCTCGAAGTGAAAAGGGAATCCACTCTAATTACGTTCAGCCATTCCCCCCCCCCCCCCCCCCCCCCTCCCCCCTCCCATCTGATTTGTAGATGAAGCGGTCTGCGTTCTCACTCTCCATATGTAAGAGCGGAGAAAAATGCGTTTATTCTTCAAACACAATACAAAACGCAGAGGCGAATACGTATTGAAAAATTGATGTATTCCTTCTCGCCTCCAATCCCTCTCGTCATTCTCACACACTACTCCAATTCGATTAGTTAACAATACAAGCAGAAATGAAAAAAAAAAAAAAAAAAAAAACAGAAGAAGACTTAACAGATGACGACAACGACGACGGCGATAAAAAAGGCAGCACCAACATTCGCAGTACCTACAATAACAGTCCTTCCACCATGAATAAAGAGAAGACAGCCACAACACAGAGTTATTCATTCTCTGCCCATAATGCCCATGTACACGTGAAAGCAAAAAAAAAAAAAAAAAAAAAAGAAAGGAAAAACTTACGGGACTGATTTCAAAGTTGACTGCAGTACAACTGACAGGCTGTCTGACTGTCTGCGCTCAGGTGACGTGACCTCTTCAGTCTAAGACAAGGAAAGATCCGCGAAACACTCAGGAGATAACGACGACCTGTCCTCCAGTTCTCTGTTATCTTCACTAGCCATGCCCACGGTGCACTGCATCCCCCCACACACAGAGACAATAGAAACCGGAGGACGGGAGAGAGAAATGGTCAAACCATACAGACAAAGTCTTATCTGTCGACGGACATGGGTTTATGATAATTCTTTATGGTTTATGAAACTTCTTTATGGTTGGCTGGCCGGTTGTTTTTAAGAATACGGGGTGAATTCTATATCTGTACACAGAGTATGTTGTGTTTCATTACCGGGTTGGGTTTGTTCATGTCAAAAGAAAAGGTTATTAAGACCAAATATAGACGCAGCATCACATCTACGGTTAAATTGTGTTCTTGTAGATTTACATCTTATGTCACTGAGATAAACTGTTTCTCTTTAACCAGCTCATTTCAGACTACAGCCTGGGAGCAATGAGACGGGAACACGAGTGACACCCAGACCCTGCATGCACTAGATGAACATACAGTAATGTGGGTCAGTTTCTGTCCGTGAAATTCCGTCCGTATTGATGTTGTCGTACCCTGGCTAAAAGACTCCAGGGATCATCCAAAACAGCCGAAGTACTTGAACACTATGGTACAGATGCATCAGCTGTGGATGAGAACATTACGTATGTGACCATTTTGATTACCCCGCCACGTGGGCAGCCACACTCCGAATTTGAGGGATTTTGGAGACTGATGGTGTTATGCTAGAAGCTTGTCACGACTGAAGACCATCTCTCCACATAACTATGCAGAGCATAACATTTTGATGTAGGCTTGGTGTTCTAGCCTATGTCAATGGTCTGACACACAGCCTTAAGCCAAGGCGTTGTCCGTATTGAAACCAGATAACTTTTTCGTGTGTCCTTGCCATCCAATGTCAGCACTGGCAACACTCACTGCGACTGTCCTTGCCATCCAATGTCATCACTCACAACACTCACTGCGGCTGTCCTTGCCATCCAATGTCATCACTGACAACACTCACTGCGGCTGTCCTTGCCATCCAATGACAGCACTCACGACACTCACTGCGGCTGTTCTTGCCATCCAATGTCATCACTGACAACACTCACTGCGGCTGTCCTTGCCATCCAATGTCATCACTGATGACACTCACTGCGGCTGTCCTTGCCATCCAATGTCATCACTGATGACACTCACTGCGGCTGTCCTTGCCATCCAATGACATCACTGATGACACTCACTGCGGCTGTCCTTGCCATCCAATGACATCACTGATGACACTCACACTGCTGCGGCTGTCCTTGCCATCCAATGACATCACTGATGACACTCACTGCGGCTGTCCTTGCCATCCAATGACATCACTCACAACACTCACTGCGGCTGTCCTTGCCATCCAATGTCATCACTCACAACACTCACTGCGGCTGTCCTTGCCATCCAATGACATCACTGATGACACTCACTGCAGCTGTCCTTGCCATCCAATGTCATCACTCACAACACTCACTGCGACTGTCCTTGCACTCATCCAATGTCATCATCACTCACAACACTCACTGCACTGCGGCATCCAATGTCCTCACCATCCAATGTCCTTCACATCACTCACAACACTCACTGCGGCTGTCCTTGTCATCCAATGTCATCACTGATGACACTCACTGCTGCGGCTGTCCTTGCCATCCAATGACATCACTGATGACACTCACTGCGGCTGTCCTTGCCATTCAATGTCATCACTGATGACACTCACTGCGGCTGTCCTTGCCATCCAATGCCATCACTCACAACACTCACTGCGGCTGTTCTTGCCATCCAATGTCATCACTGACAACACTCACTGCGGCTGACCTTGCCATCCAATGACATCACTGACAACACTACTGCGGTTCTCCTAAACACAGCCCACCCAGGTCCTTGTCGCAGCTTCAGCACCGCCGTCCTCGTGGAGCAGTCAGTATCATTTCTTCATGAGGCAACCCACCCAGAGAAGACACTTCACTTCACTGCCGCCAGGTCACTTTGGTGCTGTTCAGTGGTGCCTGTTCTGCTTTAACCTACGCATGACACCGCCTTCTAAGCCTCTCACCTCCCCCTCTTGCCCTGCCCATCCTTCTTCCAGCTGACGACAGAAAAGAAGAATGATTAATCGCAGAGCTGATGTGACTGAGAGTCGCTCTCCGGAGGGCGTCACCACGTCCAACTGACGACGGTCCCAATAAACCTGTCAAAACTGACCACTAGGACACGGACTTATCACGGGCATCGAACATGAAAAAAACAAAAAAAACTGAGTTCACCATAGAAGTAGGACTATACCCTGTACACACACACACACACACACACACACACACACACACACACACACACACACACACACACACACACACACACATACACATGATGGATAGGATGATGAAGGTAATTCTGTGGTTGCCGGTTCGAATCTCCACATGGCCGTTTCGTTGCTGGGCGGGAGGGAGTGAAGAACGATGGGGAAGGGGGAGGGTTCCTCGGAGGGTTCCTCGGCTCTGACACCATCTCCCGGAAATCCTTCCAATGAGACTTAAACCGAGGTTCCGTGTGTCAACACACGCACAACATCTTGCACACACGTAAAATCCCATCACCAACTTTCGGAAGAGAAAGGCAGTTTGGCCGTTGGTTTGGATGACACGTTACACATAGTACGCATCCTCTGTGAAAAAAGCGAAAGAATGAATGAGTGAGAACCTAAAGTGTCCGATATCAGACTGAATGACACGGGGTCAGATTCAACCGTGTAGTTCCAGTCTTCACAAATACTTACACGCATCGTCGTTTACATCATCATCATCATCCACATGCACGCTGGGATCCCGGTTAGACAACGTCCTGGAAGACAGGATGAGGCTACCTAAACAGTCGGAACTGAAACTATTCAAACAGCGCAGCCCCCACCAATGCTGAATTTCGGAGTGATAGAAAAATGAAGCCCCCCCCCCCCCCCCCCCAAAAAAAAAAAAAAAAAAAAAAAAAAAAAAATGTTTACAACGTGTCACCTAATAGTGTCTCAACACAGTCCAGACCTTACTGCTTTACAGAGACTGTGATTTGAAAATTGATTTTATTGCATCTTTCAGTAACACGCTTTTGCTCTCTTAGATACAAACGGTGCTTTCGACACAATGGACCACTCTGCCTGCACAAACTGCAGTGTAAGTGAGGCGCTTTAGACACTGCTCTCTTGTGGTTATCATCCAATCTTACAACAAGTCGATCTCAAAAAGTATGCGTTAAGGGTTGATATTCAGATTTCTGTTCATTCCATTCAAACCGATATTACCTGCATTTGTCTCTGTTCGTCCACTTGTTTGTTTGGCTATATGTAAGATCCAAAAGGCTGTCAGTCAGTCAATCAATCCCCTGACCGCTGGGGTCTTTGGGGGGACGTGATGAGGCAGCTGCCGTTTCTCTCCAGGCTCTTCTGTTGGCAGCTGTCGTGAGGAGATCCGGAATGGGCATTTTGGTCCAGTCCTTGATATTTTCAGACCAGCTCTTTCTCTGCCGTCCTCGTCTGCGCCCTGCTTCAACGTTACCTTGGAGGATGGGTTTGGGTGTCACAACACCCCTCTCCAAAAAGGCTGCACCAGTCTTGAATAAATGTTACCTTGTGTTTGTTCATTTCTCCAGCTGTTGCTAAATCAGGAACATTGAATATGGGCAAACATCCTTTTAGGAGGATGCCTCCTTGTTTGCTCTGTGTGCTCTGTGCTGTCATTTCTGCTAGGCGATTAAGTGTCGTAAACAGCATTCGTTTGGAGTTAGGGTGTGTATTTGTTTCATCGTGGGATAAGGGTTACCCTATTTGTTTCTTTTTTACTTGTTTATTATTCCTTGTCTCATTTAAAGTTTTCTTTCATACTGATCAAACCGAAGTTATTTGTATTTGTTACTGTTCATCCGTTTGTTTGTCAGACTCTATTCAAGATCGAAAAGGCTGTGCCAGTCTTGAATAGATGTTAATTCGTGTTTGTTCATTTCTCCAGTTATTGCCGCTGCAAATTCGGAACATCTTGTTTTGGAAATGCCCTTTGTGTGTTTTGTGTGTTCTGTGTTGTGATTTCAACTAGGCGCTTCGATACCGAAAGCAGTATTTGTTTGGAGATATGGGCGTTTATTCATTGTATCATACGAGCAAGAGTTACCCTACTTGGTTGTTATTCATTGTTCCCTGCATCATTTAAGATTTTCTTTCAAACCAGTCAAACGAAGGTTACCTCTGTTTGTTACTGTTCATCTGTTTGGTTGTTTGACTGTGTTTAAGATCGGAAAGTCTGTGTCACTCTTTAATGGCCAACTTGTTGATTTGTTTGTTCATTTCTCCAGTTGTTGTTGCTGTGCATTGGGATTGTGAGGTCTGGTGCTGGACACAAGCCAAGAAGAAGTTGCTGTGCAGATGTGTCAGGTACAGGGCATGAGTGCAAGCTTGGAACATGTTTGTTCTGTGCGCCCTGTGTTGTCATTCCGGCAGGGCGATTCGTTAGGAGTATTGGTTTGGAGTTAGCGGCGTGTATTTATTTCATTATGGGAACGAGAGCTACCCTATTTTGTTAGCGGTTCTACCAGTCATAAAATTTGGTGTGCCTCAGGCACAAGGTTCCGGCCCACTACTTTTTTTTTTCTTCTCGCCGACTCCGTTTCTAATATCATTCAAGAAAACCTCATCTCTTGTGAAAGTTTTGCTGCCGATATGCAACTGTTCAAATCAGGCACTCTGTGATTGTGTATATTTGTGATTAATTTATAGTGTTTTAAGAATGAGACGTTTATTTTTTTTCCATTAAGAAAACATCGGGAAAGCTATACAGCTGCAATGACAATGTACCACAGAATATGTGAACATTGTTTGAGAGAGAAACAAACATTAAACGTAAGGATTCCGAGTTTGACGCTTTGTAATTTCCATAGTGTAGAACATTCAGTTGGAAGTGACCTCCCGTGTTTGCGTCCTCTTCTTTGAGAAAAGGGAAAGCAACTCTCATCGAGTGTTTTCATACGACAATTTTCCCCATGGCTTCCGACGATTTTTTCTATGCGGTTACTATCCTTTCTTCAGTGGCAGTGGGACTGGTGTTCCGGAAAATCACTGGAGAAGATAACAGACGATTCCTGTCAACATTTGTGGGCGTGTTGTTGCTATACACGCTCTGTGGCTCTGACTGCTGGCATTTGTGTCGTTACTGTGATCGGCAACTGTATTATTATCTGCTTTCCGCAGCTGAGCACGTTTGTGAACTTTGTCACTTAGTCTGTGCTGTGTGTCTGTATTTGCCTTTGTCACGTGTACACGTGTTTGTGTGTGTGTGTGTGTGTGTGTGTGTGTGAAAGAGAGAGAGAGAGAGAGAGAATGTTTATAGTAAACATGCCGCATTCAATACCATGTGTTACTGTTGATAGTGTTAGAAGTGCATCGACGATTGAACGTTGTCATGTCAGTTCCATCAAGGTGTCAGGGCATCTGACAAGTCCGTATACGCAGCACCATATTAACTAAATTTCAAGACCACACTGTGTACATGATTTAAAGCTGATGGATAAATGAATTAATGAGTAAGATGAGAGAAGTAGGAAGTGGGTCACATGGCTACAACTTAGCAGACATCTGACCAAGATGCATTAGCCCAGCGTGCTGGTGAGACTTTGAGTACCTGCCTAACATTAGCTATGCCATTATTATCATTGTATGAGTGTGTGGTGAGTGTACACATGTGTGGGCATGGGTGTGTGGGCATGGGCCTATGTGTGTGTGCCAGTGAATGTGGTGCGCAAATACGTATATTGTGTGTGTGTGTGTGTGTGTGTGCATGTGTGTGAGTGCATGCGCAAGCGTGTGTGTGTGATCTGTGGGCTTATGTGAGCATGTTCCTGAGCACTCACAGGCATCTGCACATGTAGGTATATATTTGTGTGTGCCTGTGTGTAAGGGCATATATGCTTGTGTGTGTGTGTGCGTGCGTGTGCCCATGTGTGTGTGCATGTATGTGCACATGTTTGTATGTATGTGTGCATGCACGCATGTGCATGTGTGTGCGCATAAGCACAAGTGCCTGCACACACACGTGTGTGTACTCATGTGTGTGTGTGTGTGTGCGCACACGCCTTTGATTGTTTGTTGGAAATGAATGTTCACAAAATGACTTAGCAATAAGAACAACAATAACGATCACACACACACACACACACACACACACACACACACACACACACACACACACACACACACACACACACACACACACACACACACACACAACAATAACAACAACCTCACACACACACTGACTGACTGAAAACCATTTATTGTCAGATTAACTCAAAGTTGTACTGACAAACACACACACACACACACACACACACACACACACACACACACACACACACACACACACACACATACCTTCATATCTGTACTCTCCAGTTTACACAACTGTATCGCCCCACCAATGCACACCCACCAGTGCACACACATCTCCAGTATACACTGGGTCCCAGAGAGATTCAGAGTCTTATCTCAGTTGACATGTGTTTATAAATTTGTTTGTGTCTGTAATTGGAAAGGTCCAGTATTAGCCTGCCCCAATCTCAAAGAGTCTTCACAGGTTTGGCCTTGAGATTATTCCAATATTGGTGCTAAAATTGTGTTTATATCAGTTATCAGAAAAGCAATTCAAGTCTGCCCATAAAATGTGTTAAATGTTCGTAATCATGACATGAGGTCAGGTGTACCTGAGAGGTGATCACAGACATAAGGTGGTGCCATGAGATGTGTCATGGAGATGGTGTGTATATGTGTGTGAGTGTGTGTGTGTGTATGTGTGTGTGTGTGTGTGTGTGTGTGTGTGTGTGTGTGTGCGCACGCGCGTGCATGCATGCATGCATGTGCGTGCATGTGTGTGTGTGCATGTATGTGTGCGTTCAGGCCATTCCATAAACATGCAGTAATGTACTGATGATGTGATATTTTGATGATTGCAGGAAATGTCATGTATACAGTTTTGTATGGAATTTTGGCTACCTTGCCATATTCCGCACTGTTCATCATGTGGGTCTGCCTGCTCCTTCCCCCATATCCAATGCTGCACAACTCTTCCTCACCTTAAGGGTAAGGGACACAACTGGAATCAATATTCAAAGAAAAAGTGTCTAAACGAGAGTACTTCACTGGTATCATTTTGGACTACATCAGTTGTTGGGCATTGTAAAAGACTGTTTTGTGAGCAGTTATGGATTTTAGCCCAGTTTTTCATAGAGTTTGTACCAGTCTGGTATTCTTATAGCATTAGTTATTTATGCCCCAGAGTTAATCTGGTAGTGGTAGTAGTTTGGGTGACCTGTGGTGGGTGATTTCATTGTCGTATGTGACATGGCTGTTGAAGGTAGCCATGGTTTATTCCTGTTCTTGAGGCACTGCTGTTTGTGAACCAAGTGTGAGAGTTGAACAGTGAAACTTCTTCAACAAACAGAATGACAATCCACTTGATTAAAACAAATAATGGTTTTGTGGTTTTTTATACCCTTGGAGAATTGGGATTAGCTGATTTCTTTTGCAGGAAAGTAAAGAGGGATGACTTAAAAGTTTGTGAACAATTTTGTGTAAATGTGTTTATTTTAAACGCATTGTAATTTGTATGTAATTCATAGAAAAATGTAAATCTGTAACAGAAAGTTAGATTGAAATAGCCGTTCTAGTCACTTTAAACTTCTCTGTGTAATTTGTGTGAGTGTGTTCTTACACATGTTCTTCGGGGTGCATTTTAAGTTCACAGCTAACTTTGTGAGTCTAAACAAGGTCCAAATTTGAATTACTGCTGAATTAGGTAGAGACCAGAGGGGCGTGAAACCCAGACCAGCCGGACAAGGAATGACACCAACTCCCTGAATGACATGCTACTAGCCAAGCATAGGTCTTGCAGGGCCCTGCTTAGTCTCTCCCCTCTTTACCTTCTCTCTTCCTCTTTCCCTGTGACCTACTTCATATTGCTTCGAATGATTTTGTTCATGGTAAATGTAGGTTTGTTTGATATCAGTTAAATGAGTTCACAAGCCCCCCCTTCCTCCCTCCCTTCACCTTCTGTCTGTCTGTCTGTCTCTCTCTCCCCCTCCCCCCCCCCCCCCCCCTCTCTCTCTGTCCCCCCCCCCACCCCCCAGTTCATGGTGTGAAAACATGAAATGGCTCATCCATTGGTAGATGGAAGTGTGTGGAAGGGGAAAGGGACATGTGGAGGGGGGGGGGGGGGGGGGGGGGGGGGGAGCAGGGAGAAGAAAGGGTTGGAAGCAGGAAAATAGACTTCACCCTCTGTGTGTGTATTTGTGTCTATGTGTGTCTGCATGCATTCAGAGCTTTATTTTTCATGGAACTGGCCATCACTCAAAGGTTCTTTTTTTTTTTTTTTTTTTTTTTTTTTGAACTTGTGACTTGATTTTATCATGGTGACAGCCCTGATATGGTCCTTTGTGGTCGGCTGGGCTATAAGCAACATTACCTTACCTTACCATTCTCTCTAACATTATTAGAGAGTGAGAGAGACAGATGACGCCACAGCACTAAAGACACATCTCTCTCTCTCTCTCTCTCTCTCTCTCTCTCTCTCTCTTTTTCCAGGGTGTGAGCTGATTGTCGGGAAGGTAAGAGGAAGGAGACGAGGAGAGCTTGTGGACATAACATACAGCAAACTAGAGTAGGGCAGAGGTGGGAGGAGGAAGAGGGAGAGTGGTGGGGGGTTAAAATGGGGAAACTAGAGCAAAGCAGAGGTGGGGAGTGAGTTCAGGAAGGATTTAAGTTGGGGATGGGGGGAGGGGGGAGTTTAGGGACCTGGCAAAGCCAGGTTCAGTGACTACTTTAATCATAAGGTTGTTCTGTTTCTTTGTAATAGTATCATGACTGTTTGGACATTTGAATCCAACACTTTTCTCACCTACTTTCGAGAGGCTTGATCCTGCAGCCTAGTTAGATTCCACTGGGCCTGAATCCTGACTGATTAGTCAGTACTTTTGTTTTCGTTCATAACCTAATGCATCAGTCTTTTTACCAGTGGAATTTGTTGTTGTAGATAAAAGTTTTCAGTCTCCCAATAGGATTCCTCTGGCAGCTGGGGTATGGAATTGACATCATAATGCAGGACTGAAGGTTTGTGTCATGCTGTAGATCCAGCATTTACTGTCAGTCCTACTCAGCAGATGTTTTGAACCTACTCTTGGATAAATGTGATGGTGACCAAGTGGTGAATTTGCTAGAGCACAAGGCGCCAGAATCAAAGAGCAACATAACAATGCGAACTTCACCAAAACAGTTGGAGAATATGGTGACAAGACTGATTTTAAGTTTTCATGAAAGACTGAGATCTTAACCACAGAAACCAGTCACTCTAAGAGAATCCTTGAATTCCATTCACCCTCTTTTAAGTCTCTTCAGCATGGCATTGTCATTCTTCCACTAGATTTCTTCAAAGACCGGTGTGGACACACATGTGGGGTAGTTCTTGCCCTTGTTCTTGCACAGTCGATGAAGTTTGTTTAGAAGATGTTCAACTGAAGGTAACCCAGTGAAAACTGAAAGCAGTTGTCCAGTTAGTGTTGAAGTGTCATGTCACTCATAAATCAGAGATGCATGGTGGTGCTGATACTATGTGCAGTGGTCCATGGTAATGATGTGGAGTCTCTTGTCAGTTGGACAGGCAGGCAGGCCAGCAGAGCACTGGCAAAACATGTCCAGGTGAGGGAATGGAGACCTCTCTTTGAGGCACACGGTGGACTGCTGATGTTGCAGCGGTGGAGTTCAGGCAAGAGGATTCCTGCTTACTCCTGTTCTCCTTTGCCTGAACGTCAGCCTATCTGTTCAGCTCAGAAATCTCTGAGCAATGATGACACAGCTGTCTTCAACAGGGTCTGTCAAGTCAATCCATGGCAGTAATGTGAAAATCACCAGTGTGAACGCTTCACTTGTTGATGAGTCACCTGGAAAATATCTGTACTTTTCCAGACTTAAAATTCAATGTCATTTCTTTGACTGTGCTCTAGACTACACACAGAAGTTTGGGGGTTTTTTTTTGTTGTTTTTTTTCATTGTTGTGAGACCAGTTGATTTTGTGAGAGGAAAAGAAAATGAGGTAGGAATGTTTGTGGCACGAAAAGTGTGAGCTCAGTTTATGACTACTCATGTGTGTGATCTAACAGAGAAATATGAACAAAAGAACAAGTGCAAGCAGGAGGCTTTGTTCTTGCACTTGTTCAAAAGCCTCAAGGAAGTCTTTTAGATGACACTTTAAACTGATATCCCCTGTGTCAGTGCAGGCATACTGAAAGATTTGCACCTACATAAATTGATAAAATCCTATATGGCTGACATGAAAATAAACCACATCCATCTGGTATCATATTTTGATATCAGTTTTTCTTTTTTGTCTTATCACTTTCTAAGACAGAATGTGATGACGGCCCATGGTGGGATTCAAAACCATCAAATACATGAAAAACCCCCTCCAGTGGTAAACCTTGGAAGTGTGGAATGAAGAGAGAGAGGAGGAGAGAAACAGTCAGACCAGCAAATGGTTTGTGTGCAGATGATTGGCCTGGCCTTTGACATTCAGGACAGCCGGGCATTGAAGCAGGGAGGGGAGTCAGGAGAGAAGATGGAGGACACGCAGCTCCTGATCAAACACACTGCCATTGAACCCAGTGTCAAGGACATTGTGTGCTTTGCTTTCTGCTACATCGGCTCCCTCACAGGTAATTATAGTCCATAGAATGGCAGTCACTGGAGATTGTTTTAGGAGAGCCCCTTTGTGCTGAGGTTGTTTTACTGTGTGAAGTTCTGGTTTCATGCATTTATTATTATATATCTACTTCAGATCACTTTTCATTGAGAGGTTTTCTTCTTCATAATTGTTAGAATAGATGACAAATTTCACTCAGAAGTTTGTTTTTGTTGTTGCTTTTTTTTTTTTTTTTTTGTGAGTTTGTATAATTTTCAGGAATTGTGTTTTTCATGCATTAATGTTGTTAAGTAACTTTTTTTTTTTTTTTTTTAATAAAATGTAGCTATTTCTTGTCTTCATCTTCATCTTCATCCATTGAACGTCCTCAGTCAGGTTGATTTGTCCATGTATTATTTCTGTTCTCAGGTTATTTCATAGTATTGTTTCCAAGAAAAACATTCTCTGAAGTTTCATTTAGTCAATCAAAGTTCTTTTTAATTTGAGATAGTTTCAGGAAGTCTTCAGCTTGTTGGAAGGTGGAGCCTAGTGCTTAAGATGGCAGTTATTACTGTTAGTATACTTTAACTGATGGCCAGTTACAGTATTAGTGGCATCTGTACCTTTGATTTATGTATTATATCTACTGTGTTTTTTTTTTTTTCCAACAGTCATATCACAATGATAGAAAACTACTGCACAAGAAGACAATGAAAAGTGATTATGTCAGCATTGGGTCATCTTAACTTTGAGGAGACCTGTGCCTTCAGTCAGTGTGGGCCCTCAAATGGGTAGACCAGCTGGTCTGCTGTGTACAGGGTCTTACTTAAGTCGTGTTCTGTCTTCGTGTCAATGCAGCTGAAACCATGAATTGTCAACCACAAATATTTGTTTCACTGCACAGAGTACAGCACATTTTAAATATGTTCACTTGCAGATGGCATTTGCCTTTTCTTGTCTGTTAGCCATACACCATTAGTTTGCTTCAGAACAGTTCTACATTAATATCAGGTGAACCAAGACTGTCAAATGAGTTTTCATCATGGACGATCAGCAGCACACTGTTGACAACAGTGCGAAAGTATGTGCCCAATGCATGTGAGACAAGTCATGTTGTCTACAGCCCAACCAGTCACTGAGGCCTCGCTAGTGCTGTTGTACAACAGGAAATTCAAATCAAAGCTATGTGGACAGAAACAAACAGTGGTCAGAAGTTGATTTTCTGATGGCAGTAAACCAAACAGTTTGGAAATGAAAAAATCAAGAGTTTAGTTTAGCCCGAACTTCCCCCCACAAGCAGTTGGCAAAATGGCTGCTCTAGAGGAGCTAAGGACAAATGTAACAAATTGTACTGTCTCGAGCCATACATCTTGTATGTATGCATATGATTTCATCTGTTTAGCTTTTTTTTTAATGTGTGTGCAAAATGTAATATATCTGTTGATTTTTCTCTACAGTTTTACTTTCAAATTTTAGGGGGTTTATTTCAGCTTTGGTGATGAATTTTAGTCAATGGTTTTTCAACTCAAGTTTTTGCACCTTACCACAGTGAGAGACTGTTTCATATGCAGTGAATTTTTTTTAATGCTGCATGCCAGACCATCTTGTTTATGAAATTTGTGTGTGCTGCATGCCATATCCTCATATTTAGAGATGAAATCAGTTTCTTTTTTAAACAGAAAACTGTTCCTTTGTTCCAACACCCTATTCAGTCCTTAAATCATGGAACCTTTTTGTTTCATTTCTTTCTGTACAGGTCCATATTACAAGTATCACATATACAGAGATTGGCTTCGGCAGCAAAATCCTGATAGCATTCCACTCCAGGAGCCTTTGATCGCGAAGTCCAAACATCTGCCTGTTATTGTGGCCACCTACCTTGTCTGCACCTACTTCTTCTCCATCAAGGTCAGACTTGTGGCTTAGGAACATCAATATGCGTAACATGTGTTCTGGGATACTCTGATGTTGATTGGTGTGTAACTTTTTGTTGTTTTTTTCACTCAAATGTTGCATGATGATGTGCAATTCTGAGTATTCTTTACTTATCCGTAGTTCCTATTTGGTAGCAATAGATTTCAACTACTTGTCAAGAGCATGCTTGTAGAATATGTATTACATTTGTCTTCATAAGGACTTCTAATACTTTGCTAGTTCAAATGAAGTTAATTCTCTTCCAGATAACATCTCTGCCGAACCAAATTTCCCTGTAGTTCCAGGCTAAGCCAAGGGATATCAGGTGCACCATGAAAAGAACAGAGAGAAAGAAGTAACATTTTCTGTGTTCGTACTTAGATAATCTATTTATTCTTTCTTCATTATCTTTCCTTTGATTGACAAAGAGTATGTTGTAAGTATGTGAAAGAATAGTTATCAATAGCAGGAAGAGGATTTTCGAGTGTGCTTGTGTCTGTATTAGGGTGTTTAATCTAGGAGTGGCCATGTGTATATGGGTATGTCTTAAGCATGTCTTTGAATACAGTTACCCTTGTTGTTTTTTTCAGTATGTGGAGACAGATGAGTTCTACGAGAATCCCTTTGGTTTCGCTTGTTCTATATGGTGCCCATGTTTATGGTGTGTTTCGCACACGTCTCTACACTGCTTGGCTGCTGTCAGAGTGTATGTGTATCACAGCAGGATTTGCTGCCTACCCCACCGACGCCAAAGCCAAGTGTGGAACTGGTCCCACCGACTTCAAAGCTTTGGACAAAGCGTCAGTATGAATCTTCATGGGTTGTTTAGTTCAATAAGGGATATAAAGTGAATGTAGGAAATGTAGGAAATGCATAGGAATTATATATGTATGACATGCTTGCACTGGCATATATACATACACTTGTTCACACACATATTTTGTGGATACACTTACTTTGTTATTCAGTCACTTGTGCACACATACAAGCAAGTTTGGTTTGACTTGCGTTATGGATTCTTGAAATCACCCTGTGATTTCAGACTTTTTTGTCAAAGAAGGAACTTTTTCGTCTTTGATGGCCCAAGAAAATTCAAGAAAGTTTTTTCGCTTGCTTCTTCATTACAGTCACTGTCCACGCAGAATGGGTGGCATCTACCAAATCAATCTTTAAACGCGGCTTCATCTCTTTGACATCAGTCTTGAGCTACTATGCTTATCTTTGGACGCGCACCCACACACACGACTCAGGGGTATTCTGTACCAGTTTTGCTCCATTCACACCTTGCTGCTCATGCAACGGCTGGACTAGTTTGATTTGGTGCTCAGTTTTTGCTTTCGGTTCACTCTTGTATTCAATGATCCGCCGGTTTTGGCGAGAGCCA
The DNA here is from genome assembly GCA_016801955.1 of Conus betulinus. Classification (NCBI taxonomy): domain Eukaryota; kingdom Metazoa; phylum Mollusca; class Gastropoda; order Neogastropoda; family Conidae; genus Conus; species Conus betulinus. The sequence continues at coordinate 224,589 of JADBJO010002434.1, forward strand.
CACACAGACACTCCCTGCCCTACCATGTTGACAGGGGTCCCAGGGTGTATGGAGACAGGCCAACGTCTCCCCCAAGCTCATTCTGTACTCTCTTCCCCTGAACGCCTTGTTAAGGTACGGGAACAGTTGGGTTCAACAAGCGCGACAGTAATGCCTCCTTTGAGTTTGTCTTTGCGATGCTGCTCACTCTTGGGGTGCGACCAGGATGATGTGACCCCAGGGGGGTCTGTGAGCAAAAGGATGAGCCCTGAGTGACGACGGCAGAAAAGACAGGGTGGACTCTGATCGTCTGTTCCAAGATAATGTGGGGGTGCATGGCGGAGAACAGGAGCCAGATATGTTGTTGATTTTGCTGTTGTTTATATTAATGAATGCTTTGTTTATGAAGAATCTTTGCAAAGTTCAGATTTTTCTCTGGTTGAAATGGTAGCAAAAAAAAAACACAACTTTTTTTTAATTAAAAAAGAAAGCTTAGCCTGTTGTCCTAGAGTCGTTCTCCAGTTCTGACTGTGATTCTTCACCTCCTCCTGTGTGTGGTGCGCGCATTAATTCTCTTTTTACAAGGATTAACCCAGTTTTATTTTAAAACGGAAATGAAAATCTTGCTACAGTACCCTTGCCTTGATGCACATGATAAAAACATAAGACTGTCTAAGCATCTTTTGAGGCCCTCCTTAATAATAATAATAATAATAATGAACTTATATAGCGCCTATTCTCGGCTAGAGACCAAGCTCTAAGCGTTTTACAATCCACTCTCGTTTACACAACGGGCTGCCTACCTGGGTAGTGCCGACTGAAGAGCTGCCAGCTGGCGCTTCATTCAGTCGTTTCCCGTGTCATGCAGTCGATATCGTTCAATATCGTTCACTCAGTTTCCTTACTTCCTCCATTCTTTCAATCTCTCACACAGGGTGCATGCTGTGTGTAACGTGTCATCCATACCAACGGCCAAACTGGCCTTCTCTTCTGAAAGTTGGTGATGGGATTTTACGTGTGTGCAAGATGTTATGTGTGCGTTTCACACACGGAACCTCGGTTTATATTCTCATTCGAAGGACTCCTTGACACACAGTGACAGTGATGGGAAAAAAGTGCGTGATTAAACCTTTTGTTCAGTGTATATTCACAAACAAAAACAAACAAAAGATACATGGACAGACAGTAATAAAGGGGAAATGTTGCAGTAAACAAAGTGCATAAACATCCTGTTCAGTGTTTTGCTGGGCAGGTTAGTATGTTTGACTTGAACATTAATGGGACTGAATTGTTCTTCTCAGGTGAACCAAATTCCAGACTGCCTCTATTTCAGGTTGCTTAACCTGTTGAACTTGAATGAAGCATATGAATGAAGCTGAGAGATAGGGAGAGCAAAGTCTATAGCCCATTTCTCTGAGGTGAAGCTGATTTGAGGGAATGATTTGAAACTAAGATGGAGCACAAAGAGCCATGTTTCTGGGCAGGCTTGAAACACATTCCTGTTCAGACCAAATCAGTCAGGTTATTAGCAGTGGTCGAAGGGGTAAGGGCACTCTTAGAACCACATGGACAAAGAACATTTGTTTTCAGATAAACCACACTAGACAGGTGTCACAAAAGCTGCTGATTATATCCATGCTAGGGATACTAAAAGGGAAGAAATCTGGTGTGTGGATAATGTGTATATGTGATAGATGTTAAAAAAGAAACTAGTGGGGTGTTACAGGAATTATAAGGCAGATCCAGCCAGACAGCAGGATACAGTCGTAGAATGTTTACAGCAGTGGCGTCTGTGTTGACTTCAGTGAGAAGGAGAAGGCAGTGGATTACGATTTTGAGACCGTTCACAACATTGACATTTACGGCTGTGAGCTGGCCCCCATGACCAAGCAGGGACTACGCAGCTGGAACATGACCGTGCAGTTCTGGCTGGCCACCTACATCCACCGCCGTGTGCCACCCCCTTTCAAACCTTACAGGTGTGTGTGTGTGTGTGTCTGTGTGTGTGTGTGTGTGTGTGTGTGTTGAACATAAAAAGTAGGACTGATTAGTTGCCTACAATTCACCATTGTCCTCCCCTAAAATCCTATAGACTAGTGCCTGCGTTTGCATGTGTGTGAGGAACATGATTGTGCAGACAGGGACAGCCTAACACTGTCTGGTCATCCATGTCCCTATCCCTGCCCCTCCTCCTCACACAGCCTATGTATGTGTATTTTCATGTGCATGTAACAGTGTGTGTTTGTGTGAAGGTGTGCCACTGTGCATGTGTGTGCGTGCTTTATGTGTGTCCAATAATCTTTAGATGATTAAATGCACCAACACTCTATGTTTTGATGGAGGTAAGCTGCAACTTTCTGTTGAAAGTGAATTAACGGAAACATCATGCTGCGCATGGAAGCATACCAACAAGAACATGCAAGTGCACACCACACACACACACACACACACACACACACACACACACACACACACACACACACATTCTTTCTCACTTTCGGACTGAAAGTAAGGTTCCCCAAATCTTGCGTTCATAATTGTCTAATGAAATATTTATTCCGTTCAGGGTATCAGTGACCATGGCGGTGAGTGCATTCTGGCACGGAATCCACCCAGGGTACTACCTCAGCTTCCTCACTGTGCCCCCATTCTGATGGCAGAGGAGGCCATGATTGCTGCGTTCAGAAAGGACGCTGCCCCTGCACAGCAGCGCCTCTTTGACTGGGGCTGCTGGTTCTTTAAGATGCGGGGCTTTGACTACATGTGCATGGGCTTCCTGCTGCTGCTGAAGCTGGGGTCCACCCTGCGCTACTGGCACTCCATTTATTTCGCCGGACACCTGGTGATGGCACTGTTTCTGGGCCTGGGCACCGTGGTCAGGATGATGAGGCCCAGAAAGAAGGAGGGCAAGGATGGTGTGAAACACAGACAGGAGTGACGGCCCTTGATTTAGTTTACTGCTCCTCCCTCTTTGTCTGTAACTCTGTCTCTCTCATAAACATGTCCCTGCGTACACACATATGCACATACGCCCACAAATCCCCATTTCTTTTGCAATCCTTGTCTCTTTGCTGTCCCTTTCTTTGTCACTTATCATTACTCGCTCTTCCTCTGTCTCAGTTTCTCTGTCTGGTTTTGTAGTCTAGTTTTGTGTGCTGTGTCACAAATCATGTTTGTATTAAAAAAAAATATTTAAAAAATAGTGCCAGTTTCATTCAGATCTCAGTGATGATTTGTGCATGCCAGGCAATTATCATGTCACCAAGAGATTGAAATGTGAAGGCTGGTTCAAATCACTTGCCAATAACGTAAGATAGCACATGCATCACAACAATTGAAGAATCTGGGAGCAGGGATTTGGGCGTAGGTGGCCATTTTTAGCAAAACAGCAGATGACTGCAAGACATCTGTTTTCTGCAATCAGTTTCTAGTGTGATCAAGGTGGCCTCACTGCCCACAGACTAGTCAGTAGCAGCACGCCATCTAACGAGCCAGGGGACGAGAGACTACCGGGTTTACACTCTGCCTTCAGTGCTTCATTAGAACAGTGCTCAAAGCGGGTACATCCACTGCGTGTCATGTGACTCAGATGTCTGTGACCCCCATGTGTGGACTCCTTTCCCTTCAAGGACAAAAGTCCACAGACAGCAATCAGTACACAGTCTCCATGCATCTTTATATAATTCACAAAGGTTGTGTTGCAATGTGCAGGCAGAAAATTATGCCAGTAGAGAAGTACTTAAGTAGCGACAGTACAAAATACAGTTTCTATAAGTTAATACAATAACACATCCTCACCCTTGCATGATGCGAGCTGTGCATGTCATTGTGCAGAGCAAGTCAGGGCCCTACAGTCACTACACTCCTATCACTTCCTCGATTCGGCTTCATGATGGCATGTGTGACTGAGATTTCTGTGTTATCAAGGGTGAGGTATGTTCTCATGGGACCTACAGTATTACTGCATTCCAAAGTAATTTGATTGAGCTGGGTTGGACAGGGATTTCCAATGCATTAATTTACAGTTTCGATCTCGTCTTCAGCATTTTACAACGAATTTACTTTTGCCCTGCAAAGGAAACCAGTCACAGTTCTGGGACTCATGAGAGTTTTGCAGCAGTTCCTTCCCTTCGACCATTCTTCATTCACCAACTGTTGCATAAATTTTACTGACTGAAGTTCCCAGAACCTTGTACAACAATTTGTCAGTGTTGTTGAGAGTACCTGTTTCAGTGACTGTGTTGTGTTTTGCCAGTTCTTCCATGCAAGACTATGAATTTTCCATGGTGGAGCATCTTGTATCTCAGCGTGACGGTGAACTGTGGTTGGGTGACAGCAACCAGCAAGCATCGTTAGGTTGCCCATGGTGATTACCTATAACCAAAGAAAACATATGAAAGCCTACAGACTTTAGTTAGAAATCTTTCGGAGAATTTTGTTTTCTTTTTTAAAGTGGATGTTCTTTATATCAGATACGTAGTGTAAGTGTGCTTCATTGTTTTTCTTATGTAAACAGGTCCAATTTGTGCAATTTGAAGGGGTGACTACTCCATTTTGACATTGACCTGATTGAGTTAAACATGTAACATACTTTTCTGTATCTCTTGACATCTTTCTGTTGGAGTAATGAGTTTTCCTGTGCACTGACGGCAGTGTGTACTCTTGCGTATGTCTAGTAGCAATAGGAATGATCCTTTCGTGTGGAAGGCAGTATTGTTCACTGTTCTGAACCATTAAACAGAGTTTGGGCAAACTTGGGGTTATGGGGCTTCCTACGCAAAACCTGCTGGAACAATGTTATCTTCTTTCAGTCAGGTTGTAAGGGCAAACAAGTACAAACACACAGTGCCTTGCACGGTTACCTAGCATGGCTTGAACATTGGCCATGACTTTTCAGAGCATTTCAATCCTTGACCGAAAGAAAACATAACAAACAGAAGACGTGTTTTTAGGGAAAGGAGTGTTGACAGAATGGGAATTCTACTAACCCCAGGTTTGTAATCAAGTCGGATATACCTTAGTGACTTCAGTTACATGTTAGTATGTGCTGTCATTTTATTTCAAGCTAAAATTTTTATGTACTGTTCTGTTAGTTAAAAAAGATTGTGGTGTTGTGTCTGGCTTTTTTCTCTGTGGAGGGATGGCAGCGTGTGTGTGTGTGTGTGTGTGTGTGTTGGTTGGGGGTTGGGGGAGATTGGAGGGAGGGGCTGCAGATGGTTACTGTGATTCCCGTTTCATTCAGGCATTGCATTCGTTTGTATCCTGCTTTGTCTCAATGGCATGCCTGTCTTCAAGAAGTGAAATGAAATTACATTACATGATTGGGATTGAAATTACCTTACGATGACAGTTCATTACAAGTCACATTAGTCTTACCATTATTCATCCATGTGCAGTTTGACAATTCATTGCAATAATACAGGTCAGTTCAATCTATATTACTCCTATATGTGTAAATGTATATGTATTATTAACATACTCATATCAATCAAAAGGTATAAAACAAAATATTAACTGCTAATATTTATGACATGTTAGGGATCACAAAATGTATGGGCATGTATACCAAGCTATGAGTTAAATCATTTATAACTTACCTCATGAACATCTGTACATGGCGTAGTTGGCTGTGGTAGAATTTTAGCAACAGCTGGGAGTATTCTTGTTTATAGTGCTATCAAATCACACTTAACAATTTGTTGTAAAGAGATAGTCATGTAGATTGTTTTTGTTTTGCTAACTGTTTCACCCATGTTTACAGCATTTCATTTTCACTGGCCCGTCACCACCAAGTAATTTTACTTTTGTGAAGAAAGGGAGTCAGAAGACTATCGAACAATTATAGAATGAATGTATTTATGGTTTACAGGGTGGAGGAGGGAGGAGGGAGGGGGGGGGGGGGGGGGGGGGGGTAAACGGTACATGGTTAAAGAAAAATTTGCTTTCCAGGCTCTAGTTTGCATTTTTCTCTGCATGACATTAAGGTGATTATTGCTGAACCATTTGACAGAGTCCTTTGGCTCTCTCTCACTCTCTCTTTTTGTCACTCATCATGCATCGACATATGTGTTTGCCTGCACATTTCACTAGGCACTGTAAAGTTGGTTGATAACAACAGCATTAACCATTGGTTTGTCAGGGTTTTAGACACAAAATTCTTCATTCAGCAAAATTTAAAGAGGTTCCCATGTTTTGACATTTTTTCTACCCTTAAAACATGATCACGCCTTCTTTGTGACAAATGAAGAGGATTGAAGAAGAAAATATCAGAACGGTCAGAATTTTTTTTTTTTTTTTAACATGTGAAATTATGTGTATTTCTACAAAATGGTCATGTGATGGAAAGAATCTCTTTTCCACATGAGCAGTTCGATTACTAGGCTGCCCCTATGTCTTCATTCTCTGTACCCCTTCCAGGCTTCTGTTTCAGGCCTTCAAGCTCTAGTAATATCTGCTGAAGTGGGTACGAGGCTGGGAGGTGGTGGGGGAGGAGGGAAGAGATACCCAGGCTGGTGACTCATTAGTGAAGGTGGCTCATTCTGTGTGTGCAATGCTAATGTTATTTTTGAAAACATATTCATCCCATGAGAGAGAGAGTGGGAGAACCCCATGACAGAATTTTTCATGGAACAGTTCAGGCTTTTGTTTTTGTGTGCATTTATTTGTTTTTGTGTTGTTTTTTGGGTGTGAGGGGCGGGATTACAAGTCATGCATTTTTCTCCTGCCTCCTGCTATCCCCCCTCCCCTCCAAAAAACAAACCTCCTTTACCAACAGTTCTACCTGAACATCTTGTCCACCATTACCACGCAACTACTATTTCTGCTCAAAACTGGCTTTTGTGGTTGACCACCATCTGTTTTGTCTCCTTATGGGCTGTTTGGGAAGGTTTGAACTTTTGGACACGCCTATTTAGAATTATGGGTGTTGTACAAGTGTTTGACATTTGCATTTGGTTTTGATCTAGCTCTCAATTTTTTTTTAAAAATCTTTTAGCTTGTGTCCAGGCTATGAATGAGTGATCATCTACATTCATGCATCATGATTATGGACAGTTTAGCACACCAGATGGCCCCTGGATGATATAGTTCAGAAAGCCATGGTGACTGTTCAGATGTATCTGTGTTCACTTGGAACTTCAGTGTTAGACAACCAAGGTTACAAAGTGGATTCCAGGTGTTCTTAATCAGCACGTGACCATAGTGTCATCATTTTTACACACCAACACCATGCAGACACACACATCAAACTACATTCACAGCAAGATTTTATATACAAATTCAGTATGTTTTCGGGGGGGGGGGGGGGTAAAAACTTTGAAAAATTCATGTTTGTTTTGCGCTGTCACAGTTTGAGTAGTTGCACGAATGTTAAAGAAAAAGGGAAATGAAAGGGGGAAATGTATAGAAAGACTTGCTAAATAAAGAGTTATTTGTATGTCAGTGTACATATTATCCATCAAGTCAACAATTTTCCTTTCTCTTTATCATATTTCTAATCAGTCTGTACAAGAATTTTTGTGTATATTCCATGTTTGCATGTATAAATGTTTATTCCATGCATATATGCATAAATGAATGAAAGTTACTTTTTGATCATTACTTGTTGTAACAGTTTGCAGCAGGTATCACAAAACGCAGTATGTACGTCTTAACATAAACGTATCTGTATGGTCCTCTCACTCTCTCCACATTTTGAAATTGAGTTTGAAGGACCTTTACCAGAAAGTGTCTGCTGTGCTGCTTGCAGTTTCGTGTCCGTTGGATGTTACGTCTTGGTTAAAATACAGTCATCATTCTCACATTGTCTTCCTAACATGCTGAAATTCCTGTCTTTCTTTGGAGTAAAAAGTGTGAAAGAAAGAATATTGTGAACAACACTGGTGTGAAAGAGGGCATCAGCATAAGCCAAAGAAGTAACACTTTTTTTTTTTTAGATGAGCACGCACATAAGAACATTTTAACATTCATTTTTTAAACATTCTCAAAGTTTTGTGTTTGGGTAACTTTATTTTTCCAGCACAATCACACCTCTGACAATCATTTTACTCCAGCGCCATGGAGGAGTACTGTGACAGTCATCACCAACAGCAAATACAGAGATCCAGTCCACTGAAACATCACATTCCTTCTTCCACTCTCGCATTCTCTCCTTCCTCTTTCCTTCCAGCTCCTCTCAAAACATAAATTAACCATTGCACTTGTACAAGATGTATGAAAAACATGGAATGGTTGTAGACAGCAGTGCAGCATTAAGGATGCTGTCTTGGGCACTCACTGCAGCTAATCTGCCTCGCAAAATTCTGTCACCTTCACAACGCCGTATTTGTCTAGCTGAACTTTTAAGATCTGGTAAACAGGTCTGGTATGCAGAGGGGACACCCTATCCCTTCTCAAGATTCTTGTAAAAACATTTGGGGTAATCATAATGTTGTGGTCCACACGAGGCACTACATGTTACAGTGTGGGGGTGGGGGAGTTGTGAACTATAGTTTTTACAAAAGCACTTTGAGTTTGGATAAACAATTCACAGAATTCATAAAAATTCGAGGAAAAAAAAACTGATCAAAAAAGCAAAACCACAGAAAGATATCACAAATAAATAAATAACACACACACACACACACACACACACACACACACAGACACACACACACACACACACAGGTGCGCATGAAAACAAAATTACGCACACACACACACAAATCAAATTACACAGACACATACTAAAACAAATGAGCAATAACCCCGCAAGCATATTTTTCAAGAGATATTCTTGGTCTAGAGAAATAACGATAGATCAGGGAAGCCTATCAGGAGGAAAGTATCATCTTTGAGTAATCACAATATTCTTGAAATTCTATGCCTATTTGTGAATTTTCCTTGCACCAAACCACTTCAGAAATAAAAGAATAGATGCAAGGATATTTCACTGAAGGGTACTGCGTCACGCTGGTGCCACCCACGTGGGCATATGAAAGTAGGTGTAACTACAAAACATGAGCTGCTGGCCTCAAGCACTTTGAAACTTAAACAGAAGCCCTGAAACCTTGTGTCAAAAATGAACAGTTACCTCTTTCATCATGACAGGCATTTGGGGGTGGAGGGGGGGGGAAGAAGATAATACCTTCTTCATTACTGTCATTTAACTCTTGGTTTTTTTTTTTTTTTTTTTTTTCCTTTTTAGTCTATTTTTTTCATCACACATAGGGTCAGAGATTTTTCAGCCTGAAAACCCTCTCTGTCCAGCCAGCAGTGAATGGCACCAGAGTCAGTTCACAGAACATTAAAGGCGGCAGAGGGAGAGGAGCAGGCCCCGCTCTCCACCATGCTGTGCCCTGTACTCTGTGAATTTTTGATGAGTTCATTCGTACAGTCGATTGCCTATGGGAACTTTAACACTGTTAATTTGTTGCTTGTTTGGTTGTTGTGTTTGTTTCAAATACCACAACTTACAATAGATGGAATTAATAAAAAAGAAAAACATAAAAGAACTGAAAACATTCCTTGCAACAGAGTAGTGCACAGTAATGCCGAACAGAATGCAACACTGAACAGACCATGGCATGGATATCTGACTAAGACTGGTCTCTTACATCAAAAAACAACTTTTCTTTATTTTACTGAAAAAATTGCAGTGCATCCTCAAACCTGTTTTGTTTTGTCTCTTACTGTTTGTAGTATTCTAAGGTTGACCATATATTATCATTATCGTCCGTCTGCAGGGCTCTCAGGGCATCCAGGTCCTTGGACTGGCACGCCATCTGTCCAAAACATCATGCATATATTATCATGTCCAAGTGGACAAAAAGCGCTGTTGAATCTCTCTGTTAACACATCCAAAAATCCTTTTTAAAAAATGGGTCTTTTATGGAGCACAAAGAGTCAAATGTTTCCAAAGAGCCAGTCTTTCAAGAGACAGAACATCAACTGGCAAGCTGTTGATAAAGAGACTTCAGTGCACAAAATCAATTGATGACAGATGACACCAACAGCCAATGACAGATGACACCATGATGGAGGGACCTCCCAGGCCTACACCCCTTCCCCAGAGGGATGGGCCAGCTCCTGGATGACCAGGTGCAGGAGCTGGTTCTGTTCTGGCAACAGCAAAGGCCACAGGTCCGTCTGCAGGGCTCTCAGGGCATCCAGGTCCTTGGACTGGCACGCCATCTGTCCAAAACACCATGCAAACATCAGCAAACACAGAAACCGCACAACCAAAAGCAGACTTGGTTTGAGGTGGGAAGGGAGAAAAAGATTGGAATGAAAAAAAAAAAAAAAAAAAAAGCCATTGATGAAACCACGACAGATTTTGGGTTTTTATTTTCTTTCTTCTCTTTTTATCTCGAAGCCTGGAGAGAAGGAATGGGGGTTTCCATTTTTTGATAGCTGACATGTATATTTGAACTTTGCAGAACTATTCTGGTTTTTCCTGACGCTTGGAATGAAAAAGCTGAATCTTAGAAAAAAGGCTTGCCAAACTTAATCATAATGCCCTTTGTGGGAGTGAAGGGTAAGTGTGGGGGGGGGGGGGGGGGGGGGGGGGGGGGGGGGGGGGGGGGGGGGCATTTCTTCATGGAAAAGAAAAAAAGCTCCACAAATGTGATGGAAAAGATCACAGATTTAATGAAACAGATATGCAGCAAAAAGTAGAGGCACTCTAAAACAGTATCAAGGGAATGAAAATGTGATAATGGGGGCCCGAATAGCTCAAAGGCAGAGCGATGGACTCGTAATCTTGCTATCCTGAGGTTGTGGGTTTGAATCTCTGCTGGGCTGTTTCAGTACAGGGGGATTTTTCCCTCCGAGTTAACGTTGGTTCTGACTCCATTTCCCATACAGTCCGAATGAGACTATAACCGATGTTCCTTGTGTTAATGCACACATAACATCTTGCACACACATAAAATCCCATCACCATCTTTCGGAAGAGAAAGTCAGTTTGGCCGTTGGTCTGGATGACACATTACACACAGCATGCACCCTGTGTGAGAAATGGAAAGAATGAACAAGGTAAGGAAATCGAGTGAATGACACTGAACGATACGGACTGGATGACACAGGAAACAACTGAATGAAGTGCCAGCTGGCAGCTCTTTAGTTGGCACTACCCAGGTAGGCAGCCTGTGTGTGTAAACGAGTGTGGATTGTGTATGGCGCTTAGAGCTTGGTCTCTAGCCAAGGATAGGCGCTATATACAAATTCATAATAATAACCTGTCAACGCCAAAATGGCCATGGAATGAAAATCTCGCTTTTCAACAAATCCTGTGTGCACTTTTTTTTCAAATTCGTGCATCACACCATCTTGATCAATCATGAAATACAAATTATTCAAAATTTGATGGCCCATAATACCCTGCTTTTGTGCAGAGCTCAGTTTGAACCTTTACTGTCAAGCCCCCAGCAAGTTTGTATGGGCAGATTCATGCGGACTGTAGTTGGAGATCTTGGATATCAAATGGTCAGACTTTACACCAAATAAAGACGTCGGGGAGAGGTCCAAACAGCTCCCCATATCAACCATCGTCTGCAGAGAGCACCTCCACTGGCTGGGTCATGTCTTGAGATTAGCCTCTTCAAACCTGCGAAACCAGGCCATTAAATGGATCCCAGCAGGCCAGAGAAAAAGAGGACACTGGATGAGCTGGCGACAGACAGTGGAAAGAGACCTCAGACTCATTGACAGAGGATGGAGTGACACTACCAGACTGGCTGGGGACCATGTACAGTGGAGCGCCTTGACTGCTCCTGCATTGCAAGACGCATGAGCATCTAAGTCTAAGTCAAAGTAGTTGGAGAGAATCTCATCTCTAGAATCTTTCCCCAAATGTTCTAAACCAAAAGAAAAGAAAGAAAAGTGTTATGTGCATCATCCTAACTAAACACAAATCCAAGTATATTCATTGCACTTTTACATTGTCAGTCAAAGCTAGCCGAAAGGCCACTTTAAATGAGTAATTTGTCATTCATGATTCTTTATTGTGTGACTAAGCCCCAGTTGGTAAATTAGTAGGCAAAATGAATAAATATTGTTCAATCAATATTTCTTAAAACATTCTGTCATAGCAGATTTCAATTTGATTTATTTTGGCAATGCAATCATGCCCACTAATCTTACATCTCTTATTTTTCATGTCTGATTTATGATAATCAGGAGACTGGTATATATCCTAAAGCATGTTACCCAGTGTAGTATTAAAACAATTTACATCTATGGTTTATTAGAACTTTCACAAATAATTAAAAAATAGAAAAGATATATATATATATATATATATTTTTTTTTTTTTTTTTTTTCTGTGATGCAACACACACACACACACACACACACACACACACACACACACTTCACATGGTTATTTTTGCTTCCACTAGAAATTATTCTGTGCCCCAGAATTCAATCATCTTCATTTTCCTAGTAGATTTATTGACATCTGCCTGGTCTCTCCAAAAACTACACAACGGTGGGCAGGGGAAATTCAAGATTCAAATCCAAGTATCATTTTATAACTTCACAGTTTAAATCTATAAGCCAAGTCACATACCTGCTGCATCAATAACCTCCACCCCACCTATATGCCACTCCCCCACCCCCCCCCCCCCACCCACCCCACCCACCACCCCCACCACCACCACCACCACCCACACCCCCCCCACCCCCACCCCCGAGATACAGGGTTGCAGGCTGAACTTCCTACTGGAATAACAAGATCATACAAGTTTTCATCGGTTGATACGAAAAAAAAAAGTCTACTTTTTCTATAAATGGGAGTTCCAGATGCACAAATTCTGATCACCACAAACTATTTCTTGAGTTCAAAAAGCAAACTGTCTTCGTAAGTTTCAAAAGTGGTAAATACAAGTTAAAATCAACAAAAATCATTGCTGCCTCCTGTTTCTTGAGAAGTGAACTCTACTGCATACTGGTCAGTAACATTAATGTCAGGTGTTTTTTTGTTGTTGTTTTTGTTTTTGTGGATAACATGGTATAAAGGAGGTAAGGTGTCCCCAAATGCCCAGATTTTTCCTATCAAAGGTGTAGAAATCCTTCAGCTTCTGGAGGGGCTTTGTCCCCTGACGATAGACGATGTGTTTTAAAGAATTGTGTGAATGAATGACCTGTAAGTTGATTTTAATGTGGTGACAGCCCTGATATGGCCCTTTGCGGTCAGCTTGGCTATAAGCAACATTATCTTATCTTATCTTGTCCCCTGACCCCCGACAAGGACCTCTGCCCCTTAACCCTGCCCCCTGAACCCCCAGCCTTCCTAAATTTCATTTTTTCCTGGTTTCACCCATGGTTTTGTAAGATAGCTACACACACACACACACACACACACACACACACACACACACAGAGGAATCTTCATATTCTCTGTAACAAACATGACTCCACACAAGAATCGGAGAACTGGAAACGATGAACTGTCAACAACTGCTATGACTTTTCCATTTTGAATCAAATGTCTGACACAGAGTTGACGGCATTTAACTCTCTGCGTTTATATGCACATATAGAAGGATGAAACTCTAGGAACAATTTGACTGCAGAAGGCCTGAACAAGACCCCCCCCCCCCCCCCCCCCCCCCCCCCCCCCCCCTTCCTTTAACCAAATGTTCCAGTCCTAAACTTTTAACTCTATGGGGCCAGGCCACATCCAGGTCATGACTTTTCAATGTCCTGCTGTAAAAACATTTCTGGTGCTGCTGGAATTCAAACCCGCACCTCCTGGGTGATTGGTCGTCTCAAGGCATGCCTTATCTGTGACAGATGTATTTTTTCTTTGCTGTTGCGTCTCCTGTGCCACCTCAGTGGCACTGCATCCACATCACTCATTCCGAGCCCCCACCCACAGCCACAGCCCGGCGGCCTGGCCTGCTGCAGCCCCTGCACCAACAATCCACAGGAAACAGTCAATGTCACGTCATCAAGAGGCAGTCCTCCTGAGGAAACTCTGCACTGCTGCTGAGTCACTTTAGTGGTGTTTAGTGGTGCCTGTTCTGATCCCACATGGCTCTGATGGGAATTGAACCTGTGACTTCCCAGCTGGGAGCCCACAACACTTGCCACTTTGCCACAGCGGCTGGTGTGACAGACAGACTTCCTATCCACTTAACTATCCAACACATCTTGTAAGCTGGGAAATTTAAGCCTTATGAAATCATTTTAATTCTTCCTGGATCAGATACAGCTGCTTTGCTGCTTACTCTGGGGTTAAGCTCATCCTCTTACCAGAAATCAACAGCGGTTTATCAGATCATAAGCAGAAAAGCCAGCAAGCTACCTTGCTCCAGACCTCTGTGGTGAGGAGCTTGGCTTGGAAGTCTGATTCCCTCAAGACTAGCATATTTCTGAGTCTTGTAGATGTGAGCTTGCTCCATTCTGCTTTCATACGGCATGGTACGTTAAATCAGAATCAACTGCTTTACGGAACCTGAGTGGAGTACTATACCCAGCCTCATGCCGCTCTTCCCGATGATCTCAGGATCATGGACTCTGAAACTGTTTAGTGAGAGTTGCCTAACTGTGCACTAGAAGCACTTTCCTATAGCAAGGTCAGTTATTGCACTGTTCATTTGGAGAATCTTGACACTGTCCTTGGTCATTGAAGAATGCTCCTTTTGCTGTCTGTGAATGAGCCATTACTGAGCTGGGTGTTTCAAATATATGTTTTTATTTCTTCAAATGTGTAAAGTTTTCCTTTAAAGTTTCTAATTCACATACTGAAATACTGGTTTTGAAGTCAACATCTATGCTGAAATGGTGTCTCATTTGTGAAAACAATGATATAATGAGCATATGATAAACCACATATCATCAGCCTTCAGAGCCGTGTTACATGGGCTTCTGTTTTGTATATTAATAATAATAATAATGGTTTCTTATATAGCACCTAATCAAAAGAATTTCTCTAAGCGCTTTATAAAATCATACTACATTCACCCTTCTCATATATAATAGTACACCTTACACCCAACTACAAATACTATTACTACAAAAACTAACAAATCCTATGAGTACGACATTCACTTATTTTCATGTATCACTACAAAATCTAAATCCTATAACGTTTGATTATACAACAAATACATGTAATAGAGAACATACTTTAAAACAGTATGACAAAATGATAATGTACAAAGAACACTACATTTGAAAAGGCCCAGATGGCTATGAGTTAGGTGTGTACCCCCTCACAGCATTGACTAATTATGAGAAAATAGATGGGTTTTTAAGTTTTGACTTGAAAGAAGAGATAGAATCTGAATGTCTGAGAGAGTCTGGCAGTCTGTTCCACGTCGCTGGAGCTTGAAAAGAGAAAGATCTTTCACCAGTAGTAGTCCTGAAGCGAGTCATTCGTAGAAGGCGGTCGTCAGAACAGGAGCGTAGTTGTCGAGAGGGGGTGTAGATTTTAAGGAGATGAGAGATAAGAAGGTCCATTTTCAAAGAGAGAAGAGAGAGTTGAGATTTTGTACGAGATATGGTTTGAGACAGATAGCCAGTATATTCTACCAAGTTCTTCACAAACAAACATTAAAGAGCTTACCACAACAGACTGAAGCAGTAAAAGAGATCTTCTCCCAGAATAACCTCTGCACACAGATAGAAACATCAAACCAGCTGTGTCAGTTTACAGAAATGAAAGAGCTAGATACTTCCTATGATCTGTGTCACCTGTCATAGCACCATTCACAACAACAAAACTAGCAGACAGTTCCTGGAACGAGGGTGAAATGGACAGCAAGTCACATTTACTTTGACACCTTTCACTGTCTGTCAACAATCTGTGGTTGGTTGGTTTCTTTCTTTGTATGTTTGTTTTTTCGCTGTTTGCCACTGTCTGTGCCTTAAGATAATTTGTCCATTTTTTAATTGTGTCTGTTTTACCCTGTGAATCATACAATATGACGCTATGTTTTATGATGGATCGTTTGTCAAATTCTTTCAGACAATCTGGGTGTGTTGGTTGGTTTGCAGTCTCCGCTCACCAGTAGCATCAAGCCACAGCCACTGTTTCTGGCTCCCTCACCCACAACCACATCCAGTTTTGTTCCAGACGGTCTCAGTCCCAGCAGTCCACATGGAGCTGGTCTCTGACATTTAGACCAGCACACACACCCCTCTCAACAACATACATGGCCAGTCAATCACCATGCTGCTTACTGCCGTTCATGGAATGTATATGAATGCTAGCAAACTGTAACAACTCTAGTAGCACTTATTTTCTTACCTGTTAGACTGTCTTCTGACGACTCCCAGGCATACTTCTCCAGTGTCTGAGCGTGCTCTGGGCGAATTCTTTGAGGAGTGGGCTGCAAGACAGATGTCTACTTTTCAGCGGCTGAAATGCTGTTCCTATGTTATGACAGCAATAACTTGCCACTCACACACAGATAGGATGGACATGTATTTCACATCAGTTAGTTTTTCCATGTCAGTGGGGAAAAAAAAATCCATTTTACAGATATAAAAGCAACACACACACACACACACACACACACACACACACATACACACACACTCGCGCGCACACACACACACACACACACACACACACACACACACACACACACACACACACACACACATACACACACAAAGCCAACTTTTGCACAAAAAAAAAAAGTATATTAAGTAAAACTTTAAGTCCAACTTTATCATAAGAAAACACATAAAAATCACTGAATATACAAAACAAACACTACACAAAAGTAAAAGGATTACTTTTGACCCCAAAATGCAGTTCTATCCCTTAAACTGTTGACTAAAAGTATCGATCATTGTTATCCTAAGTGTCATTCAGAGTATAACACACAGGCTGCTACTTTTACTCCAAGTCAGGCTTCAGGTAAGACAGTGAAGAGTTTAACTGCAGTTTTGAATTTTACTAAACCATCTACAATAAAAGACAAATTTGATTCAGTTGTCTTCTTTCTACAGACTTACACACATGTAAATAATAGCATACAAGTCTATACCTGTCTGCATTCATACATATGAATACTGAACATACATGTATGCTTTCTTGCCAACTCCAATTCTCATATTCCTTTAATCTTGAAAATGGAGAACTAATCCGGAGTCAAGAGCATGAATACAACTAAAGTTTCATGTTATTTAAAGCCTAGCTGACCTCAGCTGGGCAGGGTGGGTTGCAGATCTGAACTGAAGAGCACAAAGCTGTTACCTGTAGCAGCATCAGTAGTAGGACTCTGGTCACTTCACACTGTGCCAGAACATCACAGTACGCCCCAATAGGCTTCCCTGTTGTGGAGGAGCCTGTGAGATTGGTAACATCATTATACAGACCAGCACGCCTCTCAATGAGTGGAAAATATTCAAGAGGAGAAGTCAATTCAGTGAACAAAAAGTGTATCAGAACACATGTGTCAAAAAAATACAAACAATCTTTAATGTGTCCATGTATCCTGCTGGCTCTGGACAACATCACACTTGATGTGTCTGCTGGGTCAGAACAGGCTTCACTGAACTCGGCCTAAAGGACTTGACAGCAATGCAGTGTCTCCTCTGATGGGTCGCTTCCTGACAACCTGATACTGCTGCACATCGGACTGTCTACAATGATGGTGGGAATCTGGGTATGCCTGTGTATGGGGAGGCTAGAATGAGCAACATGGAATTGGAAGATATGGCAAAAAAAAACAACAACAAAAACCTGAAAAATGTTTCAGTAAATATCATCTACTTTTTTTTCAGGGGGGATTTGGGGGGTGCTGGGTTGGTTTTTTTTTTTTTTTCTTTAATGTTCAGGACTCTCACTGACAAAAGGCAAAAATCCCTGAAAACCACCTCCACCATCACCCTGAAGAATTCTAAAACTTTCAAAATGATGTCCACTACAGCAAACCGAGCATTTAGTAGGGCATGTCCGCTCTTTGGCCTAACTGTAATCCTGTTCATACATATTTCGTCGTCAGTCTCATCCACTTTTCAAGTGTCTTGCCAACACATGGCATCACAGCATCATTTCACAAATATTGCCTTATTGATATTGCCTTCAGCCAGGCAGACGACATGGTGACTGCCCACTCTTCCAAAAAAGTTTATATGAAATTTCATGATGCCAGTGCATGAAAACTGCAACCGGAGCTCTGCAGATTCCACTCCATTTCTTCCCCCTGAATTTTGTTTTCCAATGACTTTTTTTTTTCATTTTTTCTCAATGGATTCTCAAATTCACTTTCTGCTAAATATCCAAGCATTCACAGAGTAGTAGGAGTCCTAAATGTTCAATTCATTGGCTGGTCATCGACTGCATGTCAGCTTTCATGCCACCGTTGTTGTTGATCCCAGTTACTGGTGGACAGTCTGACTGTGAAGTCCAGCATCCGAGGACAGTCAGTGGGGGCCACTAAAAGGATACAAAAGGGGTTGTGTATGTCGATCCCTTCATGACAGATTTGACCAACTCCCTGTCACTATTGTCGAAGAAGGCAAAGGCCCTCGTTGTCAAAGCTTGACGGCTGCTTCCCTCCTCAATACAGACTCAAGCTGTCTGGGAGAACACCACTAAATTTCAGACTGTGTCTACCACAATCCCTGTAACATCTCTGGGCTTCTTTGTCCAACTATGACTTCGTGATGCGACCCATAAAACATCCTGCTTCCAGTTGCTGTAAGCTGCCATAAAGAAACTCTAACAGACGTCAACACTTGAAATCCTTTCGTCTGGACATTTGTTTATTCATCTTCACTACTACTGACTGTGTAATAAAATACATGGAAACAGCAGTAATAGAAAAAAAAAGCATACTATCAGCTAGGACAGACCTGCAATGTGTGTGTGTGTGTGTGGGTGCAAGCATACTCTCTGTATACATGTGTGCATACAAGTACAAATTACACAGCACGATATCTCAACAACAACAAAGATAGATAAGTGACAACTATAGAACAATTCAAATTATGTGTATTAATAATCTATCATGCAAATTTGCAGGGTTTTTTTTCATGCTACCTCTGTGCTGAACACAGAGAATCAAGATCTCTCTCTCTCTCTCTCTCTCTCTCTCTCTCTCTCTCTCTCTCTCTCTCTCTTTCTTTCTTTCTTTCTGTGTGACATTCATCAAATCTTACTTCCCATTTCCTGTGCCAGATATCTTACCTCCCCTTTCCTGTGCCAGATACGCCATTTCTGTCAGTACGACTAAGGCCCCTTCATAATCCTCTGCCACAGAATAAAAGTTTTACATCAGGACTTCTAGACAAAGAAAATGAGCTATACATGTCACTAACATCAAAAAGAATGTCTAAAACACATAATACATAACACACGTGGGGGGAAAACATGAGAACTAGCAACACAATGATTTAAATTGAGCGCACTCAAATCTTGCTTTATACGTCATTTCCTCACATCCACTAGTCAAATGGTAGAATGGAGAGGCAGAAGAAGGAAGAGGTGCATGATGTGTGTCCTCATCTTTTCAGCCACTTGCTCTCTGACTTCCAGACTTTCTATCTTTCTTTACCAACTTCCAATGTTGTTTTTTTTTTTCTTTTTATGCCTTTATGACCAAATCACATGTCTGTTCCAAAAGATCTTTACACTTCTGGGGAGTGACGGAGGATGGGGAGTACAGTGCTGATGATGAGAAATGGGGGCTGGGGTGAGGGATGGGGGTGGGGGGGAGGGGAGTTTAGGGGAGTTCAGGATTGATGCTGGCACCCAGGTCATATGATCAGCCAGCAAGGAAGACCATCTCAGAAGGCACTGGTTGGCCCAGCAGTTAAGGACTGTTCTTCATCCAAGGCTCATGGTTCAATCCCAGCTCCAGCCAGCCAGATAAAAAGATTTTCTCTTCAGAGTCAATGTCCGTGCTGACTCAAACTCCCTCCATATTCTTTACATGAGGCTTCATACTTTGGTCTAATGGCCGAATGCATACATTTAACAAGTAAGTTAATAGATCAATAAACCTGTAACCACGTTAAATCCTATTTCATGCTTCGTAAAAGTGTGCGTCAACATGTGCCTGTGGGACAGTTTAAAAGAAAACAAGCACAAACTGGTATCTTGTTTTGACATCAGCCCTGAAGATAAAATGTGGTTAAGTGTAGGATTAAGACTTCTTTTTTTTTTCTTAATACATGCACAAAAAGCTAACAAATGATAAAACCTCTAGCTAAGGAACGTGGAAGAAAAAAAAAAACTGTCTGAGCATACAGAGGACATAAAGCGTTGGCAAACATTACACCATCAGAATGGCAACACATTAAACTTGATCAGTGAGAAGATGCTCTGTACCCCATGGGCTCCAAGTCACAATGTCTTCAACACAAAGTCCATTATTCACACAACTGATCCATGAAACATCCAGCTTACGTACATTTACAAGAACTGCTCTGCACTCTAAATATAAATGATTTTACAATTAGACACAAATGGCTCACTCATTCTTTCCTTCCTTTATGCAAAGTTGAACAGGCCCTAGCGAGTTCATCAAACACCATGTCAAAAGAATGAGAGACACCTCTTTTCAGCGAGTCTTAGAACTGATGGGGAATGTGCTTGCACCTACATAAATACATGGCATGACAGGAACACCAATGAGGAAAGATCCTGACACAGTGTGTGTGTGGAGGGAGTGACATGAGACAGAAGGCAAAGGAGCAGGAATCCCTCTGACCCTCACGCGGATAACAGTCACACAGTCCCACAGGTACTCACTTGTCTCCAGCTTGCACTGTGCCACCAGGTGCAAGGCTGCCAAACAATCTAGAGGACTCTGCACACACACACACACACATACACAGACACACACACAACACACACACACACACACACACACACACACACACATCCACACACACACACACATCCACGCACACACACATGCATGTACGCATACACATATGCATGTCTAAACGCTAACAGTATACAAATGTACAAGGCAACAGACCAAAACCACACATTCAACACACTAACACTTTTGAATATAAGCAGACTACAGACATAATATGACATACACACATAACCATCTTAATGATGTTAAACTACTATAATAATAGATATGAAAAATTTACATCATTTTACATCATTTTACCCAAGTGTTTGCTAAGATGTCACATTTTCAAGTGTGGTCATTTAAGGCAATCAGCTAAGATACAATCAGGCCAGTTTGTCATAAAAATAAATGAGTATGTATTAAATTATACCTCTGTATACAAAACAAATGGCAACAATCATTTAATAACCTTCAAAAAATCCTTGCTTTCACTTGCAGGAAAAAACATTTGATAAATCAAATAATGCATGGAAACAAGTAAAGCTTACAAAACGTTGTTAAGTTTTTTCCCCCACACACTTGCACTGTTCGTAAAAGCTTGTGTGCAAGAAGCATACTTTGTGCTAGAGATGTACCATGTTTTCCGTGAATATGATATGACAAGTGATATGTACATGTAGCTCTCCCCTGTGCACCCCGAGCATGTACGTGTGTTGGTGAGCATGCTGTGTGTATACACAAGAACAAAATCTTCTGAGAGATGAAGAAATGAAATGAATTCAAACCTGTGACATCAACTCTGCTGCTCGCTGGTAATGTGCTGTGGCCTCACCGTGTTTGTTGAAACCCTGCATCAAAACATCGGTCAGTTACATTAAAGTATGTATCAAACCTTTCCTCATATGCAGACAATCATATACACAAAGTTCTCACAGTACAAAAATACTGTAACTTCCAGGCCTAAAATGATATTCTTTTTTCCTCCACTCTCACATCTGCTAGAACTGCTCCAGTAGCAGCCTTTTGATGGATTTTTCCTAAACTAAAAACTCATGTTTAAAGTTTGACCACTTTTCCTCATTGTCTGCAGTTTCACATTTGAATTAATGTGGTTTTTCATCAACTTCAATAGTCAGCAACTGATAGATATTCTTTCTTGAGCTTTGCTGATGTCACTTTTAAACACAGATTTAATTCTGTGAGGAAATCACAATAAACTCACCTCTTTGACTTTGACTCTATATGTATGTAAAAATAGGTTTAATTCTATGTGAAAACCACAATAACTCCCCTCTCTAAATTTGATGCTGGTCATTTCTAAAACAATAAGTTCATTTTGTTAAATTTGTGTCGATATTTGCTGTTGTCACTGCTCAACAAAACTTCAGTCTCCAATATTTGTAAAAACTGGTCTATTTTTCGTATAAAAATCCTTTATACTATCATTTATTTTTGCTCTCACTCTAAGCAACTTAACTTCAAAGCGTTGCTGAATTATCACCAATTCCAGTGATGGCAAGCATTAAGTGACATATACGCAAGTTATACTTCTCATGCATGCGTGCATGCGTGCGTGTGTGTGGGCGCATGCATGCACACAGGCATACGTGTGTGTGTACATCAAATTGTGCTGCTTTCTTGATTCCCCAGTTTTCATTCTTTTGTTCCAGCTAATCAGCAGGTTGCAGCTTAACTGTTTCTTTTTCTTCTTCTCTTTTTTTCATATTTATTTTTAAAACTTGGTTGTGTGGTGACGGGCAGTAGAGTCTGTGAGGTACAAAATGGCATGCATGAGAACATAAGAATTTTCCTACTGAAAAATGTCTTTAAGATACACTTACAGGAGAGAAAGAAGCTTCTCCAAGTCTCCTGGCAATTGGATTACCATTCTACATTGTCAGCCCAGGGTTCATGTGCATGCATATGCTTATGGTATGTGAACCTTGTTTCTATTCAAGACTAATGAAAACCACTTATGTCATTTCTTTCATTTTCCTCAAGGTTCATATCTTCAATGGACAACATAATAATAACAATAATGTATAATACTTATATAGCGCATTTCTTGTTATACAACTCAATGCGCTTACATCCACCATTTGCACTTATTCATACAATATTCATGCACACAGCAAAAAGAAAATACACAATGGCAAACGCACTTATATGCATAAACTGCCTCACTGGACTAGTTGTGGAGGAATTTAGGAAAGACCTAGTCATCTACAGAAGAGAATACGCTTTTTTGAAGAGATAAGTTTTTGAGCTCAGATATAAAAGAAGAAAGAGTAGGCTGATTACGAAGGTCTTCAGGGAGGGAGTTCCAAATAGAAGGTGCTCTAAAACTGAAGGCTCTTTCGCCAACAGATTTCAGAGAACGCTTAGGGATTTTCAAGAGTTTTTGTGAAGAAGAGCGAAGGGTACATACCCTCAAGACATTTCCAAGCTCCAAGCACAGAGCTGCTGCCAAAGCCGTCTGCTTGTTTTCTATGTGTACCTGGAAAGACAACGCAGATTTGTACATTTCATGTGTTTAATTAAATAAATGCCAACACAAAGCTTCAGACTTGACTTAAGAAAGGGCAAGTTGGTCATCTTTCGTTTCAGCTGAACAGGACTGTGCCGATTTCTTTTGACATGTTTAAAAGCCACAGGCAATAGATACACTGCTATCATAACCAGACAGAATCCAAAAAATGGTGTGTGCGCGCGCGCGTGCGTGCATGCGTGCGTGCGTGTGTGTGTGTGAGGTGTTCGAGCGTGCATGCACGCGTGTGTGTGTGTGTGGGTGCATGCATGCACGCAGGCATATGTGTGTCTGTCTGTCTGTCTGCCTGTGGATGTATGTTTGTCTGTGTGTATGTGTGCACATGTGTGTAAGCATGCCCCTGCATGTGTGTGTGTGGGGGGAAACTCTTATTCTCAAAGCCACCGTTTCTACTTAAAAAGGTTTCAAAGGATTGCGATCCTTACCTTCCAAATATTTTAATTCTATAGGGCATGGATATGCAAACAAACATGACATCATCATACTGAAGCTTTCTGGACTAAAGTTCTAACACAACAGGTTAAACTGAAAGTGCCTTCCTTTTTAGAACCTGAAACTGATCTAGAGAGGGCCTACATTGGAAATTGCATCATCATTCCTGGCACACACAGACCACAAACCTACCTGTACACTCCGAAGCTTTATCTTACATTTTCAAACACACACACACACACACACACACACACACACACACACACACACACACACACACACACACACACACACACAGGCACACACACACACACACACACACACACACACACACACACACACACACACACACACACACACACACACACACACACAAACACGCACACATGCACACGCACACCAATACACACACACACACACACACACACACACACACACACACACACACACACACACACACACTCACACACACACACACACACTTTTTTATTTTCAATTTAGAAACCTGAATTTTTCATAACCAATTTGGAATTTCAGGAACAACGTTACAATAATGGGAAATCCTGAAAATTCTGGACGTTGCCAGCCACGTTTTTTTTTTTTTTTTTTTTTTTTTTTTTTCTGATCCATTCAGATAGCACGGCTGTGGAAGTTCATGAGTTGCTTGTTTTTTTTCTTTTTTCAAGTCACTCTGATATCAAGGCTGTTATAATTAATGAGTTTCTTCTTTGTTTTTTTTTTTTTTCTAACTTGCTCAGATAACATGGCTGAAGCATTGTAAAAGTTGGTTGTTGTGTTTTTTCAAACTCACTCCAATAGCCTTGCAACAGCAGTTTATGAAGGCTTTTTTTTTTTTTTTCTTTTTAGCTACTTTTGATTGTACGGTGTTGAGGTCAATACATGTCTCATTAAAAATCATTGTGATGGCATGACAGCATGACTGTAGCAGTAACAAATCGTTTTGCAACACTCACTCTGACAGCCATGGCTGTCTGCAGTTCTATATAAACCATCCTCTGACAGACCTGACTATTGCAATTTGAGAAGGTGTGGTGACACTCACTCTGATGGCATGGCTGTAACAGTTGATGGAGGCCGTCAGGTGTTCTTGGAAGGACGAACAGTGCAGCTCTTTATCAGCTTGCTCTGCCTGCAGAAAGGAGCGAGCAGCCTCCATCAACGCCTGGGACTCTCCGGCTCCATTGGACAGCGTGTGTTCACACCTGGTCAGTTTAACAAAGGACTGCAACTGGTCAGCTAAGTCTGATGATGCATTGCGGATTTCACATGTCTCAGAATAGTGACTTCCTCTATCAAGCGTGAGTGAGTCAGAGAGAGAAAGAGAGAATGACAGACCAGAATCAGAAATGGCTGTGCAAATTTGAAACCAAATATCGAGTATGGGGGGCAGGGGGGGGTATTAAGTGGGCAAACAATGTTTACATGTGTGTGTGTGTGTGTGTGTGTGTGTGTGTGTGTGTGTGTGTTTACATGTTTGTGTGTGTGTGTGTTTTGTGTGTGTGTGTGTGTGTGTGTGTGTGTGTGTGTGTGTGTGTGTGTGTGTGTGTGTGTGTGTGACCATACTGGTTATCTGGTTTTCGCCCGTAATTCCACACTGCTCTGAAGTGCTCAGTCCACCAACCAATTTCCTTGCTGCCCTCTTTCATCCTTGTTTCAATGTCATCATACTGATGTTCACATACAACTTGTTAATGCTTCATCAACAGGCTTTCATGGGTTGTGACAAAGACAGCCCTGATGTGGCCTCCATAGCTGGCTGGGCAAGGCAATAAACAAGTAATGAAAGATAAAGATCCGATAAAGACAAAGCAATAATGAGTCAAGTGCAAGCATATCATTAATCACATGTTGACACAGGACATGGTATTTGTTTGTAAACTGTTCGCTGGTTAAAAAAGCTATTCACACTTATATGTTAAACATGAATGGTGGTGAGATCTATATAACAGCATTAATCTAACCAAGAAAGGAGAAAAAAGAAAAATCTATTATCAGGCATGTACATCAGGAGCATAAAGCAATGGCCAGACTTGTAAGAACATGAAAGACATAATTCTTTCAATGTGATTTTTATACTGTTAAAAAAGCAAGAAAGAGCTTTTGGAAAGGGCATCACAACAAGGAGACGGGGGAGAAGAATAAACACATCAGTGTTTGAAGGACAATATCTGTGATCCAGCTAGAAATTTTGCAAACCGGCCCCAGCATTAACTGCCATCACAACATGAAGTAGGTATGTTGATTCAGTTGAAACAGGGCTTCAGGATAGGCCTACAATCTTATCTCAGTCAATTAAAGTGGATGGCAAATTCAAACCTTGTTCATTTTTTTTTTTTTTACTTTCAGAGTCTGGTTTTTGCTTGTTTGTTGAAGAAGAAAATCTTGATTTTTTCTTTTTTTTTTTTTTACCCTAATGATAGCAAGCTCAGATCTAAGTCCATAAGAGATTCAGTCATGGCGTCATGACTTCAGAGTGTTGTTTTTGTTAGGGAATGAAGAGGAAACATTTTTAAACCAGCGTGGGAATCTAAAGAGTTTAATGTAGGCTTAATGTGGAAAAAATGCACTAATCTAAAACTGTCACTACCCACAGTGAAATGGGTTTGATGTTTGCTTTGATCAGGTTGTACTGCCAACCTAAAAACCAAAGTAAAGGCTTTGTCTTTTTTTTCATTCTGATGCATCCTCTCTCTTTTAATTTAGCTGCTGGTCCCAATCAACAATAACAACAAAAAGTCCCTGGTGCCGGCAGCTCAAAAAAAAAAAAACCCTGTATTATACTTTTTGTAACTGGTATAGATTACGTACAATTATTGGTTAACAAGATCACAGAGTGTGCCCCAAAGACAAAACCACATTGTCGCTCCCACTCCCACACTGAAAGTGTTTCATACCTTGCCTGAGAGCAGGTAACAGAAGCCTGCATACTGGGGACACTCCTGTATCTTCAACGTCTTTGCCAGGCTGGCTGTCAACATTATATGGCACACTGATCATGTTCATATAAAAATGGTTTTTCTCCATTACACCTTCCATTTAACAACTGTGTGCTTAAGTCTCTACTGTCAAGGGAACATCACATCAAATAAATTGTCACTGTCAATCACACTATCAGTATCATCACATATTAATATCTAGATTCACATTAACATCTACTGATCTAGACATCTAGTTTCAACACAGTTGAAAAATCAGATTTCTGTTCTTGCAAAACTTTATCCTTTGAAAATACAGTTCATTTGCTATATCTTGCTTTCCAACAAACATAAAAATTAATTTGAGTGTTTTCACAGATTTGTTTTTTTTTTTTTTTTCACTATGTTCACAGACTTACAGACAGACAGACAGACACACACACACACACACACACACACACACACACACACACACACACACACACTCTGGTTTGGATGTGCTACTGAATATGCATATTCAAAATACAGAATGGAGTATACATACCAAATTGCTCACTGCCCTCTGCAACATTTGGTTTCTTTAGAAATCGTCTGTGAAAAAACAAAAATAACTTAATACCATGGTGGGTCATACTTACAATATGAAACATGTTGAAAGATCTATAGAATGGAATGCTTAAAAAGTAAAAAAAAGAAGAGATGTATAACACACACACACACACACACACACACACACACACACACACACACAGGGAGAGAGAGGGGGGGGGGGGGGTAACAGATATGCAAGAAGATGCCTTTTTTCCATCAGGCCTTAATCACTTCAGGGACTATGGACACTTAAAACGCTGTTCGTGTTACACAAAAGAGAGAGAGAGAGAGAGAGAGAGAGAGAGAGAGAGAGAGAGAGACAAGACAAGACAAGACAAGACAAGACAAGACAAGACAAGACAAGACAAGACAAGACAAGACAATTATGAGGATAATAGATATGCACTGATGTGCTTTTTTACATTCAGTCCTCACCCTGTGTAGGGTCAACAATGCAAAATAAGACAGAGCAACAAATGTGGATGATACAAAAAGTGCCTTGAAATGAAATAAGATTTATGGAATAAAAATTGAAAAAATAAGTAAAATGAAACAGAGACAGACAGACAGACAGAGAGAACAGAGAGAGAGAGAGAGAGAGAGAGAGAGAGAGAGAGAGAGAGAGAGAGAGAGAAGATTCTTTATTTATAAATTTATGAGGATAATAGATAAGCACTGATGTGCTTTTTTACATCCAGTCCTCGCCCTAAGTATGGTCAACAATGCAACATAAGACAAGGCAACAAAAGAAGCATGCAAAAAGTGACTAAAACTACAATACGATGCTGAAAAAAAATACAGTAAAATGGGACAGAGAGAGAGAGAGAGAGAGAGAGAGAGAGAGAGAGAGAAGACGAGGTGAAAGGAGTGCAGGGAAGGGCGACAGAGAGAGCGAAAGGGAGAGTGGGACAAAGAGGCGAGAGAGGGTGGCGGGAAAGAGCATGTGTTCAGAACAATCTGACAATCAAAAATTCCAACGAGATACAAGACGATTTTGAAGCACCGGGAGGGGGGAGGGGCGGGGGGGGGATGAAATAAGAGAGAGAGAGAGAGAGAGAGAGAGAGAGAGAGAGAGAGAGAGAGATGGTGTAGTTATAATTGGTTGAGTACTCAACACGTTGAGCGCTGCGCTCGTGAGCAACTGCCCACTCAAACTTATTAGCTCATTTAATTTTTTGTCCCACGCTGCTGTTTTAATGTTTTGCAAGTCTTCGAAAAATGAACGGATGAACAATTTTTTCTTGCTGTTTTGTTTAGACAGCTATGACTGGAAGCAAGTAAATTTAATAGGGAAACATGTAAAGGAACTGTTAAATGTACGAAGATAATCTACTTACTTCTTTAATTTATTTGTCACCGCCCTGTATCTGCTCAAAATATCGCTATCCTTCTCCATGATGACGATTTCCGGAAGTTTGCAGACGACTGTTTGGATCCTCGATAGCTACGCAGAGTGCCCAACAGATTACCTTTGACCTTCATCTATGGTTAGATCCGGTCGAGGAGGAACAAAAATGAACTTAATTCAGCTTAAATTTCACAACTTAGAACAGGTCTCCCATTAGCGATGTGGTGAGACATCCGTCTTAAAAGGCATACGTTTAAACGCCCACTCGTCCAAAAGTTACGGTTCGAATCCCGACAGCACCAGGGAAGAAACAAAAATTGTTTGTTTGAGAGCATTTGAGATCCATAACCTGGATGCGGCGCGGTATAGTATCTGGGAACGCGTTCCCAGGTTTCCTGAACTTCCAATCGTGAAATCTGGGAACTTTGTGAAAATCGTGCCTAGAAATAATGAAAAAAAAGTGACAAGAATGCCAAAGATTTCAACTGCACCTAAATAAATTGTTTCGAACCTTATCTCGAAAATCCGTTCATTTTTCGTCTTCTTTCTGCCCTTCTGAGCTCTGAAAGACCACGTTCCCAGATATCACAGTACATTTTGGGAACGCGTTCCCCCCCCAAAAAATCTTTGATATCTGGGAAGCCTTCCCAGATTTCACGTGTCACCGGCTCCCTTAGATTATAAGCAGTTCGATTCTGATGTGGTTTATTTTGTTTTAATTAGCTTCTGCTGTCAAGCTTTCTCTACAGTTTTTCTTACTACTGGCATATAGTTAGACCTGTCCAGGAAAGACCGGATGACACTGGGAAAAACTACGTGCCTTTCAGACTTTGTGTGTTGTTTTTTTCCCACTTTGTCAAACCTGCAATTCGGCAAGTGTTTTGGCGTACTGTGGTAAGCTAATTCCGACTCAGCTGCTGTTCATTTGAGGTTTCTCCTTCCACGACAACGGCCATAGCTAGCTATATATTTTGATCCAAAATGTTTCATATTTATTGGTACATGGAATCCAATATCATTGTGTAAGTTCTGCACAAGTTCGGTTTACGGGTTACGGGACTATGGGAATCAAAGGCCTTGTTGAAATCCAGAATCAACCCAGGAGTCACTGGACCCCAGGGAATAACGTACTGTGGATAGCAGCTGTATGACACATCGTCTTCTTCTTCCATGCCATCAATGAATTATTGATGATTCTGCAGCTTTTAGGAGGTGTCGGGCCGTTGTTGATCATCCGAATGCCGGGGAAAAGGTCAGTGACCCTTTGGGCTTTAACCCAGCTGCAGTGAGAGACTGCAGATCTGGACAGAGGCAGTTTATAGGAAAAGGGTAGGCCCTCCACATTGCTCCAGACCACACACACACACACACACACACACACACACACAAAGAAGAAGGGGGGAAGAAGAAGAAGAAAATCCGAGTTAAGGAAGATGGAAGCGGGGCACCTTTGATACGAATGTGTCATGGGTGCAGGGCTAAGAAGAAAAAAAAAAATCTTTCTCTGGAGGAAGTTCCAGTTCCGTGTGGCTCTAAAAGGAAGGAATTTTGCCTGCATTGTGCTCTGTAGGGATTGGGGGCCAGCTACTGGCTCTGCCCACGTCTCTCACAGGGCGGCAAAGGCGTCGGCTGGCCCAGTCTCTCGCTCGTTTTTGCACAGAAATGCTAAACGCTATGTTTGTCTGCGTTTCTCACTGACGTGAGGACTACTCCACAAAGAGTTGTAGTAATCTGTTGGCTCACCTGGGTCATTCTGGGGATTAGCTCTGAAGGCCCAGGGGAGATGAAATGGCAGAGTAAATCTCTAGTAGAAAAAAGGAGAAAAAAGAAGGGGGGTGTGTGTGTGAAATAACCGGAAGAGGGAAGAAAAAGAAAAAAGCAAGATCTCAAATGAAGAGTGGATCCTGTGAGAGGGGACTTCCAAAAGCAAAAGTCTGAGTAGTGTGTCTTGGTGGCAGCAAGACTGGCTATGTTTGTGGAGGAATCTCGTGAGAGGAGACCCCATTGAGGACTGGATGGTGTGTCTTGGTGGCAGCAAGACTGGCAATGCTAATGGGATTTTTTTTTTTCTTTTTTTTTTTTTTTTTTTTTTGTGAACACTGAATGCTGACTGGTGGGCCCCCTTTCAATATAGCGACATAAGAATCAGAATGTATTTCAGCATGGAGGGGTCTCACACTGTGGTTGCGTCCTCAGCCATTGTGCCGCGATTCACATGAGTAAGCAGCCCTAAAGCCACAATCAACTTAGTGAGGTAATGAATTTAGATTTTTTGCAGCAGTTTTTTTGTTTTGTTTTGTTTTTGTTTTTGGGGGGACAAAATTAGGATGTGAGATCATCAGCAATGCTTCCCTCAGGAAATGTAATTTTCAAAATCGACATCTTAGCTATCGGTCAAAACCAGATGGACAAGGACCAATTCAAACTCCTCGTAGGCCTATTTACTAGAATAAAAATGATACACCCAGAAGCAGAAATTACGACTGAACTTAACTGACAAGGACAAATCTAAATCCTCCAAGTTAATGTCGGACTAGTTTCCTGTGAGTCAAAGTGCACTTCAATCTGTTTGTGGAAATACCAGTTCTGTACGTAAACACGAGGATTTGAATTTGACTTGCGACAAACCCCAGTTTAAGTTCTTCCATGTGGAAACAGCACTTTCTTTTCTTTTCTTCCGGGGCAAACTCAAACTGAGATTTGTCATGGAAGAACTGACAACTCTACTGGATGTTCCGTGACATTTTAAAGTGAAATGAAGGATTTGGGAGGGAGGGAGGGGAGGGGTGAAATATGTAGTACGGAGCAACGCTATCAGCTCTTTTAATCCACCCCACCCATACCTCTGGTGTGTGTGTGTGTGTGTGTGTGTGTGTGTGTGGTGTGTGTGTGTGTGTGTGTGTGTGAGAGAGAGAGAGAGAGAGAGAGAGAGAGAGAGAGAGAGAGAGAGAGAGATCCAGTGTGTCTAGGCTTGCATTTCTGTTATTTCCCAACGCAGCGTCTCTCAAATTGGTATTTCCTCATGGTCTAAGACTTTGAGGGAGAGCCTCAGTGATGTTTACCCCCGGTGTCGTCAGATTAAAAACACATCAAGATTTCCATAAACAAAATTCGGCGGATTTTTTGTTGTTGTTGTGTTGTTTGCTTAATTTTTTTATGTCAGTCTTTGTTTTGATTGTTGTTTATTAGTTTTTTCTCAAGTCATGCCATATTTTGGCAAGACATAGTCACGGGGATGGCTTCTGAACTGAGAAAAATTAGTGGGGTTCCCTGTGTCACTACTTTATTTTAATATGTATTCAGAAATAGGTTTAGCGTAATGGTTATAAACATACACAACAAATTCTATCCATTCGACATATCCTAATGATCGAGTTACTGAATCAGTTCCTACGGCAATAAATTGCGCTTGACTGCGTCATTTTGGAGCTGTTGCAGTTTTGACAAGTTTTGTTTGAACTACAAATTGATCGTAACTATCTTTCTTTTTCTTTCTGCCCAATCCTCCATACCCATGTCGACCCCTCGTTCACAAACTACAGCCCGGCCCGCCACAGTCCCGACGCCTGCGATCCACAGGGAAGTCAATGTCAAGTCGTCATGAGGCACCCCACCACAGGAGACACTGCACTACTACCGAGTCTCCTTAATGGTGCTCATTGGTTCTTGTTCTGATCCAACATATGCAGAGCACCACCTACTATGCATTCTTAGACACGAAGCCGGCGCGAGTGAGCTCTCTCTCCAGAGGGCGCCACCAGGTCCGTCTAACGACAGACCCCATGAATTTGCTGATACCGGTGACCCCGACACAATCAAACCAAGACCGGAGACGTGGAGAGGCAATCGAAGGTGAGGTCACTATGAGAGCAGGGCATGAAAGGCTACAGAATTTGAGACTTTCTTTATCAACGCTAATTGATGAGAATGGAGGTCATGAAGATGAAGCTATGGCTTTCTATTCTCTGTCCTGAGACTGCGTGGCAGGGCGATATTCTACGCTTACGTTCATAATATTTCCCGGCGTCGACCAGGCCCGAGAAATACAGACACTTGCAATGTTGGTCAGGAAATTTGAGCAATACTTTAAGAAACGCATCCATTCTGTGAATGAAACTGTGTACTTCCAACCTTCACAGCTGAGCCCACAGCAAACCCAACTCTGTGTGGAAGCCGGTCGGGGCAGAAAAATCCCATAAATAGATGGCTCTGATGGGAGTCGAACCCATGACGTCCCAGCCAGGAATCCGCGACGCAAACTACTTCGGGATGGCGGCTGGTCGTAGGCTTAGTATCTTTTTTTTTTTTTAATCATGCATTAACATAGTATGATGAATACGTCGTCTCAGGATGCCGTTTAAGATGTAAATTCGTATGCAGTCTCAATGGTGTGTTGTTAGTACAGCGTTACATATTATTTACAAAGAAATATGTGAGACATAATGTATGAGTATTGTTTTTTTTTTTTCTTTGTGTTTGTTTTGACAATATTTTTGAGCAAGTTTTCTTTAAAAGCTTATAATAGTTATCAACCCTCTGCAGTCAATGTAAAGTAAGTCTTGCATTGTCTGCACGCTATTTTGTATGTCGTTTTAATATGGCCATGTGCTGCGGAGTCAGGATGTTGATGATTGTAATGTGTTCCTGCCAAACTTCAAAAAAAACAGGCTGAAGGAGGCTCTCTCTCTCTCTCTCTCTCTCTCTCTCTCTCTCTCTCTCTCTCTCTCTCTCTCTCTCTCTCTCTCTCTCTCTGTGCGTGCGTGCGCGCGCGTGCGTGAAAGAGACAGAGAGACAGAGACACGTACAGAGAGAAGTACCAGCTACTGCCACTCTCTCTGTCTCTGATTCTGTTTATTTTTCTCTGTGTGTGTGTGTGTGTGTGTGTGTGTGTGTGTGTGTGTGTGTGAGAGAGAGAGAGAGAGAGAGAGAGAGAGACAGAGACAGAGAGAGAAAGAGAGATAAAGAGAGAGAGCGAAAAGCGTCGGGCCCACTCCAAACCTTGTTTTGTGTACTGGTTTATATTTTGCCGTGTTTCGAAGTGAAAGAGTGTTATGACTGTATTATCAACGAAAGTTACATTATCAATTAGCTAAAAACAAAAAACAAAAACAAAAAAAAAAAAAAAAACGGTTTTCTCTTTACGCCTTCAGTTCACTCAGATCGACACAAAAAATGATGAATATCCCCTCCCCTCTCCCTCCGTCCCCCCCCCTACCCTCCCCCCTCCCCCCCCCCCCCCCCCCCCCCCCCCCCCCCCCCCCCCTTCTTCTTTTTGATATAAGTTTCTTGACAGGGTTTTTTTTTTTTTCAGTTATTGGGGAGGGGAGAGGGGGCGAACTTCAAAGAATGTCAACAACATTCTACCAGGGTGCGTCGGGTGTAGACTGACTTTTTTTTTCCTTGAGCGAGTCTCAAACATCTGTTTTATCCCCTGTACCTTTTACAGTGGCACAGCTCCAGCTCTCTCTCTCTCTCTCTCTCTCTCTCTCTCTCTCTCTCTCTCTCTCTCTCTCTCTCTCTCTCTCTCTCTCTCTCTCTCTCTGTGTGTGTGTGTGTGTGTGTGTGTGTGTGTGTGTGTGTGTGTGTGTGTGTGTGTGTGATACCAATGATAATATTTGAACTCAATCAGAAACCTGTGGCACCGGTTGTGTTTATAGCAAAATTCTCAAGCTCTCAGATCCACTAATAAAAGACACATATACCTCTTTATCATCCAAGATTATGTCAGTAACAAGAAATACATAGAGGGATAGTACAATAACAATGAGACTGAATCTTAATTCCATACATACACCTTGCAGTAAGGACCAATAATTACTTGATGACTACTGACAATGGGTATTTTACTGAAAGCACCAACACACTCGCAAGGACCACATTTATATTCACCCCGCACGCATATTCACTGAACATCTTTGATCATCTGGCCAAATACATCTGACTGGTTTTGTGGGGGTGATGGTAAGCCTGCCACATAAAGTGATGGTATTTGCGTTTGAATTTGTCGTTCTGTACACAAGTAAACTTCCAAGGCATTTACTGTTTTTGAAAAGAAAGTATTGGCAAAGCGGTCCCTTTTTTTTCAAACTCCTTTAAGAGCATCGGCCTGAGAAAAAAAAAAGCATCTCAAACTCTCATCCGTAAAGCTGAACGTAGTGGGTTTTTATATATATATATATATATATATATATATATATATATATATATTGACCTTGCCTTTTTTGTTGCAAACACTTTCTATAGCTTTCACCCAGAGACAGTAAGTCGCACACAACGAGTAGTGTCGATGGCTGTTTTCACAATCCTGTCGAGAGCTATGGTTTCCGCTTTTGAAATATTCCCGAATCTGGCGACGATGGCATCTTACACAGCTTTTTTACACGTCCAGTGACAGAAATTGATTTCCCGTTGGTTCAAACAAAGCTGAAGTTATACCAATTCACAAGTAAGGTGGCAACTTAGACACTGCAGACTACAAAACTTGTATCAATCACCTGTCATTCTACTCAGATCTAGGGGGGGGGAAAAAAAACACACACTCTCCAGCAAGATCACATGATTGCTTCTCGCATAGCGATTGGTTCATTCACATTCACATGCGATGCCAACATTGCCCGTTGGAGCCAGAACATGCCAGACATACAACGCGAGACGATTGTCTGTTACCAGAAATGAATGATTAAGTGCACATTAGTAAATTTCAGAGGCAACAGGGAACATCAGGTCAGTCATATCTTTTATCCGTTTAATCACACTACTCCATCACTCCACTACTTAAACACACTCCAGCTGCTTTATCATGTGCTTCATTCGTCACCCCTATCTCACAAAGTGCCAAAGCTGTACAGATGAGTGCATTTATCTCTACGTTTAAAACATTCAACAGTGGTGTCTCACAAGGCTCATCCAAGATCCACTATTCTTCTCAGCTTACATGAACTATCGACCTCTCCATATCAGATCCACATGTGAGCTCTTTGTGGATGCTACTATATTTCGCGCAAATAGTCATTCAGATATTACTGCTCATGCTACTGCTCATGCAGGGGGGGGGGGGGGGGGGGGGGGGGGGGGGGGGGGGGGGGGGGGGGGGGGGGGGGGGGGGGAGAGTGCTAATGATGATGTAAAATAGAATAGACTCAATAACACGTCGCTTCACTCCCAATACAAACACAATAGAACTGCTTATTACAACCAGAACAAAAAAGACACTATATCACAGTGACACTAATCTTAGAACAAAAAAAATCTTGATGAATAAGTTATACATCAATAAGCACCCGGTATAACTGATGATAACAGTATCAGCTGGAATCTTAATATGACTTCTTCGTGCCAGAGAATATCCCAGAAACTCGATCAGTTCTCTAACATTACACACTTTCTTGACATCCACGCATGCAAGCTGTTTTTCCAGGCTTAAGTTTAGTCATACATGGACTAGGCGTCTTCCTTCCGGAATTCAGTCAACACGAAGACTCTGAAACCTTTGCTGAGCCTACACCAACGAAGCTCAAATTATTGACTAACTGAAGGGGGCCGGAATAGTTCAGTGGTAGAGCGCCGGAGCGCCGTAATCCTGGGGCTTACGAAAAATCCATGCTCTGCTCTCATGGTGACCTCAATTTCGATGTCCTCTCCACGTCTGTAGTCTTGGTTTGGTTTCCTTCGGGTCACCGGTATCGGCGAATCCACGGGGGCTGTCGTTGGACGGACGTGGTGGGTGGCGCCCTCCGGAGGGAGAGCTCACTCACGCCGCCGGCTCCGCGACTAAGCAATTATTGTCGTCAGTAGGGGGCTTAGTAGGTGGTGTCCTGTGTATGTTAGATCAGAACCGGCGCCACTGAACACCACCGAAGTGACTCGACAGCAGTGCAGTGTCTCTTCCGGTGGGTTGCCTCTCGACGACTTGACATTGACTGCTCCCCGTGGATTGCCGGTGCCAGGGGTGAGGCGGGGCCGACCAGGCTGTGACTGTGGACGGGTGTGTCGGAATGAGCGGCGTGGATGCGCTGCGTCTGAGGTGGCGCAGAAGTTGGGACAGAAAAAAAAAGAAAAGAAAACAAAAAACAAAAAAAAAACGGTCATACACACACAAAACTCCACTCCCTTTGTTGGGCAGATGGGATTAATCCTTGCCTGTCTGCAGCAGCATCAGTCTGCGTACGCAGAAGAAGAAACTAACTGAAAAACTATAAACTAAAAAGAAAAAAAAACTAAATATATCAAT
Source organism: Conus betulinus (assembly GCA_016801955.1). Taxonomy (NCBI): domain Eukaryota; kingdom Metazoa; phylum Mollusca; class Gastropoda; order Neogastropoda; family Conidae; genus Conus; species Conus betulinus. The sequence goes on from JADBJO010002434.1 coordinate 261,406, forward strand.
TAACAACAACACAAAAAATAAATAAAGATTTCACATTCTTCCCTCAAGGCGCAGACTAGAATACCAAAAAATGGAACTGAAAAAACACAAGGTCATGATGGGAACGCAACTACAACATAAATGGTCAGATTCTCGATTAATTCCTAAGGGCTTTTCTCCTGAAGCCGTATCCTATACCAAGAGCTGGCTTCTTTAAAGCCATCAGGCAATACTCAATACTGGACTCCGCTAAAATGAACCCTTTCCTCCCGTAGTCGAACAGACAACACTATTAGCATCATAAATCCTTCAGGAACAACATTTCCAATGTGCATCTCTCTCTCTCTCTCTCTCTGTCTCCTCTGTCTCTCCTCTCTGTCTCCTCTCCCCGTCTCTCTCTCTCTCTCCTCTCTCCCTCTCTCTCTCTCTCTCGTCTCTCTCTCCTCTCGCTCGTCCTTTCCTTTTCTTTGAATCTGTAAGATTTCTGATGTTATGGATATTTTTTTTGTTTGAAGATGATAGGTCTTTAGAGAGCAATTTGCAGCATAAGACCAAAAGGAAATCCTGGTTTTGTTGCCTTGTAGTTTCGAGATGTTAATGATGATTACAGGTAAACTGCTAATAGACAACTGGGGTTTAAAGTTGCAGCTTCAAAGACCTCGGCGCATCCATCTGTTTTTAAATGGTGGGGGGGGTGGGGTTGGGCCGTACTAAGTTTTGACAGAGTGGGTTCTTTTGCTCTCTTCTCCTCTCTCCCCTCCCACCCCTCCCCTCCCCCCGGCCCCCCCCCCCCCCCCGCCCCCCCCCCCCCCCCCCCAGCCCCCCCCCCCCCCTCCCCCCCCCCCCCCCCGCCCCGCCCTCACATACCCTCCCCCCCGGCTCGTGGGGCGCTCCACACCCCCCCCCCGCCCCCCCTCCCCCCCCCCCCCCCCCTCCTTCTCTCTCCCCCCCCCCCCCCCCCCCCCCGCCTCCCCCCCCCCCCCCTTCCCCCCCTCCCCCCCCCCCCCCTCTCTCTCTCTCTCCCCACCCCCCCCCCGCCCCCCCCCCCCCCCCCCCCCCCACCCCCGCTGCCCCCCCCAACCCCCCCCCCCCCCCCCCCCCCCCCCCCCCCCCCCCCCCCCAGAATCTCTACATCCCCCCCCCCCCCCCCCCCCCCCCACCCCCCCCGCCGCCCCCCCCTCCCCCCCCCCCCCCCCCCCCCCCCCCCCCCCCCCCCCCCCCCCCCCCCCCCCTCCCCCCCCCCCCCCCCCCCTGTCCGTAATAAAGTTTTGCGTGGGTCTTCTCCTCACTCCCCCCTCTCCCCCCCCGCCTTCCCCCCCCCCCCCCCCACCCCACCCCCCCTCACCCCTCTCTCTTCTCTCTACCCCCGCCCCCCCCGCTCCCCCCCCCCCTCTCCCCCTCCCCCACCCCCCCCCCCCCCCCCCCCCCGCCCCCCCCCCCCCCCCCCCCCCCCCCCCCCCCCCCACCCCCTCCCCCCCCCCCCCTCCCACCCCCCCCCCCCCCCCCCCCCCCCCCCCCCCCCCCCCCCCCACCCCCCCCTCCTCTCTCTCCGTCATCTCTTCGTCTCTCCTCCATCTGAAGAAAACTGAGGAGTGGGGGTGAGAGTAAAAAGAGCGGAAAAGAAAACGGAGAGAGAGAGAGAAAGGGGGGGGGGGGGAGAAAAAAAAAGAGTTGACGGGAGGAATAACTGGGAATGCAGAGGTGAGGGAGGAGGGAGAAGGAGAGAGAGGGCAAGGGAAGGAAGGGGATAAGACAGAACAGGGAAGGGAGAGAGATACAGATGTAAGGAAGGTGGAGAGGGAGGGGTAGAGAGGAGGTCGTGGATTTGGGAGGAAATGAATGGAGAAAGTAACGGGTCGCGCGCGCACGAACACATACAACACATATAAACACACGCATGCGCGCGCACATCACGCACGCACGCACATAGCACGCACGCCACGCACGCACGCAGGCCGTGGGGGCACGCACACACACACACACACACGACACACCACACACACTCGCTCGCTCACCATTCACATAACTAGCACTCACGCAGATATGGCACACTGCAGGACTTCCTCTACAGTCTTGCTTTTTCTTTTCTTTTTCGTTTTTTTTTTTTCTTCTTTGTTTTTTTTTTATTTCTTCTGTCGGTCTGTTCTATCTTCAAGGGACACGTGTACACTAACCTTTCTTTACCTCCACAGATTCCTCTTTCTCTTCTTTGCTCCACCTTCTCTGTCTCTCACTCGTCTGGCTTCTTCTCCATCCTCCTCACTCATCTCTTCGCAATCGTGTTAATTACCTTGAATTCCTCGATCCCCTCTCCTCCTCCCTCTCTGCTCATTACCCTTCTACCTCCTCTTAGCTTTTTTAATTATTTTTCTCTTATTTAAAATTAATTTCCTCGTCTCCGTCTCCCTCTACTCATCGTTACCTCTACCTCTATCCATCAGTCTCTCCTCTCTCTCTTCTCTCTCCTCCTCTCTCTCTCTCTCCTCTCTCCTCTCTCTCTCTCTCTCTCTCTCTCTTGGGCCTCCTGGCACAGGACAGATGGTGGAGCGCCGGTTGGAGGAGAGGAAGGGGGCGAATGGTGTGCTATCCACCTATCTGTCTATCTACATCTCTATCTACCTACATCTATCTATCTACACACCTACATCTGTATCTCTGTCTACATCCATTTTATATATGCGCAATCCCACGCTTGCATACATACACACACACACGCGCGCACGCGCGCGCGCGCGAGCGTATGCGCTCACACTTGCACACGTACGAACACACACACACACACACACACACACACACACACACACACGTTCGCATGCACACACACACACACACACACACACACACACACACACACACACACACACACACAATGTGTCTTCTTTCAAGTACAACACAGCATTTTCCTCTTCAAAAGACAATTATTAATCATCTACAAGCAAAAGAATGTCTCTTATCTGGAAATCTCCCGCTGGGACTTAACTCAACGACGATACACACACACACACACACACACACACACACAAGGGGGAGACAGACAGGGACAGACAGACAAAGACAGGCAGAGATAGACAAAATACAGAGAGATGAGTCTGGCAGATGCTGGCAATTCGCCACGGTAAGATGTGCTGTGGATTTTTCTTTTCTTTTAAGTCTGACTCGTTGAGGGAGATAATAAACGTCGCACTCGATGTCTTCTTGTAAAATATTATTACAGTTCCTGGAAATTTCGGCCCCAAATTGTGTAATATTCGTCAGGAAGTACGAAAAAAGTTGATTTTACACTGGAAAAGATGGGATCGATTTGAATGAATTTTTAAAAGACGCTTTGTTCCTTTGTTGTTATTTAATGATACCGTTCTGTTTATAATGTACAGTCGTAACAGACCTGGATATTTCTTTCTAGGCTTGACTGAAGCACATTCCATCATCAACATCCGGATCCAGGCTATGTAGCCTATGTATTTACAAAAAAGAGAGACAATTCCCGGTCAAACACTAATTTTTAAGCATTTTATCTTCTGGCAGACTGTCTTGCAAAGGAAGGAGCAAATAGAAACGCTGAAAATTTATTAAACAATCCCTTAGATTTATCCTCTTGTGAATTAATCCAAACCATGGGAAAAAAAAAATATATACATAAGCAGAATTAAGTAAAAAAAAAAATGGCCACTTTACCATCGTGCCCAAGGCACATTCATAGATAATTCAGAAATTAAGGCTGAATACTTGGGGCACTAAATATTCTCATGGTATTACTTGTGTCTGCAGAGAAAACATTTCTGTACATCATTTTTTTGAATGCTCAGTGTTGACCTCGCTCTATCAGGAGAAAGGTATTGAGATGGCTAACTTTGATAATGTCAATACCGTCTTATATGATTCCTATGTTGCTGAAATTGCCATGGTTATTTCGCAGTCACAGGTTGGAATTTTTAGAAATAAAAATCAACAATTTTGTGTATTTCATTTTTGTAAATATGCATATACCAGATGTGGGTTTGAAAGTACTAACGTGGATGATAAGTTAAGTGTGGAGATGTTTTTTCTTTCTTTCTTACTTTCTTTTTTTTTAATAAGTGTCTAATATCATCTGGTGATGAAAAGATATTAAACAAACCACTGAACTGAACTGAACTGAACTGTCTTCTTTTCCCTTTGAGAAAAGAGACGAACACATTCAATGGACTGAAAGTCTGACTCGGAGATAAAGTCTGACTCAGAGATAAAGTCTGACTCAGCATCCTATATCTATCTGAACACCATAATGTCAACGTGAGTTGAATCTGACTACCGAAACACTGCAGATATGATTCAGCGGACAATGCAATCCTAAACGGAGCAGTTATAATGCAGGCATGAAATCCAAAGGAATGTTGTTGGGGGAGCAAGTAGGTAGAAAGGTTTCTCAGCATTTCTACAATTTTGCTGTTGAAATCCTGTAAACACTACATGAACATCGGTTACGGGGTATTGAAATACAGCCACAATTTCTAAATACCATCATCACAACGTTCGATTTGTCCAAATTCAACAGGTGTAAAAACATTCTATCAAATATCCCAGTCGGGTTTGCAAAGCGCCAATAAAATGAGAGAGAGAGAGAGAGAGAGAGAGAGAGAGAGAGAGAGAGAGAGAGAGAGAGAGAGGTGGGTGGGTGCGCGCGCGCGTGTGCTTGTGAGTATATACAGTTGCTTGCCAGTGTATGTTTTTCTCTCTCTCTCTCTCTCTCTCTCTCTCTCTCTCTGTGTGTGTGTGTGTGTGTGTGTGTGTGTGTGTGTGTGTGTGTGTGTGTGTGTGTGTGCGTGCGTGTGTGCGTGCTTGTGTGTGTATGTGTGTGCGCGCGCGCTCGCGTGCGTTTGTGTGTACGTTGGTTACTTGGCTGTGTATGCTTCTGTGTGCGTTTGTCAATCATATATACCTCTTCAGTACTTTTTTTCCCCATAGTTTTGTACGTGATTATTTTTTTTCTTGTTTGTTTTTTTTTTTAGACTGCACTCATGAATTCTGATTGTGCTCGTGTTCTCTCTCTCTCTCTGTTCTCTCTCTCTCTCTCTCTCTCTCTCTCTCTGTTTCGTGCGCACATGCATGTGTGCGCACACATGCCTGTGCGTCGTATGTGACAGGTTTAAGGTGTGTGTTTGGTTGTTAGTGGTCAGGAAATAGTCTGTCCTGTTGCGTTCTAGTTTCAGGGTGATCGTCATAGACGCTCGGCACACTCTGGGTCTTCTGTGCCTGAGTACTGTCTGAAGTGAAAGCAAGCGAGAGGCTAAATGCCTTTTTGGAAGAGGGTAGAGGGGGGACAAGGAAAATGATGGGACACTGTTTTCCCAACAGTTACATCAGTGATTCACACACATTCATGCACACACACGTACACACACACGACTGCGTCATACCACTCATATAATTATAGAGAGAGAGACAGACAGATAGATAGACATAGGAGGGGAAGATGGGAAGATGGAGAGAGCGAGGGGAAGGAGAGAAAGAGAGATGGGGGAGAGAGAGAGAGAAAAGATGTGAGGAGAGAGCAAGAGAGAAGAGAGAGAGAGAGAGAGAGAGAGAGAGAGAGAGAGAGAGAGAGAGAGAGAGAGATCCACAGAGAGAGACTGGGTAAGACAGAGACAGAGACTAGCGTACCTCATCAATTGACATGTCAAAACACAAGTCGGCTGATCGGACAGACTCTTTATTGTACTGGTATCAGGTTGAAATGTTCAAATAGTTTCATTTTACAACAGATTGTTTTTTTTTTCAGAGAACAGTCAAAACAGACATCCGCCCTCTATCCAAAAGACCATGTCTGTTTTAACTGTGTCGTCCAATGAGCAGGGCCGTTCCTCAATAATCCGGAGCTGTGCACGAGCTTCTATTTTAAGAGCTCCAACGATTGGCAGAAAGACACCAAGGGACAAAATCGTAAAAAACAAAAGCAGTTACAAATACTAAACCAGGACAATCATACCAAACAATACATTGCAGCAGCAGTAAGCCACATTACCGGACCCCAACAAGACGTTAACCATCCTCACGGCAGCTGTGTGCCCACATTAGTTTTCAAACCGTCTTTTTTTACTCATGATCTGAAATCGCACTACAGTCTTGTAAAAAGACGAAAGCGGTAAAATTCTATATCACATATATTGCCTCCTCACAATCAAATGGTTCCCAGTAATGGCCTGCCGCCACGGGGAACACGTGTGAGTTGAGTAAGGGATCGGTGGGGGGGAAAAGGACATAAAAAATGTCAAAGCAATACCTTATCTCAGGAAAGATTGGGACTGAAAAGAAAGTGTCACCAACAGCAAATAGAAACAACATTTTATCCGATGACAACATCCAAAAAAGAAAACAAAAAAAAAAAAAAAAAAAACATCAAAACTGCAATAACCCTTGCACAAAATCTCCGCCATTCCTCAAATCGGTCCATTCACTCGCACACATAAATATCGTTTTGTATAATAATAATAATTGAAAAAAAAAAAAAAAAAAAAAAAAAAAAAAAAAAAACAACCGCATGTTAACAATGTCATAGCGCAAACGTTTCGTTGCTGAGTGCTGTCCTTGATAAATAATGAAGTTCCTAGATGGCGATAGTCTCATGCAATGCTATTGGCTGGTCAGTGACAGGAAGTGGGTGTGTCCAACATTAGTCGTCTAAGTCCCCCTCATTGGACGGCGTGGGCGAACGGAAGGAAGTGTTGAGCCCAGTCAAGGAGCCTCGGAAATTCATGTAGGCAGGTGGCTGTGCGGCACAGATAGACACAGACAACAGTTAACTTAATATGCACTATAGGATTGAGGGGATAGAATACTTGCAACTCAAATGATCATTGTCATCATCCCCACTCCCCACCCTCCGTTTTCCACTCCCTTCAACATCTCTCTCCCTCTCTCTCTCTCGCACACACACATACAGAGAGAGAGAGAGAGAGAGAGAGGAGAGAGAGAGAGAGAGAGAGAGAGAGAGAGAAGCACATATAAATAGCCACACAACTTTCGAACACAGCGAAACAGGAATATACAAAAATACGAGAGACAGTCACGTCTGTCTTATTGTTTATGGACTTTGGCCAGCTCACAGAAATCTGAGAGAGAAGAAGAAGAAGAAGAAGAAGAAGAAGAGAGAAGAAGAAGAAGAAGAAGAAGAAGAGAGAAGAAGAAGAAGAAGAAGAAGAAGAAGAAGAAGAAGAAGAAGAAAGAACAGTTGGAAAAAAATAACAAGAACAGAAAAAAAAAAAGTAAAGAAACATTTTGTTAGACCTGATGATAAAAATCTCTCTCTCTCTCTCTCTCTCTCTCTCTCTCTCTCTCTCTCTCTCTCTCTCTCTCTCTCTTTTATTTTCCACATAATCCTCACCTTTGTTGCATACACCAAGAAAGTGTATCATTTCATTAAGATTTATCAAACAGCAAGAGAGAACCCCAGGACGAAGTGTGTGTGTGTGTGTGTGTGTGTGTGTGTGTGTGTGTGTGTGTGTGTGTGTGTGTGTGTGTGTGTGAGCGTGTGTGTGTGCAGGCGCGCATGCACGCACGTGTGCATGCTTGGTACAGTGTGACGATCACAGCCAACAGGAGTAGTTAACATAATAATCATCTATATGATGCAACCATTATTCTTGAATTTTCATACAGAATAGTTTTTATGATGTCCTAAAAGAACATGTCTCAAATCAGAAAAGGTTAAAACAAAATCTAGGAGAAAAAAAAAATATGACCAAAATCATCATCGTAAACCGCATATACCCAGTCCCTAAAAAATATCACCACGACTCAAACACAACGGGAAAAAATTAGAAGAAACAAACACAGCACTCACATGCATAGAGCCGACTCTCGATGAAAACGATCACAAGAACGATCACGATTTGGTGTCTTCCCTCTCAAGATAGTCGAGAAGGGGGGGGGGGGGGGGGGGGGTATCAAAGGGAAACAAGAAATGGGAAGGGAAGGGGGGACTTCAACAAAGATGGGTAAAATCTGGTGCATAGGGGGACACTCTCGACACCGGATGTTATCGGAGCAACCATGACAGTTTAGTCCGTGGACAAGGCAAGGAGAGACAAAACCACACACCTTACAACAACAACAACAACAAAGCGGAAACTGATCCTCGTGACAATGAAGAAAAGGAAAGACAAACAAAGAAAACGGGGAAGAGAAGAGGATATAAGAGGAGAGGAAAAGAAAGGGGGAGGAGGGGGGGGGGGGGCAGCAGAGAGCATTTACGGTATTAGACAACATTTCGTATTTCGTCAGATCTGGAAATCTGGGACAGGACTGAGTTCGACATTTTTTTTTTTAATTTGGAACGCACGTGCAGTTTTGATGCTTTTTTTCTTTGCAGAAAGGAACAGGTTTGGATTTTCACTTGGAACACACCGGGAAAGGAAAAAGGCAAGCAAAGTTTTACACAGGGGCAAGTTCTTTGTTGGTTTTTTTTTTATCTGGTAAACAAAGGTACATTTTCTTAGAAGAGGAAACACAGGCAGTTCTCGTTCTTCAAAGAGAACACACAGGGACAGGATATTTTTTTCCTTTTGGAACACAAGGGCAAGTTTTGTCGTTTGAGTGGAACACGCGGGCAAATGGTCAAACTCCGGGTCGGTTGGTAACACTTGTTTTTGGATCATTCAGAGAGGTCCAGAGACTCACTGGTTGACTGAGCTTTTTCCTTCAGTGTCCACATTTACTTTTGCTGGTGAAAAGAAAGTAAGAGAGAGACATTTTCGCAGACCATCACACAAACGGTGCAAACGGGAATAGCACAAGCACAAAAGCATAAACCTCTGCCGTCATTGATAAATTCGACAAACGTTGGCCAAACTATACAAATATGACCCCCATCACCTTACCCCAACCCTGTCTTTCTCTCGTCATTTATCCGATTTCTTATCTTTAATTCCATTCACACTACGTCGAACTTCAGTTCCTGATGCTACGAGCAACTCTTTACACCGAACCATAGTAAAACCAGTAAGGGCAAGATCGCGAGTGAGCTTCAAAGAGGCTGTGCAATAGCTAACTCAAGAAAATGCTGAAAAAGCTGCGCATGCAAAAAAAAAAAAACTTGCCAAAAATGGCTCAGAAGAAAAAAGTACCAACATTGTTCTGCCAGCGAAGCTTCACACAACAGATTACAGCACGTGTTAACTGCCCAACTCCTGGCAAAATATTTATTTTCTTGTCAAAGCAGTGAATTAGTACTGAAATCAACTGCACTAGATGTTCGACCAAACAGGGGCCTCAGCCATTTTTGATGACGCACATCCGTTGCCAGACTTAGCGCATGCCCACAGTAGAGGCAAACTTACGCGGCGGTTACTCGGCAGTAGTGGAGCCTGCCTACAAAGGTAACATAGACAATGCATTGGTCAGTCAGAAAAACAAAACAACACAAAATCTTTTACGTCCTATGTTTCATCTACTATTGAAACTACTTACCACTCATCATTGGTCATCTTCAGTTATTCATATCTATGGAATATCCAATGTTACTTGCAACTTAGTTACGGGCACACACAGTGTAATGTAATGTAGGACTGACAACGTTTGGAGGGGGGGGGGGGGTATACGCGCTAAGGCCATTGACTGTTTTACTCTACAGGTGTGGGGGAGGGAGACTCGGAGACTATAGAACTAATACAGTGTGAAAATTCGGGGTGGACATCCCTTGGGGTTACCTCACTTTATGACGTCACAGAAGGAGCACGAGCACCACGGTCCGTGCTCGGGGCTCGCTTAGACCCCAGTCCCGACTGCAACCATCCCAACACTTCGCTGACATCCACTGTCTAGCCGCAACTACCGGCACAGCAGTTGTTTACCCCACTCTTAACTTTCACTAGAATACATACCCACCCGCCCACTCGAAGCTTTTGTGCCCTTCTAAAAAATAAATCAAAACGAAATTTTCTTTGCTTTCTTAATGTAAAAAAAAAAACTGTTCTATTTCAATCTACACGTCATGTGTTTTCTAAACAGCCACAAGAGAGAACATTACAACTGATTTGTTCTGTTCAACAAAGACGTCCAACAAGTATAAACATTACTATTATTTTTCGTCTCATCCATTTTTACGATTCTCTTCGATGTTATTATTTAGACGAAGCACTGGACTTTAACATGACTGAAGACTACATCTAGCTTGTGAGAGTAGACGTCTACTCGCTCACCACAGTATAGAACTGTAACTGATCCTGCTCACAGTGATCTATAAAACTAGCCTACAGACGAGACACACTTACCACAACTATGACAACAGTCACATGTGTCCCTGCCTACAAAAGAGGCACACTTGCTGCAGCACAGTTTAAACTGATCACGACCATAAAAACAGTGGCCAGTGTCGCTGCACAGAACTTAAACTGACCATGATAACAAGTCTGACCTGTAACCCTGCCCTAAGACGAAGCACACTTACTTCTGCACAGACTTTAGACTGACCGAGCTACCAGTGACCCGTGACCCTGCGGACAGAAGATCAACACTTACTGCAGGGCTGGCGGAGGTGCGAGTCACGGAGACAGAGGATCGGTTCTTGGCACGCAGTTTGGACAGAGTGCCCTCTGCAGTATCAGCCCGCTCCTCGGCGTCCTCCAGCTCGTTCTGCGTCTTGCGGAACTTGGCCAGGTTCACGGCGGCGATCTCCTCCTGCAGGACGTCAACACACAGTTAGGGAGACCGACACTCTGGTGAGTGGACAACGGACGTATTAGGGAGACTGACTATCTGGTGAGTGGACTACGGACGTATTCCTACAAATGAACAAAGCAGAGACCTACGACAGGGACAATCCAGTAAGGGAGATTTGGCGTGTTTGTGAATCAGAAAATATGCTGAGAATGAGGGCATTCACTTGGACATGTTCTGTTCTCTTCTTTTCCTCCACCGTGAACAACATTTGCATTTTCAGAAGAAAGGATCCAATTAATAATCTGGTCTGTGTGTCTTGCTGCCACGCTGGTTATCTAAAGAGTCCTGTCGTGACTGATTACGTGATGGAATACATGGTTTCGGTTTTGTGTGTACATTACTGCGGGACTGTCCGTCAGTTGTTTTTATGTATGGAAATACCAACGTATATCAATACCTAGGTGTCTTTTCTATCCGAAAACATGTTCATTTTGGAGAGAATGGAAATGGCAAATGCCTCATGGGGGGGAGATGATTCAATAAGGAATTCAGAATACGGGGCATTTGACCTTAGCAACAATTTTACAATCAGCACATCAGTCTTACTTTATACAGATTCCTTTTGTAACTCTAACCTTAAAAGGATACCAAATGTTTCGAGTTTGACCTTATGATATAGACATAAACGGTCAAAACAGAGATCACTCGTTCTGCACATATGAACAGAAAAGTTTTCGGCTATCGAGTTCAGTGCTGGCTCTAGAGAAGAGAATCGTACATTAGACCCCCAACTCCCATCTCAACATCGTTCAGAGATTCTCTGACTGACATCACCCACAGCTGCAGAGACTGGAACCCTGACTTACGGCCTCCTCCACTTGTCTCTTGTAGGTCTTGATCTTGGCCTGCAGTTTGTCCACCAGGTCCTGCAGACGTTCCTGGTTCTTGCGGTCCTCGTCGACTGGAAGGCCAGCTCTTTCAGACGGCGGTCGGCCTTGCGCATGTTCTTCTGGGTCTCGGCGTGACGCCTCTGCTCTCCGTCCAGCTCCATCTCCAGCTCGCGAACCTGGCAAAGGGGAAGGAATCGAGTTCATATCCATAGCAGTTACGATGAACAGAAAGTTCCGTGAGAAAATACCATTCTCAAGTGGAGATAGAAAGACAACATAGTATGGCATTCAAGATTAAAGCACATTATTCTCGCTGTGAAACAAAATTTCAAGAAAATTACCGACTTTGAAATCCAGCAGGTACACTGAGAAGTGGTGATTGAAATCTGAGTGTAAGATAAAAGATCTCGAAATTTTCTTCCAAAAATTTAGGGTCGGCTATGGATTGACGTTCCAATGAAAATGGGGTGTGGAAATCCAGCTTTACCTATCAAATTCTGACCCTAAATTGTTGTGATGTAAGTCTTCAAGTACAGGATATCGTTCAGCTCTAGTTCAAGCAGGGAAAATCCTTTTTACTACTTCCAATTCACCTTTTAGATTTTTAGATGTTTCAACAAAAAAAAAAAAAAAAAAAAAAACGTGCAGTTAACCAATCCTGGAGGAAGTCAGAGCTTAGTGTGTCTATCAAAGAGCTACTCACTCTCTGTTCCAGTTTCTGGATGATCTTCTTGCCTCCCTTCAGGGCCTGAGCCTCGGCCTCGTCCAGTCTGATCTGCATGTCCTTGATCTGACCCTCCAGACCCTTGCGGAGCTTCTCCACCTGCACAAGAAGGAAATGAAAAACATTTAGGACGGCGATCGATACATGTTGCTTATTGTATTTTATTTGCTTCGTCACGGGACCGCTTTTGAAGATCGTTGTAGTTGTGAAATGGTTGATGCTGGGAATCAGTTCTTTTGTCCTCCTGCCGTTTTAAGTTATGGCTGAAGTAAAGTGAGCAACACTTAAACGTAACTTGAAGTAAATGAAAGGAGAGACACAGACAGACAGACAGACAGAGGCACACAGAGAGGGGGACAGTGATAGACAGACCGAGACAGACACATACAACAAATACCGCAGAATAACACACTGAGAGACGCGGTGAAAGGAACGCATACTCGTACATACACACACACACAGACCACGTGACCATCACGTGCCAGCCGTGCTGTCAGCGCACCTGCATGGAGTGCTCCTGCTCCTGGCGCAGCTCGTCAGCCAGGCGGGCGGCATCAGCCATGGCCTTCTTGCTGCGGTCCTCAGCCCCGCGCAGCTCCCCGTTGATCTCGTCCAGGTCCGTCTGCATAGCCTGGATGTCGGCCTCCAGCTTGCGCTTCTGGCCAGAGAAGGAGCTGGCCTGGGCGGACAGCTCGTTCACGCGGTCGTTGGCGTCGGCCAGTTCGTTCTCGGCTCCCTTGCGGGCGCGGTCAGCCTGAAAGAAGGGAAAAAAAAACCCGGGGGACCCCGATTAGGTGGTGGGTTAACATTTTCATCACCAACCCTCCCAAACATGAACATGTATGGATTCTACCCGGCGGCGACCTGATCCTATTGTGAGTAAAATGTCTTTAGGGAGAGAGAGAGAGAGAGAGAGAGAGAGAGAGAAGATAAGAGATCAGCCAACACGTACGACAATGTTGCACACAGCACGCTCCAAGACACAGACAACTGACTATTTAATTCAAAATATATACACTTTTCTTAAAGTGTGTAAAAGCTAATAAGGTAACGGGAAACGACAATGTACACAGAGAATACAAATCAAAGAAATCAGACGACCACGGTGAATAATCGTAAGAGATGAATAAAGGAAACTGAAAGACAAAATACGAAGTCCAAAGGATTGGAATTTTCTGAGAGACAACAAAACAAAGCCGTGGAAGACGAATCAAGCAAAGCTAAAGATCGAAAGTCCAACTGGGAGAGAGGATTGGATTTTCTGGGAGAGACAAACAAAAAAAAGCCGTGGAAGACGAATCAAGCAAAGCTAAAGCGTGAAACTCAGCCCCTGCGTTCCTGAGTTCCTCCACTTCTCCGCTCAAACTGCAGCGGCGCTCCGCCATGTTGAAAGACTCGCGGGCCTCTTCACGTCCCCCCTCCTCTTCGTTCCTGAGTGCACCTCCTACACATCACTCATCACACACACAGCACACATCAGCGGCGCTCAGACTGCACCTCCTGTAGGACTCACACACATTACACTTCACGTCACTCGACTGCACCTCCTGATACACCCATCACACATCACACACATTACACATCACATCACTCAGACTGCACCTCCTGATATACACATCACACATCACACACATTACACATCACATCACTCAGACTGCACCTCCTGATACACCCATCACACATCACACACATTACACATCACATCACTCAGACTGCACCTCCTGATACACCCATCACACATCACACACATTACACATCACATCACTCAGACTGCACCTCCTGATACACCCATCACATTCCATCACACACCACGCCACTCATTCCGCACACCCTGCCTACACACCCTATCCCGCACATCAGCATTATGCAGCACACAGCACACATGCGAATGAGGGTTGGGTGTTCATCTTGCAATGCAATGAATTTAATTTGCCTTCAATCAATTGTCAGAAGCAAGAACTGAGCGATAATTGCGCCGGGCGTATTATAAAAACAAACTGGGGTTTCGTTACTTCTAGTTTCTGGTTTATCAAGCTTCTTTTTTCCTCTGTACTACCCTGTTGCCTCTCTCTCTCTCTCTCTCTCTCTCTCTCTCTCTCTCTCTCTCTCTCTCTCTCTCTCTCCCTCTCTCTCTCTCTCTCTCTCTCCCTCTCTCTGTGATACGTACCCGGATTGCTTGCTGCATTTTCTTGACGTTCTTCTCCATCTCGGCCTTGCCGCGGTTAGCCTGGTCCAAGTTGACCTCCAGCTCGTTGATGTCAGACTCCAGCTTCTTCTTGACACGCATGGCCTCGGCCTTGCCCTTGGCCTCAGCCTCCAGGGACGCCTGCATGGAGTCCAGGGCACGCTGGTGGTTGCGGCTGGAAGGACAACAGGAGGAGACTCCGTTTCAGCGGTTGCACTGGATGCACACTGCCTTCTCAAAGCTGTAGTTTTTTTTTTTTTCATGCGCATGAGAAAACAGGTGACCTCTGAATGCACAAAACACTCGGCATCCTGTATTCTTTTCTGGTAATGAAATCGAAATCGTCTGTACAGTCCAATTAGCCTTTTTCTTGACGTCTTACAGATTAAGTAGCTTTGCTAAGTTTACAGCCGTCTTTCTTTGTTTTACGGTGGATTATTAACAATATTTATAACCATAGTTTGGAACTGGGTCGCTTGAGAACATCTGGTGAGGTGTTTACACACACACACACACACACACACACACACACACACACACACACACTCACTCACTCACTCACTCACTGACACTACACCTTTCTACGTTTCTCGATGCGCTCTGACTTCTCAGGTCCACCCAAACGCAACGACCAACCAGCGACAAACAGGCGGTGAAAACACAACCCTTTCCAAACTCACCGCGTGTTCTCGAACTCCTCCTCTTTGTCCTGGAGCGGCGGCGATCGATCTCGGAGCGGACCTGAGAGATCTCCAGCTGGGCACGCATCACCTTGGGCCTCCTCCTGCTCCAGGGCGGCCTCGGCCTCCTCCAGAGCGGCCTGCAGCTCTTCCTTCTCCAGCTCCAGACGCTTGCGGGCCTTCTCGGACTCGTGGACGCTGCGGCCTCCGTCGCTGAGCTGGTCGGTGAGGTCGTGGATCTCATCTGCAAAGGTATGACATGGGTGGTGTTCGGATTAGGATATTTGTTCCACGACAGAACGAGTTGGATGAGTTTAGGCAGGTGCTCGTTTCAGGGAAGGTTTTAGCTTGGTGAGTGTTGGATTTAGGGTATTTGTTCCACACTGGTCTAGGTCTATTGAACAGACTTAGTGTTCGGTTTCGTATAATCCATGGGAAGTTTGTAGATGTCCCGTGTGGGGTTGAGTTTGCTAGGATAATTATGATGAGAGTTATATTTAAGTTTGTTTGTGAACGTTGGTATTGTTATTGAGAGAAGTGATTCGACCCTCTCTCGTTTTTGTCATACAAAAAGCCATCAGCTTCCCTTTGTCCTACATTCCCATCACAAACTATTTCCGCCCCCTCCCCATATACACACACTCTCTCTCTCTCTCTCTCTCTCTCTTTCCTTTCCTTCTCTCTCTCTCTCTCCCTCCCCTCCCTCTCTCTCTCTCTCTCTCTCTCTGTTTTTTTTTTCTCCCATCCCTCCCCCTGGCGACCACTTTGCCTCCCCCCTCCCCCGCCCTCCCCATTCCCAAATACACAGCAAATCACACCACCGACACCACAACCCCATCCCCCTTTCTCTCCCACCCCAGACCTACCAGCCAGGTTCTTGTTCTCACGGCGCAGGGCCTCGGTGGAGTCGTGGGCTTCTTCCAGCTGAGCCTTCACGCGGAACAGTTCGGCGCTGTAGCCGCGGGCCTCCTTCTGGGCGTTCTCCAGCTCGGACTGCAGGTCGTTCACCTTGGCCTGCCACTCGGCGATCGTCTTGTCGAAAGCGCGCTGCTTCTTCTCCAGGTTGTTGGCGTTGGCGTTGGACTGAATGAGGGCAAATTCCGTGAGAGAGAGTTGATGAGGTACTGATCGAATCAGCAAGGATTGTGAGGATGGGTGAGGAGGCAAGGGATCTGAAAGTTGTTGATGAGGGAAAGAGGAAGGGGAGAATTAATAAATTAATACTGCTGATGAAAAAGAGATAGGTTTGTAGGTGAGGGTCTTCAGCTTTGTCGGCACGACATGGTAGACTTGAAACTGAGTGGATAATCTAAATATTCAGAGGAAGAGGGAAGATTACGGCTAATCTCTAAATGGCACAGGAGGGGGGAAGATTGTGGTTGTGTTTGTGTGTGTGTGTGTGTGTGTGTGTGTGTGTGTGTGTCTGTGTGTGTGTGTGTGTGTGTGTGTGTGTGTGTGTGTGTAAGCCTGAGAGAGAGAGAGAGAGAGAGAGAGAACACTTATCCAAGTATGTATCTGTATGCAAGTGGCAAGCACTCAAGCAACCCAAAAGATGAAGTTAACAAGTACATCGCACGATCCACAATCAATCAATCAATGAAATAGATATACTCACGCGCTCCACGTCCACCATGAGGTCCTCCAGCTCGCCCTGAAGCCTGGCCTTGGCCTTCTCCAGACCAGCCACCTTGGCCATGGCGGCCTCGGCGGCCTGCTCGGCGTCGGACAGCTTGGACTGCAGCTTCCTGCGGGCCTCCTCCAGCTCCTCGGCACGTGCGGCGCCCTCGCCCTCGAACTTGGCGCGCCACTGCTGGGCCTCGCTGTTGGCCTTGGACAGCTGCCTCTGCAGGTCGGAGCGGCCGTCCTGCTCTTCTTCCAGCTGCTCGCGCAGGGCGTCCAGGTCGGAGCTGAGGTTGCGGACCTCGCTGGAAAGCTTCTGGCGGGTCTGGGGACGTAAGGGGAAAACCAATGTAGGTCTACCACTCAAATGCGAGCTGCTTTGAAAATGGGAGGGATACAGGGGTAACGGGTGAAGATGTGGGAGTGGGGGTGGAGGTGAAGGGAGGAAGAGAGGGTGAAGGTCGGGGTTTCGATAGTGCAAATTCGTTGGTTCTATGTACCTATGGGGAGCGGGAGGGGGGTAGTCAAATGTATGGCCTCGGAGAGCCATGTGAGTGTTTTTTAGCGGGACATAGATCACGGATGAAAAAGCTCATTTCCCTCTCTACACACACGCATTCACCCATACCCACCTACACACACAAACACACACACATCTCTCTCTCTCTCTCTCTCTCTCTCTCTCTCTCTCTCTCTCTCTCTCTCTCTCTCTCTCTCTCTCTCTCTCTCTCTCTCTCTCACACACACACACACACACACACACACACACACACACACACACACACACACACACACTCACGCGGGTCTCATCCTCCAGACTGCGCTTAGCCTCCTCCAGCTGGCTGGCCAGAGAAGACTTCTCTTTGGAGAGGGTTCCGATGCGGTGTTCGGCGTCCTCCAGCTGCCTGGTGAGATCGGAGCTCTCCTGCTGCAAGCGGCTCTTCTGGGACTGCAGGTCGTTGATGTTGCGGTTGCCCTCGTCCACCTTGGCGTTCAGCTCGGAGATCTGGGCCTCTACCTGCTTGGACATCTTCTCGGACATGCCCTGAGAGACAAAGAGGCATGGACGTGCCAGGTCACTTCTTGGGGCGCAACATAAAGCTTGAAAGTAACTCTGATCATAGAAGATGGGTGTCTTAGTGGACAAGGTGTGGGGATCGTCTTAGTGGACAAGGCCTACTCAACGGGAACAACTTCACTCACGGGATATCAGTATCTTCTTGGACACGTTATGTTTAGCACAGACTTCGCGTGGCAATGGAAATGGTGCACATCGTCTTGGGCAAATGCCGGATAAAAGAGAACTTGGGGAATGTTCGGTGTTCTTGACAATGCCCTGATTATGAAATAATGAAATATTCCTGACTTCTAGGACATACGCAGAAGGGGATATCTTCATGGACACTACATTCCTTGCGTTTCTCCTGAACATGACACATGTTTTCCAGAAATCCTTCAACAATAAAGACTGAAAGAACCGACAGACAGAAAGACGCACAGATGTACAGACAGACAGCCTGCTGTTGAGTACAGACCTTGTTCTTGCTGATGTGCTGGATCTGAGCCTGGAGGTCGTCCACCTCCGATCGGAGGGCGGCCTTCTCCTTCTCCACTCTGCACAATGTGGCATTAACATCATCATTATCAGCAGCAGCAGCAGCATCACCACCACCATCATCAACAACTGCAACATCATTATCGTGATAAACGATTTCATCATGAAACATCAAGACCATCAAAGTCGTTTTCGTCATCGTCATCTTCGAGAGTTTAAAATGTATTCTGTTCTGGTTTTATATGGATCTATCTCTCCAACTGTGTGCCCATCTGTGTAGTATCCGTCCGTCTCTCTCTCTCTCTCTCTCTCTCTCTCTCTCTCTCTCTCTCTCTCTCTCTCTCTCTCTCTCTCTCTCTCTCTCTTCTCGGCTTTCGTTTGTCCACCCTCATCCACAACCCACTCAACCCCCAGCACCCTGAACAAGATGGAACACTCACCTGGACTTGACCTTCTGCAGCTGGTCGATCTGGTCGGACATCTCGTTGGCGGCATCCTGCTGCTTCTTGCGGAGCTGGCTCACCTGAGCCTCGTGCTGGAGGTTCTGCTCCTCGAGGTCGCGGCGGAGTTTGAGCAGCTCCTGTTCGCGCTTCTTGTTGAGGTCGACCTGGGCGGCTGTAGCTCCTCCGGCCTCTTCCAGGCGCTCGCCCAGCTCGTCCAGCTCGCGAGACAACTCCTGCCTCTGTTTCTCCACCTGGAATGGGGAAAGGGAGGTCATCCGTCTGATGGGCAAAACACAGAATGTTGTCTGTGTGAACCGGAGAGTACTAAAGGTGTGGAGGTTTGTGGAAGTGGATGTGTGTGTGTGTGGAGGAGTGGTTCAAGTGACGGAGACATGTGGAGGTGGATTTGTGTATGGAGTGGTTGTGGTAATGGAGGTGTGGTGAATGTGGGTATGTGTGTGGAGGAGTGGTTGAAGCATGGAGGAAGTTTGTGGATGTGGGTGTGTATAGAGGATTGGTAGAGCAGAGAGAGCTGTGTGAATGTTGGTATGCTTGTTGAGGAATAGAAGAAGTGATGGAGATGTGTGAAAGTGAGCATTACGACTACAGGAGTGGTACAGGCGTGGGGTGGATGTATGTGTGTGGAGGGTGGTAGAAGTGTGGGGGCGTTGTGTGTATGTGTTTATGTCTGTGGAGTGGCAGACGTGTGGAGGAAGTATTATGTGAATGCGTGTGTGTGTGTGTGTGTGTGTGTGTGTGTGTGTGTGTGTGTGTGTGTGTGTGTGTGTGTGTGTGTGTGTGTGTGTGTGAAAGAAAGGGTAGAGATATGGGGAAGTGTGCGAACGTAGGTATGTGTACGGATGAGTGGAAAAGGTAATGGAGGTGTGTAGATGTGTGTATATGTGTGGAGGAAGGACAGAGGAGATGATGTACGAGTCCAGTTAGTTAATTCATTGATTGACAAACCCCTCTCTCTCTCTCTCTCTCTCTCTCTCTCTCTCTCTCTCTCTGGGTCTCTCTCTCTCTCTCTCTCTCTCTCTCTCTCTCTCTCCAAAGTGGGAATTGTTTAATTGTTTGTTTTTAAGTCATCCACGGGTTAAAGTCTTCACTGTCAGTCTGCCGCTAAAATTACTTTCAATACACTCTTCCCCCCCCCCCCCTTCCCCCCTCACCCTCACCCCTCGCACTCTTCCAGTTTTCTTTAGCTCTCTACCTGACACGTCAGACCAGAAGAGAAGAATTCGGACCGTTTTGCATTGTGGATTACGCACAGTCCCGACAGTTCAGGATTTCTGATCACACGAAGTTCCCTCTAGGCAGCGAACAGTGCACACATCATTCTCTCCTCAGACGCCTGCCACAGCTGAGCATGCCATCAGGTTCCCTGTCTGAAATGAACGGGGAACTTACACACCTACCCTCTGCCCCACCCCATCCCATCCCCCACCCGCGCCTCTTCGTTTCTCTTCAAGCCTCTCTCCTCCCCCCCACAAGTCCTATCCCTGCTGATGGGGTGGATGAGGAGACTGACGGGGAGGCGGAGAGATAACGGTGCCCTGAGGGTTGTTTCTGCCGCTGCACATCTGCAGTGTGTCGGCAACACACCGGTTGTTGTTGTTGTTGTTGTTGCTGAGTCAGAGATGTAGGCAGGGGCCGGGCATCATGAATGACCGGTAGGCTGCAGTCTCTGTCAGTGTATTTGATTGGTTGAGTGGGCTGTGCGATGGGTGGGTTATTTGTTGAAACGACGTTTGGTGATGAGTTGTTTAAACTGAATTTTTCTTAAAAATTCTCTCTCTCTGTCTGTGTGTGTGTGTGTGTGTGTGTGTGTGTGTGCGCGCGCGCGCGCGCGCGCTCTGTGTGTGTGTGTGTGTGTGTGTGTGTGTGTGTGTGTGTGTGTGTGTGTGTGTGTCGCGTGTGTGTGTGTGTGTGTGTGTGTGTGTCTGTGTGTGTGTGTGTGTGTGTGTGTGTGTGTGTGTGTGTGTGTGTGTGTGTGTGTGTGTGTGTGTGTGTGTGTGTGTGTGTGTGTGTGTGTGTGTGTGCGTGTATGTGTGTGCGTGTGTGTGTGTGTGTGTCTGCTCTGTGTGTGTGTGTGTGTGTGTGTGTGTGTGTGTGTGTGTGTGTGTGTGTGTGTGTGTGTGTGTGTGTGTGTGTGTGTGTGTGTGTGTGTGTGTGTGTGCGTGTGTGTGTGTGCGTCTGTATCTGTGTTCCGTTCTGTTAATAAAGGAGAAAAAAGTGACAAAACACAAAGGAAAGCAAGCGAAGGAAAAGGAAATAAGAACAGCAGAAAGAAACGAAAACCACACACTGACCTTTGCACGTGCGGCGGCGCGCTCAGCCTCCAACTCCTCTTCCAGTTCCTCGATGCGAGCCTGCAAGGCACGAGTTGTCATGGTTACCAGACTTCACCTTTTTTCCCCACACTTCAAATCTAATAACGTCACACCGAAAGCACGCTTCCCTAGGGATGAACTCTACAGCACTTTAAAACACACCGGGAAAAAAGGTGAACTCTGCACACGCCAAGTTGTCTTCCAGATGTCGAAACTGGTGTTCAGTCAGTGTATCACAGTACCTTGGATCGGCAATGGATGAAACCAAAAAAAAATCCAAAAACGCCGTGGGGAAAAAAAATGAGGGAAAAAAATTAAAGAATGTTGGACGGGAGTGGGGGGGGAGATAAAGGGGGGAACTGAGATGGTGCACGACGGAGTAGGAGGAAGGGGGGGAAAGAGGAAGAGAAACAAGGGGAAGAAAAAAAGAAAGGGGATGATGTGAACTTGGTTCGACACCTTCAAAGCCTGCTGAGAGTCTGCCGTGGCAGACAGCTCTTGGGTTGCCTACATACTTCAACCATGAGTCATGGAGGGGGGGGGGGGGGGGGGGGGGGGGGGGCAGGGACGGAAGAAGGTAGAGAGAGAAGAGATGTACTTTCCAGTATCGTGGGATTCTGTCCACTTCAGCCCTACCGGCTTCTTATCTTAGCGCCGCCCCCCCCCCCCCCATCCCCCTTCTCATTCTCTCCCCATCCCTACCCCCCAACTAGCGGTTGGCATGGACCCAACACGCAATAACACAGGGGGAAGGAATCATAACATGCAAAACAAAAATGGTATTCACATTTTTCTCCCCTGCACCACCATCTATTCTCACACACTGCACCCCCTCCCCTACTCCCACCCCCGCCATCCCACCTCCTCCTTTCGCAGTTTGTGGCATCCGAGCGTCAGGGTTGGGTTTGGCCAGGTATCGTACATGAATGAACTGAGTTCACTACAGCAGCAGCGTCGAACTGTTATCAAGATGAGGAGGAAGCAACGTCAACACTTCTGTACTCCCCCTCCTCCAGCACCCCCACCCACCCCTCTCCTATTCCCGTCCCCCATACCTCTTCCCCTCCCTGCATTCACTGCATGCTAGCTTCTCCTCCGACATTCAGCGCGAACACCGTTATAGAAGCCGTGCCCTACAAAAAGCCTGAGTCCTTTCCAGGGAAATAGGAGGTAGACTGTTCTTGCCAAGGCCTGGAAAATGGGAGTGAATGGGGACTGTTCTATTGAAATGAACGAGGGAGGAATAAATGGGGGTGGTGGGGATGGTGGTGGAAGGGTAGTCTGAAAATAGATATTACTGGTACAAGAAGAATTGGTACAGTTGATACCGTCTTGCTTGTCGTCATCAGTCTAATTCTAAAGCTTTTCAGCCCATACGTAACTCATTTTCAACAGTTGTCAAACGTTGATTTACCCTTGCATATGCGTTAGTGATAACAGTTTTGAGATTGTCGTCATCTTTTGTCACCCGAGATGCCGTCGACTTATTCTGGGTTTGGAGATCGTCTGGAAAGCTAAAAGCTTGTGACAAATTTTCAGCTCAGTAAATGTCCTTCATGTTCCCGTTATCATTCATCTTTAGCATGGTAATCACAAGAGGATATTTTTTTTTTGGCGACATACACCATCTATCAGTACACTCGTACAGCAAAATTATCATCATCAAATTGATAAAAGACATTAACTGAAAATATTGACATACACCCAGCGACAGCTCCTTACGAGCCATGGCAGTTACGGCGTGATTCCTATGTGATGGGTGGCAATGGAAATGGTGAAACGATGACAGACAAACAGAAGCAATGAGGTTTGTAAATAAAAGGAAAATGAAAGGAAAACAACAGAACAAAGGCGTGATACTGTACTTCATACAGGTTCCTTAGTCCAGGGGCCACCACGGCCAGGTCAGCAGCATCACGGAACACTTTCCTGCTCCGGGCACTCAGGTGCGGCCGTTTAAGCGGCTCGTAGTTGGCTCCGTACAGAAGCGGATGGGTGGCGATATTTTCCAACACACTGGGACTAGTCCCACGAAACTCTCTGGACAACGCAGCCACCCCCAGATAATCCCCATAATCACGAGAACTACTAGATCGGGAGGTTGTTTTCGTCGAGGAGTAGTACTCGGACACTTTGGCCTGGGATTTGGCCGGAGAGGGCTGAGTTCTGGCCGGGGACGGTTGTGACTTGGGTTTCCGAGGTCGCGTCTCCTGAGGTGGTTGGGGCTCAGGGTCGGGGGCAGGTTTGGGGGTCGTCTTTTTCACAACCACTTGTTCTTTGACCGTAGTGATCTGTTCTTCTTGGGAGCTGACTGCAGGAGGTGGAGCCTGTTTCTCTGGAGCAGGGGCAGGAGCAGGGACTGGTTCTGCCGAAACGACCTCACCTTCGGCCGACATGCTGACAGCGAAAGTCTTGTGTGGGGCTGGATGTGGCGCGGGTTATCGGGAGAGATAGCTCGTCGCTATCTTCCTTTCAGCTCGCCGGTGGAGCCTATCTGTTTATATAGACTGCCGCCGTCTGGGGGGCTACCGGAGGCTGAAGGCTGTAGGCGGCTGAGCTAAGCACAACACCGACAAAGAGGGAGGGTGGGAAGACGGAGAGCGAGGTCTGTCCCACGAAAAGGAGAAAGGGTGGCCAGGGTGGGTACGTCCCCAGCACACACGCACACACCACACTCCCCAGCTCTCACGCCTGACAGAGAAGTCCACCCGAGGTAAGGCAGCAGACTGAAGCAGGCAGACCCACAGACTGTGGCGCGGGGCCCTGGCACAGGTTATATGAGCTTGCCAACTCCCAGACCCGCCAGTCAGCATTGTTCGTGATTCACCGGCGAGGCTTGAACCTTCAAACTCTGGCAGGCTGGCTGCAAACGCTACATTCTAGAAGAGGTAGATGGAAGAGAGTGGGGGGGGGGGGGAAGGGAGTCCCACTTTCTCTTTCAGGCTGGAAGGATAAGGGGGGTGGGTCGATGGGGGGTGGATGCCACTCTTCCCCTCCCCTTTCTCACCCACCCCAGTGCACTCCACTGTCATGATAGACAGGGAAATTATGCTAATTAGCCTCCTCGGCTGCCGCCTTGCAGGAACGTACCTGGATGTGCCCTACCTCAGACAGACAAAGGGGAAAGGCATGCACAGCTTATTCTGCGCTTTGGAGGGCTGAGGTTAGTAGGAAGCGAGCCATGCCAACATCACACCTAGACTACATAGAAACAGAGAGAAAAAAAAAAAGGGGGGGGGGGGGGGGGGGGATAAGACGTTGTGGTGTTGGAATAGTGTGTCAAGGAATTATGCATCTCGTCAGCATTACGTATGGTTTGAGTAGTAAAATGTGGAGATAAGAGACAGATAGCGTGGGAGGAATTGGGGGAGAATGTGTGTATGTGTGTGTGGGGGGAGGGGGGGGGCAGGGGGGTAGGCATAGACACGCAGACAGACAAGCAGAACCGGCGGACAGATTGTTCCAGAAAACACACAAAAAAAAGCCTACGACTTGACTTCTAAGCCTTCTGTCAGACAGGGAAGTTTGGAGGTGCAACTTGAGAGAGAGAGAGAGAGAGAGAGAGAGAGAGAGAGAGATTCGTCAGCACTATCACGGTGTGAGGGAAGAAAGGGGCTCAAGGCGAAATAGACATAACTGGAAAGCGGGAAGCCCTACCTACCATCCTGCCTCGCACGCGCTTCTAGCCTCGCTCGCGGCACGCGCAGCCTCCCCGCACGTGCCTTTCGAGTCCGCTTTGCCTTATTTAGCGAGAGGGGCGCGTCTCGGGTTTCACAACAAGTCAGCCTGGTGTACGCACAGTAGCACGTGGCACGACTTAAAAAACACAACAACCGACACTCCTAGAGCTGAACTCGGAGTATTAACAGAGCCTAAACCTGCTGAGAACGTCTTTCCGTTCCCTATGTACAAAATGCAGACGTTACTTATCTAAAAAAGCGACGATGTATGCCAGTGCTTGATCAGCGAAATCTAAACTTACAGCACAAAAGAGTGAATCAACTTGAAAATGGTGGTCTGGTTTACGAGAAACTGCGGGTGACGGCAAATGCTAGCAGCACTTTTCATACATTTTGTTTTTACATGGTGAAAATTATTGATAAATTCTCTTACACCTCCTGCGATATTAATTGATAGGTACACATGAGCTGCTGTATAGGTCACAGAATGTGAATGAACTGTATTTAACAAATATGATGACATTCTACTGAAGCCTGAAACAGCGTAAAAGCAGTTACACGGTGATTCAGTATTCGTTGTACGAACATTAGATGCTTTTTGTGGAATAGAGGAGGAAAAGGAAGTTTGGAGTGAGTTCACAGACAGGAAGATAAACAGCGGGACCAAGATAAACAGCGGACCAAGATAAACAGAGGAGCTCGAAGCTGTTTTGTGATGGTTACACCTGTGAAACACAATGTTTGTACATTCTTTAAAAACTTGTATCAGGTTTGTTTTGACTACTCTCTCTCTCTCTCTCTCTCTCTCTCTCTCTCTCTCTCATATGCATACTTATACACTTAAGTGTACCTGCACGAACCAAAGTTATTTACAGTCAAATCAAACACGAGCTAACGCTGATTAGTTAGTTACTCTCACTGAAGTCAGAAATACGTGGAACTAAACTGGTAGCGGGAAGGCCTGGGCTAAGCTGAGAGAACTAAGGAGTGAGTGCCGGGCACCTGAAAATCGACCCACTTCATCTGTTGGCACAGAACCACCGAAATTCTCTCTCTCTCTCTCTCTCTCTCTCTCTCTCTCTCTCTCTCTCTCTCTCTCTCTCTCTCTCTCTTGGTACTTTTTTTTTCTCTAATAATTTTACCAACTCTCTCTCTCTCTCTCTCTCTCTCTCTCTCTCTCTCTCGAGTGACAGTTTATATGTTCTGGCAATGAACCCCCCAAGGCGTGTCAGAACAAATGTTAACTCAAAGCCAAGCACTACACACATGAATATTAAACGTGAAATACTGGATCTATGTTGTTATAATAATAACTCCCTCAATGCAGACATTGTAAGAAAATATTTCACCGCATACACGAGACTTTATCTTTGCACAGAAAAGGAAAGAGCAAATCAGTTAAGAAAGAAAGAACAACAGAAACCTGTATGCCCACCTTTCCCCTACCCCCACCCCGCTTCATGAAGCCCGCGCCCCTTGTTAGCCTACTCCCACTCATAACTTACTCATGGCAGTATTTCTTGTTTAAAAAGTAAAAACACGGACAAGCAAAACACGACCGACTACACTAAGAAAAGCTAGGACACGTTCCAGCGGTTTTCACTTTGATCTATTAACAATAAACACCAATGAAGGAAAAGCTGCTGCCACCGTTTTTGGTGTTCTTAGTATATCTTTAGGTATTTTTCATCATAACATCTTCAACAGACGCTCGAAAGCTGTCTAATGTGCCAAAATGTGAGAAAAATGTTGCGCTGCATTTTGGCATTCTTAAATTACGAGCATAAGACGCGTGTAGGCAACTTGGACTCACTGTAAGCGGCGGGGAGGCCCGAGAGAGAGAGAGAGAGAGAGAGAGAGAGAGACGGGAAGGTGGGAGGCGGGTAGCAGGCAGAGTCACGTACATGTTCAGCCCAGATATGGTCTGCGTGGTTGGTTAGGCTCAGAGATGACTTCACCTCCATGTCCTCTCAACAGACATGCCTTCGGTATTTCGAAATAAGATTCTTTTCCTCTCTTTTCCATCAAAATATTTTTGAAGCTTCATTTCGCTCTCTCTCTCTCTCTCTCTCTCTCTCTCTCTCTCTCTCTGTTTCTCTGTCTCTCTCTGTGCTCAGTGTTATCCCATTTCTCAATACTGTTACGCTGCTTGCACCTTATCCACACAGCAGCCCGACATTCCATGTGACTTATCGTGCTTTTAATGTCATTCAGCGCCCAATCAACGTGTCCACCTACACCGAGCGACTTGAGTGCATCCATTTTCGCCCGTTTACTGGGGGGCTCGAGTACATTAAATTTTCACCTGTTTTCTGTCAGTTTGGTGTGGTGCTCAGTGCGATCCCCGTGTTCTACTGTAGTGGAATGTAGACAGGAAAGGAAGAAAGGAAAGGAACTGAAGAAAAAGAAAAAGGAAGGCAAGAAAAAGACAAAGCACAACAACAATTAAAGAAAAAATATCCGAGATCTGTTGAGAGAAGAAGAAGAAGAAGAAGAAGAAGAAGAAAGAATTAGAAGGAAAAGAAGAAGAAAAAAAAAGGGGGGAAGAAAGAAAAAAGAAGAAAAAAAATCAACGAAGATAACTAAGACCGGGTGGAAAAAAAAAAAAAAAACGATCAAAATGCAAACAGAGAGAAGACGGGGGGGGAACTGAGACGAGAAACCGAGAGCGGGGGGGGGGGGGGGGGGGGGGGGGGGGACAAAAAAAAAAAAAAAGCAAACATGAAAGAAAGAAAGACAGTGATTACTTTGGCACTTCTCCTCTGTCAGACAAACTCTCGCTGATTAGGCCGACGGCGCAGACGGCAAGGGGCAAACCAAGGATAGATAGCCAGGTGCTGTGCGCAACCTCCCGTGTCCTTGCCTGACCTTCACCTGGGGGAGACTGTCGGCTGCAGTTCTCTCTCTTCATAATCCTTCCACCTCCTGTCACTAATCAACTCATCACTGCCGACTAAAACTCTAATTAGGTGGTCGGCGGTGGTCTGGCGGCGGTGGCCGGATGCTGGTGGAGATGGGGGTGGTGTGGACGGCGTGGTAGGAGGAGGAGGGAGGCTTGGCGTAAGGGGGAGGGGGGGGGATCGTAGGATAGAATGGCGATATTCTGTGTGTGTGTGTGTGTGTGTGTGTGTGTGTGTGTGTGTGTGTGTGTGTGTAGGGATGCAGGTGGGGTTAAATTGTGCATGTGTGTGTGTGTGTGTGCGTGTGTGTGTGTGTGTGTGTGTGTGCGTGTGTGTGCGCGCGCGCGCGCGCGTGTGCATGTATGTGTGTGTTTGAAGGGGTGGAGGTAGGGGTAAATTGTGTGTGTGTGTGTGTGTGTGTGTGTGTGTGTGTGTGTGTGTGTGTGTGTGTTGGGGGAAGCAGCAGGCTGTGTGTGTGTGTGTGTGAGAGAGAGAGAGAGAGAGAGAGAGAGAGAGAGAGAGAGAGAGAGAGAGAGAGCGTGCACACACGTGTGTGGTATGTTTTAGGTTAGTTTGTGCCAGTGTCTGTGACGTGTGCTATTGTATGCGAGTGTGTGTGTGTGCGTGTGTGTGTGTGTGTGTGTGTGTGTGTGTGTGTGTGTGTGTGTGTGTGTGTGTGTGTGTGCGTCTGTCTGTCTGTCTGTGTGTCTGTCTTTGTCTATGTGTATGTGCATGAAATATAGAGGAAGAGAAGGGATAATAATGACGGAATGATGTACTCGTTTGTGTGTGTGTGGTGTGTGTGTGCGTGTGTGTGTGTGTGTTTCAAAACGCCAGTTGCCCGTCCACCGCTCACCAGTGAGATAAATTTAACCTTCGTTACGTGTCTAATTATGCTTCAGAGTAATAATCAGCGTTTTTGCTTGGCGAGTAATATTGTGTTTGTTTGGCTCCTCATTATCTTAATAAGTAACCTGCTTCTTCCGATCTTTCGAAGTTCACTTTTGCTCATCCCCTATCTCTTCTACGACGATAATTACTTTCAGTGATTATGCTTACGAGCTATCACCTTGGCTGAGGCTGCCAACAAGGTGAAAGTCACCTTTCCAGAGCTGTTTCGTTTGGACCAATCGTTTGGCATGTCTTTTCTTGGAAAGGTTTGCTTGTCGTCTGAACTTCATTTTAACTCTGTGTGCCTGAAAGATGCCAAGGGAGAGAAGCAGAGATCGGAGAGCCAATGAACAAACAATCATTATTGCCAGAGTATGCACAGTTCCAGAAAACATCGCTTGGTTTTCTATTAGCATACGTATGACTAACACGGCGCATGAAATAAAAAAAAAACATGATAATATCAAAATAGTTTGATGGTGACATCTCAGTTTTGTTGAGATATCAATTCGCCCGTCCCATCCCGTCCCTTTGATACCGTCCCTTCCTCTTCACCTCCTCTCCCTGCTCCAAGGGAAAGGATTGAGGTTAACAGAGGTTACATGGTTTCACACATTTCTGTTAAAACATCTAAGGGGAATTGGCAGGCAAGAAAACAAGGTTTTGTCTGGAAATACACATCTGCAAACTGTTTTGTTTTTTTTTTCGTTCTTGTTTACTGGTGAAAATGTCAGATTACACAAATGTACAGAAAGAGCACATGATCAGGATAAATAAAAGTGTTAACACTTGGAGAAGGTACTGGGGGCGAGGCTTGAGGAGAATGTGTGAGAGAGAGAGAGAGAAGGGGGGGGGGGGGGGAGAGGTCTGGAAGTATGTACAGGAAACCAAAGAGAAAAAGATTAAGGATAAAATTCTACGTGGAAACCGAGGATGTTTTTGGCTGCAGTCACGAGACAGCTGAAAGGGCTAAGTGGACGATGGATCACACATGGAATGTACACGAGTCACCATTCAGGAATCGTGTCAACACGCCCACGCACTCACAGACTAACAGGAACCAAAGGTCGCACACCGAAGAGAAACAAGGAACACAGGGTTTCACAGCAAACTTTATTTCTGTACGTCACCACTTACCTCTAGAGATGCCACGCCTGGGGTCAGCGTTTTGCTTTAATTCGCGTGTACAGCAGGGACAGACCTTGGGGGATTTTCCTTTTGTCCGTGGACTGAGGAGGTTTGAAGTACAGTACACCTTTGCTCTGATTGTCCCCAGATTGTCACGTCTGTATTGTGTCACTAACTGGGGGCGATGCAGAATCTTCCCCATTCTCAGCAACAGAAATGTTATGTTATGAAGGGATCACTTGATATGAACGATGGCGAACACAGATTAATTGATTCATATGAACAATTGTGAACTGTGATAAGTTAGTTTACTGATTTATATGATTGATAGCGAATAGTGATTAGTTTTCAATGATGTGACGTGATCTTGTGACAAAATGAGCAACTCGGCACGAATGGTGATGATGTGATTCCTGTGATAACTGTGATGGAATGAATGGGAGGGTACCTGGAGTTCCTTGATCTTCCTCTGCAGCTGAGCGACCAGGTTCTGCTCGTCTTCCAGTCTGGAGTTCAGGCCGTTGATCTCATTGTCTTTCCTGTACAGAAAAGAACAAAAAGTGTGCAGTCAGAATTTTCAGTTTTCTTCCAGACGTAGATTGTTTTCTGACAGTGTCTTCGTCTTCTGAAAAACACCGCTAATTTCAGTTTTCATCTTTTCCCAAGTAAACGTGGTCGTCTAGTTTTTCGTTTCGGTTTATTGCACATCTTCATGTTATTAAGATGGAAAAGAAGTTTCAAAGTGTCGCTACAGTCTAACATTGATCATATTTCAGTTTCGTCTGGGCGAAGAAGAATACCTGAATTCTCAAACACCAGTTCGTCTCTACGGGAACACAGTTCAAACAGTACCCATCTTTCAGCTGTCTCCAGGAGACGTTGCTCGTGTGGTCTAGTCCACGCATTCTCCACTTTTTCAGTGGGACACGTTTCAGATGCAGACTTCAATTTTCTCCCACATGAAAGACAACCAAACAGAATTCCATTCTCCCGTCTTACCTTCTGGCCGTCTCTTCCAGCTCACGCTTGACACGCTCGAGGTCGTCCACATTCTCCTGAGTGGCCTTGAGGTCCTGCTCCAGCTTCCTCTGGCCTTCTCCACGTCACCGCGCTGTTTTTCTTCTCCCGTTCCAGGTTGTCTTCCAGCTGCACGTGCACACAGGCACAGATTAAGACAGCGACACAATTGGCTGGGAATTTATATTCGTACGTGTGTGTGTGTGTGTGTGTGTGTGTGTGTGTGTGTGTGTGTGTGTGTGTGTGTGTGTGTGTGTGTACGTGTGTGTGTGTGTGTGTGTGTGTGTGTGTGTGTGTGTGTGTGTGTGTGTGTGTGTGTGCGTGTGTGTGTTGTGCATGCATACAAACATACATACATATATGTATACAAATATATGTATACAAATGTGTGTGTGTGTGTGTGTGTGTGTGTGTGTGTGTGTGTGTGTGTGTGAATCTGTCAGCATGCAGAAAGGTAATGAAAGACTAGCATATCAACACCGAAGTCAATCATTCTGTCTCAACCTTTCCGACTCTCTCCAGACCGCACCTCATCGAGAGTCTGTTCCAGCTTGGTCTTGAGTTTGTTGAGGTGGTTGACCTTGTCCTCCTCGGCCTGCAGGTCTTCCATGGTCTTCTTCTGCTGCTCCTCCATGGCCTTCTTGTCCTTGCTGAGCTTGGCGATGGTGTCGTCCTGCTTGGCCATCTCGTCCTGCAGGGTCTTGATCTCTGGTTGTCGCGGGTCTGCTTCTCCTGTTCAGCCTGTCGAGGGCAGACAGCGAGGACAGGGTTAAGGCTTGTAGGTTTTGCTCGGCTTTATTGTCGTGTGTTTTGTTTTTTTTTTCTTTTCTTTTTTTTTTTTTTTAACTGAGTCAATGACTTTGGGAGCATTAAACATGGGAGGGTGTCTGTCTGTCTATCAGTCTGTCTCCCCCCCCCCCCCCTCTCTCTCTCTCTGTCTCTCTCTCTCCATCATCCATTCATCAGCAACTATACCGATGTGTTCACCAACATCTCTAAATCCAACAGTAGTTTCTAAAACTTGCACACTTAAATAATTTCACACTAACAAAAAAAAAATGCGAAGATTTCGCCAGATCATCTGATCTGACTCGTAGAGGATATGTGGCACAATGAGTGAATTTGCCAGAAACTGTTCAAACCTCATGCACATCGACCCACACATGCATCTTCCTCATACAATTCTTGAAGTCATCCCAACGAACTTTCAGACACCACTCACGACTCGTCAGACTTCACCATCAGTCACCTTGGCCAGGGAGTTCTCCAGGTCCTCGACGTCGGCCTTCAGGTCCTTCACCTCATCGTTCAGCTTCTTGTTTTTCGGACAGCTCTCCGGATTCATCCTCCTGGTCCAGCATGCGCTCCTCCAGCTCCTTCAGCTGCTGCTCGTAGTCCGCCTTCTGGGTCACCAGCTTCTCGATCTTCTCCTCGGCATCAGCCAGATTGTCCTATACAGACATGGCACCGTCACGGTGTGATCAATGCTGCTTTTGCTGGGCTAAAAACCACGTTTTTTTTTTCTGTCACTCAAGTGAGCATGATCTTCGCTAGGAAGCGTGTAAGTGTGTCACTATATCGATTGAGCAATGCGAAAGAGAAAAAGAAGAAAAAGAGGTGATCTTTTCCCTTGTTAACTACGACAGTTTCACAGTATTATCTGAGAAGTGATCTGACGGCTAAAAATGGTGAATGTGACATTTCTTTCCATTCAGAGTTGTTGTATTGTTGTTGTTGTTGTTGTTGTTGTTGTTGTTGTCGTTGCTCTTGTTGATGTTGATTTTTGTTCCTAACAAGTTTCGTCTGGTGAACGTAAAAGTCTATTTATTGAAAATGATGGGAAGAAAAAAACAATTAACAGAAGGTCAGGACATCGCCCACAACAAATCAAAACCAGCAGAAAAGCAGCGTTACCTGTTCAGCCTGCAGCTGCAGGTACAGGTCGTTCTTGGCCTGCAGAAGGGTGACGTTCTGCTCCTCCAGTTCTTTGCGCATCTTCTCCGTCTTTTCCAGCTCCACTTTGGTCTTCTCCAGCTCCTCTTCCTTCTTCTTCATGTCGTCCTCGGCGCGGGCGATGTTGAGCAGGGGCTTGACCTTGCAGTACATCTTCCACCACAGTTCCTCAGAGCCAGCCACTTGCGGATGTTCCTCTGGATCACCGACAGGCCCACTCTGGAGAAGGCACAGCATGACAGGCTTAGGTCATCGTGGTCCTTTTGCCATGTAGGCAGTCATTACAGACGGTCAATTCATATATGATCCTAAATCATATTCGTGATATACGCACACCACCCAGTCTCCTTTCTTTCGTCCATGGACCAAGTATCTGTCTCAGGATCTAAAAAATTCCCTTTTGCGTTGCTTTCCACTCCTACTCCTCCCACAATTCTTACATTGTTCAGCTGTGCATATACTTACAAACGGTGGCCTGGGACTCAGAAGACTGTCGACACCTTTCCGCATTAAGTGTCTTTACCATTCGAAGGCTAAAGTGACGTTAGACTTCAATCCCTGGCAAGAAGATCGTGACCCAACCTCTACTCGGTTACGTTCACAAGGGGAGGATCAAGGGGAGGTGATCGTGCTGACTCACCTCTGGTCCTGCAGCTTCTTGTAGGCCTTGCGCATGAGGTACCCGCGGATGTAAGCCTGGAACATGGCGATGATCTTGGACAGACGCTCGTCACGCATGTCCTCCAGCATACCCAGGACACCGGCCTTGAAGAAGACCTTGGTGGTGCCCAGCTTGTACTCGTTGGTGTCCAGCTGCAGGGCGCTCAGCACCTTGTCCGTCACCAGTTTGC
The DNA here is from genome assembly GCA_016801955.1 of Conus betulinus. Lineage (NCBI taxonomy): Eukaryota > Metazoa > Mollusca > Gastropoda > Neogastropoda > Conidae > Conus > Conus betulinus. Next base: position 294,870 of record JADBJO010002434.1, read on the forward strand.
CGTCAACGAACCCTTGGGGCACAGCGTTGGGAGCCAGGATGGAGTATCTGTGAGGACAGGAGGTGTCAGACTGAGGACTATGATCTCATGTTACACTCGGTGGTATCACACACACACACACACACACACACACACACACACACACACACACACACACGCGCACACACTTCCAATGAAAGGGAAAAGTCCAGTCTGTCCGGAAGTCCTGCTGGTTATAGTCCAGAGAGATGTCACCGCAACAGAGACGAAGAAGCGTGTGAGAGCACAAAAGAACGTCATAGAATTTTGTGGAAACATTGATACCATATTCAGTCCCTAGCTAGAGACCGTTTGGTATCACATTTGAGAAAAGACAAAGAATGGTATTATTATTTCGTCCATTACGCTACTACTCCTGCTGCTGCTGCTACGGCTAAAACTACTGCTATTGCTACTACTCATATTACTACTACTAAAAGCGAGATGTGTGTGTGTGTGCGTGTGCGTGTGCGTGTGTGTGTGTGTGTGTGTGTGTGTGTGTGTGTGTGTGTGTGTGTGTGTGTGTGTGTGTGTGTGTGTACTGTTGTGACACACCAAGTTCTCTCTGAACCCTAACGATTTCGGCTCCTCCCTACCTCTGCTTGAACTCAGAGTAGATGATTCTGTTGGGGAAGCCTTTGCGGCAGATACGGATGCCCTCAAGCACACCGTTACACTGCAGCTGATGCAACACCAAGCTAGAGTCAATCAGCCCTGCAACACAGCACAACGCACATCACTCTCACCTCTCATCAAGCCAAGGGGAAGTAACTGCACAGCCCCAAATTCTCATTGCTATAGCTTTTGACTCATGGGGGGGGAAGGAAGAACCCAGACCTTGCGCGTTGCAGGCCTGGGTGATACGGTGCAGAGGTGTTGAGAGTGATGAAAGATACGTTTTATCTGAGATGTTCTCTGCAGTGTAAGAGGAACACACATACACGCGCCTTCTAGCGAACTATTGATGTAAACCGAGATTATGCACGTTTGTTAAATAAACAGCCTTTAAAATGTGATTTTAAGAAATATACAATGATTCTCTGTAAGAACGATGTTATCCATAAATCATACAGCCATGAAGCAACAAAATACTGCACACAATGCAAAGAGAACTATAACAAAAACAAAAACAAAAAAGGTAACCCTAAGCGTTTGTGTGTCTGGCTCGGAAGCAAAGTTATCTAACTTGTTTTCTGTTTATCGTCTTGTAGTCACATTTGCGATGCTCTGAAACACTACTACAGGCTGAACGAAAGCCGAGCGCTTATGCACAACTACTCACCAGGCTCTTTGAACTCGTTGGGGATGATGCAACGCACGAAGTGGGGGTGAGTGCTGTACAAGTTCTTCATCAGCTTGTTCAGGGACTCCTGTGGGGAGGAGGACACAAGCAGCTTTCATCAAACACCGAACTTTGACCATTCATTTTCCATTACACACCAAACATCTTTCATACATGGCTCAATATATGCTGGTGTTAACCACCGCATGACGTATGACCCACGAGTCGCCGTATGACGCGAATACGTCTCTCATCAGTGACCGTATGACTCCATACAGCTATCAGTCACCAAATGACGTCCATACCTCTCTCAGTTTCTGTATGACTCCATACAGCTATCAGTCACCAAATGACGTCCATACCTCTCAGTTTCTGTGTCATCTCTCATCAGTCAATGTGTGATGCCCATACATCTATCGGTCAGCGGGTGACGCCCTACTCTATCATTCACCACATGACGTCATAGGCCTCCCAGCAATCACTGTATCGCACCCATACATTTCCAGTTAGTCACCGTGTTAGACATATAAATCAACATGATCAGTGTCGATTTGTGTATACTCTGCACGTCTACGTCAATATCCCAGTGCCCGCTTGATTTCATCGGCATTCAGAAATACAAACACATATACAAAACAATAATAACAAGAAGAAGAATACCATGTCACTGTTATGGTTTGTTGATTCTGTATCTGATGGGTTTGAATACATCTGTATAGTATTTAACATACAATGGGATGTGTGTGTGTGTGTGTGTGTGTGTGTGTGTGTGTGTGTGTGTGTGTGTGTGTGTGTGTGTGTGTGTGTGTGAAACACTGTGATTTCAACTAAAACACACAGGAAGTGATATCACTGTTTTGCTTATCGAGTCACTCGTAGTTAAGCCCACGATTTTGTCAAAGTGTGGTTTTTAATCTAACTCGCAGGCGCGCACGCGCGCACGCACACTCACACACACACACACACACACACACACACACACACACACACACACACACACACACACGCACAGAAGGAGAGAGAGAGAGAGAGAGAGAGAGAGAGAGAGAGAGAGAGAGAGAGAGAGAGAGAAAGCGTATCAGTGTACATGATTCACGATAAATCAGCCAAATATTGAACCAGTATGTTTCCCAAAAGTCTGACCCAAAGCGTAGGATGCTGCATTCATCCTACAATTCAAACTGTCACAGCTAAGACTAACAGATATATAACAAAGTCGCTCCTTCGCCATATCGTACACTTGAAAAAACGCAAAGTGTGCTGCAATGAAAACATACCAACATTAAAGAAAAATGAAAAACATGACAATAAAACAACCCCCAATATACATGTCCGCAATGATCTGAAAAAAAAAAAAACATGATATTGAACAGTTAGAGCATATACATGGGGGAGGGAAAAGGGGGCACCGAAACACCTGAAATGGAGGGAAGGAAACGGGGAGGCTTGTTAGGTAATACGCTTGATGTCGGTGGAGGTATCGGTTAGCTGTACAAACCCAGTGTTGTTAAAGTGTAGAAAAGCTCTTTTCAAAACGGTAGGGATTGTGGAGGAAAAGGAGGGTGGTCAAATTGGGAAGGTTTGCACGTTTTAACATGGAACAGAAGGACAGTGTCCGCTGGCAAGGACTCGGGACAGATTAAATCAACAAAACGACGGAAAACGTCGATGAAGTCATTGGTAAAGGTGACAAAACAAAACCCGAGAGAACAGCAGGTGGGAACGGTGACAGTGACTGGACCCTTGGTTTTGTGGTGGACATGCATGGTGTGAACTGGGACAAGGCGGTTCGTGTGGTAGGAAACGGAGAAGGCTGGATGAAGAACGCAGTCCAAACGTGTTAAACTGCACTCGTGGAAAGGGCAGGCTGGACACAGAAACAACGGCCAGAGTGGTCAGACTCTGAGCGGGGCGGGGGAAAGGTGAAGGGAGGGAGGAGGGAGGGAGGAGATGGAGGGCGGAACTCGACGGCGAAAACAGTTCAAAATGTTAAAACTCCACGCTAGGAAAGGACGGGCTGGACAATGAAACCAAGTGAAAAGAGGTCAAAATCTGGGCATGGAAGAGGGCTGGCGGGGAGGGACTGGACACTGGTCACCGTCCAGAAACAGTTAAAACTCTGGGCATGAAGGTTGTGGGAGGAAGGTGTCAGGTAACTCCACGGAACCTCGGAGTGAAGTGGGAAGGAGGGACACCATGCGACATGATGATACCTTGTTGTGCGAGGAAGAGATTGTCTGGAAAGCGGTAGACTTCTTCTTCTTGGTGGGGGCACCTCCCTCTACACGGCGATCAAAGGAAAGATAACCGTGAAGATGATGGCGCTCAGCATGGATTATAACAAGATTAACTAGGACGCTAAGCATTCGTTTTAAAAGGGCTTACAAGATCGTGCAAATGTGTGGCCGTCATGCGGAGCTATCATCAAGAGTCCAGGCTCAATGGTCTGTGCAATGAACTGACATCAGAAGACTGAACGTGTAGGCACTCGTATGAAATTATACACCACTGACACAAAGCTGTTGTGAAGTATGTTACATTAAAGTTCTCAGACGTGATCCGTTTATCGAGAGTACCGCTGCTATTAACAAGAATTAAATCAAAAGCTACCCCTATCCCCACAAAACATCGTTAATTTTAGTCCTAGTGCATTCCACTGTCGATAGATATAATCTATAAAGATGTCAATATAAACACATGCATCACTTTGATGAGTAAAAGAATACAAGTATCATTGTAAAGAGCTATTAATTCGAACGACAGCAATAACTCTACGGAAGATAGCATGTAGATAACATAGCATGTAGATAGCAATGCAATATCAACCCCTCGAAGTAATAAGCGATTCTGTGGACGAAGAGAATGCAACGAACAACTCCATATTTTCAAAGGACGGCATTATACAAGCTTAAAAGAAAACCAACGAAGCAATGAATAAAACAAACCTACACAACACCAGACCAACAAGTTAACACGTCTCTACCTAGAATGGTTGCAACATCCGACAAACACATCGAATGGCTGCAATCCACGTAATAAAGCAAGCGTTCCAAACTAGATCACTGACAGACACACCGCTCGCACTCAGGTTACGTTTCTTCAATTGTATTTTGTTACTACTCATATGGTAAGTAAATACTAACTGACGAAGTCGAAGTTATCCCCCATGTTAGGAGCAGAGAAAAGAAGCTGTGGAAGGGAAGAAGACAGGTCCATAATGACCGAAGGAAAGTTGTCTGTCGTGTGCGTCCATTGGCTAGGCCTTCAACGTTAATGAAATTACTTGCTACACAAACAGACAGAACTGTGAGTTACCTCCAGCATCGGGAGTAGCGAAGAGGATCTGCACCAAAGCCTCCTTGGAGTGGGACAGAAGCTCTACGACAGTCTCGTTGACAGGGTCCTTGTTCTTCTCCAGCCAGCCGGTGATGTTGTAAGGCACCTGAGGAGGACACACGAAGCATCTTACACCACTGTAAGGGGGGACACTACGGTAGGTTCCTGATGTACTGCTGTCAATGGTGAAAAAATAAAAGTGTCCAGCTGCGCGTTTCATTAAAAAGAAAAAGTACAATGGATCAGTGAATAGCACGCTTTCGTTTTAGAAAGTGTCAGCAAATGCTTGTCGATGACCGGAAAATCTATCTCTCATTCCAAACAGTCATTTATGATTTACAAGATACAGAATGCTGCATTAATACAAATAATTCGCAGATAAGGCGTCACTTTATTTTTTTTTTCTCCTTGATAGTATAATGACCATGCTTTGACCCTGTTCAGAGAACATGAATTGTCAAGTTCAACAAAGACTACTCACGCTGCCAGCGTAGTGGTGCAGCTCGAAGTGGGCCTGGATCTGTCCAGCCTTCTTCGGCTTGCCGGCCTTGCCGAAGTTGGGGGACTTGCCCATGTGGTTGCTCATCAGCTTGTCCAGGAAGCTCTTGTCTGAGGCCTTGGGGAACATGCACTCCTCCTCCAGGATGGACAGCAGACCCATGGGCTGAGGACATCCAAGTCATCACTAGTCACACCTCAGGCTGCGGTCAGAGTGTGGTGTAGAGAATGAGGGAGATACGGGCAACAGAAAACAGATGACAATGTGGGACACATCAGTACACGTGCTGGTGGACAGAGCCTTTCCACACAGCTATAGAACATCGCTAGCTTGCTGCTATGTGCATGTGTTTTTAGTCATGACCAAAACGGCATTCTGCCCAGAACATGAAAGGGTGGACATACAATTATCTCCTTTTGACTTTTTTTCAAGACCGAGACATTATAGGGTACAGTGGAGGAGAGGTATGATTCTTGTCATGACTGGTCAAGACATGCTGCACAGTACAGTACAGTTGGTGAAGGTATCTTGTCGTGATCCCTGCTCGCTGTCAGTCTGCAGTGTACCGTGTTGGACTACTCAAAGAAGGACAAATGTACAGGACTGATAACCAATGTGAAGGAAGGATTGAGTACTTTTGTTGAACATGGCAGAGAACTTGGCAGAGAACTTGGCAGAGAACAAGGAGCTGTGGAGGGTGTACTGCGGGAGCGTGTGTCACAGGACCCAGCCATCTACAATGACGGGTCAGTTGAGATGAGGATGACTACCAGCTGTCCTTTATAAACGTTTGTCACATAAATGGTAAAAAACAGTTCCTAAACTCTTATCGTTTGAGAAAAAAGTATCACACACGAAGGCATAATGTGGTTCTGATGCCATTGTTTTAGCGCTGTAATACCAGTTTCTTTGTCCCTTACAAAGTAGCTTTAGAATCTCTCTCTCTCTCTCTCTCTCTCTCTCTCTCTCTCTCTCTCTCTCTCTCACACACACACACACACACACACACACACACACACACACACACACACACACACAGAGTGTTCTTTTCTTCATATTGGAACTTGTCCTGACCATTGTAATCATTGCAGAACAGCTTGCCAACAAAGGGGGATTACATGCCATGGTGCTCACCTTCTCGATGAGCTCAATGCAGGCTTGCAAGTCCATACCGAAGTCGATGAACTCCCAGTCGATGCCTTCCTTCTTGTATTTCCTCCTGCTCCAGAACGAACATGTGGTGGTTGAAGAACTGCTGGAGACGCTCGTTGGTGTAGTTGATGCACAGCTGCTCGAAGCTGTTGAAACTGCAACGGGCGACAGAGGCAGAGATAAAGAGCATCGCTGCAACATCAAGCAGCAACAAAATGTTCAAGTTTGAGTCATCATGAGGAGGCATCACTGCAACACCCAATAGGATATACCATGCAGTTCCGATTGATGTGATTCTCCAGCAGACCAAGCAGATGCCTGACATGCACTGAAAGCTTTCATGAAAAAAATGTGATGAGTGATGTTCTGGATTTAGGGCTGGATGCTGTTTGGTCCAATGTAAAAAAAAAAAAAAAAAAAAACATATGTATATCGATCGTTTTTTTTTTTCAGTCAAAGCTTTGTTCCTGCAAATGTTATAACTGGCATCTTTTTTTTTTTCAATTCTGCTCCCACCCCCCTCCCACTTCCCAGCCTTCTCAATCACAGTTGTTGACATAAATCACATGATCATAAGCGACCTTTTCATTCCAGTGTTTCTAATGGGCTGTGTTAGAGAGGGCAGGCCTACTCACGTCGAAGATCTCGAAACCGGCGATATCTAGCACACCAATGAAGAACTGGCGCTTGTTCTTGGTGTCCAGGGTCTTGTTGACACGCTTGACCAGCCACTCAAACATGCGGTTGTACAGAGACTTGGACAGAGCGGCCACAGAGTAGTTCACCTGGACACAGACACATACACGTTACACGGCCATACAAGTAGCAGCAGTTAAAGGATTATTAAAGAGATTGTAGGCTATATGTCTACGCCTCATTCTGACCTTCACTGTACAATAACATTTATTAAAGAGATTGTAGACTTTATGTCTATGCCTCATTCTGACCTTCACTGTTACAATAAACTTTATTAATGGGATTATAAGCTATATGTCTACACCTCACTCTGACCTTCATATTACAATAAGATTTATTGTTGGTTGAAAAAGATCAAACCAAACACAATAAAAACATTGTCTTATATCACCTCTTAAACGCCTTTTATCTTAGATTTTCTGCTCCGTTCCCGTCTTCTGGTCAAACAGCATGCAGAATATATAGAGCTGACACAAACTGACATGAAACAAAAAACTAAATGATAGAAAGATGAATGCATATGCTAATATTCTCCCCCCCCCCCCCCCCAAACTTCACCCTGTGTGTGTGTGTGTGTGTGTGTGTGTGTGTGTGTGTGTGTGTGTGTGTGTGTTGTGTGTGTGTGTGTGTGTGTGCGCGCGCGCGCGCGCGCGCGTACGTGTGTGTGTGTGTGTGTGTGTGTGTGTGTGTGTGTGTGTGGTGTGTGTGTGTGTCTGTCTGTCTGTCTGTCTGTCTGTTTGTGTGTGCACGCGCGCGTGCGCGCGCATGTGTACATCTATATGTGTGGTGCGTGTGTGTGTGCGTATATGTATGTGTCCTTTGACAGTAGTAGCCTAAGAGTGGCAAAAAACCAAAAAAACAAAACAAAAAAAAAAAAAGTCCGTTTACCTGGTCCATGTTACGTCCCTGGGTCACGTACTCAGTGCCGACCTTGATCTTTGGTTTCAGCAGGGACTTGAGCAGGTCTCCAGCGTTGATGCCCAGAAGGAAGGCCACCTTCTCAGCCTCTGCACATCAGCGACCGCATCACCATGAACACCAGACTCCAGGGAAAATCAGACAGAAAAAGAAACTCATTCAAATGTGGGGTGGTTCTAACAACTCTATAGCCTTCCCCATGACTGAGGGCATGGACTCGTGCATCCGTCATGGCTTCCCTATATCTTCTGTCAACGGGCAACAACGATGAGGCACGCTTCACATGGGCGTTAATGGTTATAAACCAGAGTGACAATTCGCACTGATTAAGCACGCGTGGCCTTGCGTGGAATAAAAAGCAGTCACCTCATTTCGTTTTAAAGCGGCACTCACCGCTAAGAAAGAAAAAAAAAAAAGAAATTCACGTTCTTCGCTTTTCTTATCATAGACTTAAATAAATAAATGATGCATCGTTATCACACAACATGGTATGAATGCTGACAAACTGTTTTTGACAAGGCACTCTAAAAATATCTAAATGTCAAGAAAAACAACAAAACTGACTCACTTTCATATCCACAACAAACAAAAAGTACTCTTGGTCGGATGCTGACATTAAGACATGAAAGAACAGTTGTATGTTTGTGTTACCTTTTTTTCCCCCAAACTCTTTTGAATCAGATTTCGACTTCCGCATACGACAACTAAACAAGGAAGCAATCTCCTACAACCACTCTTGACTGACTGTGTTGTGAGGCTTTGCATTTCGTTACCTTTCTTGGATGATCTTCTCTCAAGGGAGTGTACACATCACCCATACTTTCCGGTACTCGATCAGGATAGTTCATAACTTGTGAAATCGCTTTTATGCATTCTTGTTATTCAAATATTCGTGTATTTATTTTAAAGTACTGTGAAACTTCAGCATAAAGGCTGCATCAAATAAAATGCTTACTGATGAATCAAGAGTGCAACTTTCGATTTTTGCAGTCTCTTTGTTCAATTTTTTTAGTATTTAATTTCAAAGTGCTGTGAACTTTACTATTACCGATACCAAATGAAAGTTTGCTGACGAATGCAAGTTCAGGTCAAACAACCACCATAACATAAATTTCCCATCACATGAGAGTGGTTATATGGTTAGTTCCCTTGGCGCCACTCTGAACAAACCCCACGTTTGAGAGATTTTCCCTCTTTTTATATTTCTTTCTTTCAGTCTTCTTTTTTATATCTTTTTCTTTCACGCTCCGAGAACCTGAGACAGTCATAACTCAACGGTCATGGGTAGAGAACTGAAATATCAGTACAAAAAAAAGGACAAGCTCGGGCAAGCTATGCCCAGACTTGTGCCAGTCACTCACCGGCAGTGCCATCGGCTTCGGCCTGTTCCTCCCTCGGCCTCTGCTTGAACTTCATCTCTCCGAAATGCACGATGGCTGCCGTGCACTTGTACATGCTGGCTTTCTCTTCCTCCGTGAAGCCCAGCACATCGAAGGCGGTCTGCAAACAACAGGTGAATCTTCCTCTGCTACAAGACTGTCCAGGTACTATGAAGCTAGCTTAGAATGATGCCCCCCCCCCCCACCCCCCCTGAATAAAGACTGTAATGACACTCCCTACATAATGAGTGACAGTTAGGACTATCAATCATGAGCACTAAGCAGGTACGATGGCAAAGGAATCACGCTATGGAAAGTAATGTCTAGTGTCTCCTGTTTGTCTTGCCTACAGCATCATGTGGCGTTGTACTGCATTGTAATTTACCACCAGTGTTGCGTTGTTTTCGTCTGGTTTTTGTATTGTATAGTATGATGCACTGCACTGGGTGGTACACTACTGCAAAGAGAGACAGAGAATTATTGATCAATACAGACAGACAGAGAGCCCGTCCATCGATCATGAGACAGGCAGACAGATGCAAACATAAGAACAGTTCGCACACAGCCTCTCAGCATAAGGTGAAGAATAGTATTGTAGACCATATTTCTCTTAGACAGACAGACAGACAGACACAGAGGGCACAAAAACAGACACACAGGAGCGAGAGTAGACGAAAAGGAAGGTGGGGGACCCCAACAGCCGAGAGGCGCCATCTTAACTGAACCCTAAGGTCCAGCAGAAGAGGCAAGTCCAACACTCACGTCGGTCAGCTTCATTTCCTCGACGTCGTCGATGCCATCCACAACCAAGCTGCCCTGGTTGATGAAGGTGTACAGGCCGGGGTCAGGGCTGATCAGACACAGGTCTGCAACACACAACAACAGGTCCAGGGTCCGCATGGTCTATGGGCAACGATCAGTTCATCAGTAGAGAATGCCTTCACGTCATACCCGGTCCTAAAATCAATAAGGAGTCCCTCTCCTACGTCCCATCCGTGGATAAGCGACTCTCTCTCTCTCTCTCTCTCTCTCTCTCTCTCTCTCTCTCTCTCTCTCTCTCTCTCTCTCTCTCTCCTCAGAGACGCCTTAAAAGTCGCACATCAACAGATCATTAGACAACAACAGAGCCGTGGCCAACTCATTCACATCCCTGAACACATCAAGAGTGAATTCTCTGCAACTCAACGGAGAGTTCCCATCCCTGTATCGGCAACGGGTAATCTGCCCTCGAACACAAGCAATGGAAATATGCATACTAAAGAAAAAACACAATTACCCCCCTCCCTCACCTCCCCCCCCCCCCCCCCCCCCCCCCCCCCCACCCCCCCCACACACCACACACACCACACACACACCACACCACATTCCTTCCCCGCATCGGGAAAACAGTCTCTTAGAATTATTGGAAAAACTCGAGACACAGTTAAGGAAACCTTAGCGAAGAATTGTGGCGAAGGAAACCTTAGCGAAGAATTATGGCGACACTTAAAAAAACAAGTCTTTCGAAAAATTATCCCGAGCCACCGCAGTGGGTGACATCTACAGAGGATTATCACCAGAAAAGTAAAAGGGGAGTATGACAGAAACCTACTGACCGTTGATGCTGGGAATGGCGTTGGAGCACAGCTGGTAGAAAATGTGGGGTAATTTCTTTCCACGGACTGTTGGAAGGTCACACGAGACTTCTCCAGCAAGTCTGAGACATAAAAGGAAGTGAAACAAGGATTGATCCTTAGCTCTCTCTCTCTCTCTCTCTCTCTCTCTCTCTCTCTCTCTCTCTCTCTCTCTCTCTCTCCTCTATATAGATTGATAGCTACATAGACACAAATAGATAGGACATATATATGTGAAAATCATTGTTCTCTCTCCTCTCTCTCTCTCTCTCTCTCTCTCTCTCTCTCTCCTCTCTCTCTCTCTCTCTCTAAGTAAATGAAACTCTGTGTGTGTGTGTGTGTGTGTGTGTGTGTGTGTGTGTGTGTGTGTGTGTGTGTGTGTGTGGGTGTGTGTGTGTGTGTGTGTGTGTTTGTTGTTTTGCCAATGTTCTGTCACCGCATCATTAAACGTATTCTAGAACGTCCCTAAAAGCCATGAGGCCATTAAATGCGCGACAACACTGACATCTTCTGCACTGTCCTACGCTAGATAGAATGATTTGTGAGAGATGTACATTACTTTCTCTTTAAGGAACAACCACCAGTAATGACTTACATGTCTCGATGTCAGCGCCAGCGATTTTACCCTGGGTTCCGAAGTGAATACGGATGAATTTTCCCTGCACACCGTACATGATACAATAAAAACTTTGTCGTTAGATTTATAAAAGAGGTGTTTAATCGTACAATATCTCAATTACATATAACAAAGATGCTGAACAAATGAGAATATGCTGCAATGTAAAACACCTTTTTGTGGGAAATATTAGATTAATTTCATTATATTTCTCGAGTAAACTGTTCTTCTGACCAATCAACAATCATACTTCAACAAATGACATTCGTAGGGCATAAGTACATAATCCTATCTCAGCTTCCGAACTGATGAAACAGTTAAAGAAAAACTGTACAAATAACGCTTTTTTGTAAGTACATTCTGATGCAAATCTAGGGTCCTGTTTCATGGTTTTATATCTGAAAATTGCAAGCCTGTACATACACACACACACACACACACACACACACACACACACACTTACCTCTGGGAAATCTATAAAACACGTTCGTTCATCATGGTCATCCAGTAAGATTTATACACAAAAGGTTTGGGTGGGTGAGTGGGCGGGTGGCTGGTTGGTTGTTTTTTTTAATACACCCAGTTAAGAAGGTGGTGTTCAGTGCACATAATCAAAGACTCAGCTACCAACTGTGCCAATTTACCAGGCCAGTTGGACGAAGGAGGAAGGAAGGGGAGCCAGAGCGCGATGAAAAACGTTTTCTCAGCATGCCTTGTCAAGGTAAGTTCTGAAATGCACTGGTTAATTCAAAGGTCAAAGGGTCTAATGCCATTCCAGTTTGGTCTGCCATAAGTGCTCTTTCTTTCGCAACATTCCATGTATTCAAAACGTGCCTTCTTTGCTCAACAATCTAGCTAGTAAGACTGGGAACCTTTTGAGACTGCACTGGAGAAGAGTCAAGTGCGGCGTTGATAGATGATTTTCTTACCTGCTGGCTGCTTTTCAGATCTATGGGGTAGTTCTATAGATTGGCACAATCATGAAACAAATGTATTTAAGTTATGAGTTGAAGTTGATATTATTATGAAACTAGCATCAGAAAAAAAAAAATTACACCAGAGAAAAACTCTCCGCCTCTGTTAACGAATCCACGTTATTCAAACACTACCCTCCATTTCATGGACATGTCAAGAGTGAGCCCCGTGTTCCCAAGGGTACTTACAAATCTGGAAGAATTGTTATTTCTGACTGTCTTGGCATTGCCGTAGGACTCCAGAACAGGGTACACTGCACAATCTGGTCCTCCAGGGGTGCCCTAAAGGATGGTGTGAAGGGGGGCAAAACACAACAAAACAAGCTGGTATTAAGATGGTTATGGAGGTGATACTGACAAACTACTCAGATGACGATTCATTAGTAGAGAGAAACTACGAAAGTGGTCATGTGACAGTAGAAGATAGATCTAAAGAGAGGTTCTTCACACAGAGGAAGTATCTTCTAGGGCAGACAGGGCGTCTTAAGTTAGAACTAGCCTGCCGTGTTAGTCTTGGCGGAGTGTCCCGTGTCTAGAAATTTCAGTATAAAAGAGGAGAGAGCACCGTGAGGTTCTGGAGGATGCGCCTGAACACTCTCCAGTGGATACAGGTTCAGGTTGGGGAGTTAGGTGGAGGTGGTCACACGGTCCCAAGGTTTCGACGCGGCGTGGGATTACTCACGAATCTGGACGAGTTGTTGTACGGGTTGTCTTGGCGTTGCCGTAGGCCTCCAGCACGGGGTTGCACTGCACGATCTGGTCCTCCAGGGTACCCTACATTGGGGGTGTGGGGGTGACAAACGGGTGGGTGTGCAAATACAGGACGCGGGTAAAGGGAATTTGGACGGCACAGGGTTCATGGTGCACGGTCAGCGTGACCAGGGAATAGTGTGTGTTAGATCGTCGATGAAACCGCGTGGTTTCAAATCGTCGAGAAACAGTGTGACATCAGATGGTCAAAAGTATCATGCAACGCAGCAGAGAAATTGGGATGAGAAAGATTGAAATGGGGGAGTGGATGGAAAATATGATACATCAGTTTGGAATTGAAGAGTTGTGGAGACAACAGTAAAAAACAAAATAGGGTTCGCGTTAGGGAGTGAGACAAGGAGTGGTTCAAGAGTTGACGACGCATTGAAACGCACAACAAACGTTTATGGTGGGATAAGAGGAATGTGTCAAAGAAAAAAACCATTGAATATGTCGAGTTCGAAAAACATCGAGTGATATTCGACAGTTCGGAGAGGTCAGTGAGAAGAAGACAGGGTTTGTTTGAAAAGATTCGGGAAATTGGGGCAAAAAATAAGAAAATGGGAGGAGATAGATTTGTTGATGGTTCCACGAGAAGGAAACGAAATGCGGGGTTTTTAATCATGAATACGAGGAAGGTAAAATGGTACGTGGGAATACAACGAAAAAAGGAGAGAGAGAGAGAAGAGAAAGGAAAGAAGAAGAAAATATTAATAATCAAGTAAGGTATGACATTATCATTTGTGAAAAAAAAGGAAACAAGATGATACTGAAATAATTAAATGAATATTTCATGAACAAATGAACATCTCTTTCACAAATGATTTTATAACAACAAGAGCGACCATGAAAATAACATTTCCATAATGTCGTGTTTTCATGAGACATGCCTAATTGTAACATATTAAAAATCATACAAATGAACCCCCTGATAATGAAAACAGAGTAAGAAGATCAGATAAAAAATGTTATTTCGGAAACAAAAATATAGAATTATGTCAAGTGAAATAATTATCACACAAGCGAGAACGGACAGACTATTTAAGAAACACGAAACGAAGATATAAATGATCAAATATTGCACGAGGCTTAACATTCATACACATATATTACTGAAGGTGCCTCTAAAACGCACATCTCATAAGACTACTATCTTCAGGAACACAATCAAAAGTTAACAAAAAGAAAAGATAAAAACTGCAATTAATTATTTGCTCAAAAAATGATTTGTATGTAAAAACCTGTTCGGTTTAAAAGTCTCTGAAAGTCAAATGATCACATATTGGATGCACTGGATTGACAATTGTACTACTGCTCTGTACCGTTCAGCTTTCTGTCCTGAAAGGCATACTGTTTGCGTGTTTGTTCGTTATTTGGTGTGTTAAATCTGTTTGCTGGCTTGCATGGGATCATCAAGGAGATTGGCAATCAGTCATGATTCATCCAGCCATTAGGCCAGTATGCTTGAAAATACACACAAGACAGGCAGAGCCTCAAAAAGAAGGGAGAATCAGCAAAATGCCTTAGGTAGACACGAGTTGTGGGCCGTACCTTCTTCTTGGCTGCGGCGCATCCTCTTCCTATTTGGGCTTCCTCTTTCCCGAGGCGGCGGCCACCAGGGCGAAGTACATGATAACCTTTTTTCGTGTTCTCTGTCTTTCGGCACCAGACTCACCGCTGCACAACGTATTGTTTGTTCACAACATGGAAGGGGAAACGAACTATAGTCTGAACACACTACTGGGGACATCATTATTATGGTCTTCCAACTGCAGAGGGGGGTATACTATTTGCCTGTCGTCTTTGATGGGTTCCAATTACATACCTGCGCCCAAACAGGGAACGAAACTATACAATTCTCAAGAAGCGCAGGTTGCTGTCTTGAACTGGCTAAGCAACCAAACTATACTCGGCACTGGTAGGCAGTATTTGCGAGACTGGACAGATCGGGACAAGACTGGACATCAGTTCATAATCATCCATCGGACCAGGCTGAAACCGGGGTCAGCAGATGTCGGTGTTTTCGTAATTCTTCATTTTAAACAGATATTGGCTGACAGACAGTGCCATGTTAGCACAAAGCATACCACCTTCATTCACTAAGACACGCTACTCAAATAAAGATATGACATCCCACGTAGTGGAGACAGACGAGAGAGGGGGGGAGAGGCGAGGGGGACGAGAGATAGAGAGAGAGAAGGGGGAAAGAGGCGAGGGAGGCGGGTGAGGGAGAGAGAGAGCGAAGAGAGCGAGAGGAGAGGAGACAGGAGTCGAGAGATGTAGTGAGATGAGAGAGGGGAGGACAGAGTCGGAGGAAGGAAGAGGCGAGAGAGAGAGGAGGAGAGACAGAGGAGAGAGAGACAGACAGACAGGGCAGGGCAGAGTGAACAGACAGAGAGTTTTTTCCGACGCGCACGCTGAATCAAACAGGACTGCGTTTTCACGATCTGTAACAGAAACAAAAATAAGAACGGTTTTGTTTACCACTTTTTTAGCAATCACAAACAACAAAACAAAAACAACCAATATTCTCTCTCTCTCTCGCTCTCTCGTACTCTACTCTCTCTCTCTCTCTCCTCCCGCGGATCTATAGGCAGACAGAAGAAGATGTTACACAGACAGACAGAGCGGGATAAAAACAGACAGACATCATAAACAGACAGACAGACAGATGGAGGTCATGCAGATCAGTTTACGTAGAATAGTGTGGCCTAGGCTCGAGTGCCTGTGCCATAGCTCTGCATAGGCTTTTGTTTTCGTGATTGTGCCATTATCTTCATAATATTAAAGTTTCATAATCTTCAGTAATACCTTGAACGATAGTCACTCCCTTTTCTGATTTGGTGTCGAGTATATTTCCAATTGGTTCTCAAGATTCATTTTGATCTTTGCCTGATCTTTATTTGACTGAAACTGCTTCCCTAACTCTCTCTCTATCTCTCTCTCTCTCCTCTCTCCTCTATCTCTCTGCACTCTCTACTCTCTCTCTATCTCTGGTGTAGGCCGGGGGGGGGGAGGGGATTGGGACTGGACTGGGGGGGGCGGAGGGCGATTAGGGGAGGGGGGGGGTGGTGTGAGAGGGGGCAGGGAGAGGTATGGGTCGGAGAGGGTGGGCGTGGGGGAGAAGGGGAGGCAATATGTCACGAGACACTTATCCCGTCTTCAACAAAGCATTGGCGATCGTCAAGTAGTTCTGTGTTTGTTGATGCTGTTCCCTCGGGTTCATTTCTAAAAGCGTGGCTTCTACTCACATAAGAATAGCCCCTTTGGCATGGCGCCTTGGGATTGGTTGAAGCAGTGCAGTCACAGAAACTACGAGGGGAAAAAAAAAAAAAAAAAACAGTCTTGTTATCGAGATAACTTTTCTCATTTAGATCAGTGAAAATCGCTGCAAACACTTTGAAGGCCCTGGGAAAAGGGAAAAAGTCGCAAAATCCACACTTTTTGGGCCATTCTAGAAGCTGACTGCCAAAAGACTGTCACGAGAAGCTAAGCTAACTTGCAACATGGAACAAACGACTTTTATTGAGTCGTTTGTATTATCAGTGAGACAGTTGGGCTTTGTTGTTTGTTTGCTTGTTTGTTTGTTTTGTTTTTACATGTATTCGTTTTCCTTTGTTTTAGGACTGAGAGAGGGAAAGAGACTTGAGGTAGAGGAAAGGGAAAGGGATACCAAGGATACCAAGAGAGGCGAGGCGAGGAGACACAGAGAGAGAGAGGGGGAGGGGGGGGGGGGGGGGGATACTGTCAAACGGGGAGAGTGATGGGTTTAAGTATGGGCCGATGTTTTTTTTTTTTATCTTTTTTTTTTACTTGTACTTGTCACCCTTGTCTTCTTTCTGTCTGTTCTTCCTTCCCTCTTTATTCTTTCTTTTTTTAAAATTTTTTTCTCTCTCCCTTATGTGTCTTCTCTTTTGATTTACGTTATATCATGAGTACTTTCTCTCTCTGTCCTAGATCAACGATTTTTTCCTTTTTTTGGGGGGGGGGGGGGGGGGGGGGGGGGGGGGAGGGGAGGGGGGAACTCGTCAGCTAAAAAAAAAGGTATATGGGACATGAACGTAGGCGGCGCGGAAGCAGGAGCGCGACATGGACGGTGCACGGTAGACTGCCGACCCTGCCATGCTGCCAAGTCCTTCGCTGCCAGCGGGGTTGGGAGTTGGCATGACTCGACAGATGCAGCGCATGCCGTGCGCCTGCTGCCATTGGCACCACAATGGGGGGGGGGCTGCCACCCCGGTGCCAACGGGTGAGCACGGAAAAAGCGGGGGTGCTATCCCCCCCACACCCACCCACACACCCCCCCCACCCCACCCCCTCAGGATGCGCTGAGACGGGGCAATGAACAAAACTGCACGTTGCCGAGCCGCTAGGTGCGTGGCTGGCTGTCGTCACGACACATATATATGGGGCAGCGCGTGCCACTATGGAGCTGTGGCGGATGAGGGCAAGGTGAGGGTAATAGACTCGCAGCACTGCAGACACTAGACCTTTTTTTCTTTTTTTTTCTTTTTTTTTTATCCTTCCTGGGGGAACGGGTGTAAGGCACTATGCGTAACAAGATGCGCGTTAATCTGGTCAGGATTTATCCTGCCTAGTTAGTTGCCTGGGGCTGTTGCCTTTATCTTTTCGGCGCATCTTTTCTCACTGACAGTGATGTTCGTGGTTTGTCAGTGTTTTCTTCTGTTGCGTTCCTGGTACCATGTCTTTTTTGTCTCCTTCACCAAGGACTGAAACGTTTCTAACTTTCGTCATCTTGGCAAAACTAGTCGTTCTCCCATTGGCAACTTTTTGCTTCCCCCCTCACCCGCCCACCCTCCACCCACTCCCTCCATGACTTGGTCCCTATCCTGCCCCATTTTTTATCTCCTGAGCTTCTGATTCTGTTCTTGTTTAGCCAGCAGGTCAAGGTCTTCGGTCTCTGTGTGTGTGTGGGTGAGGTGTGTGTGTGGACGTGTTGTGTGTGTGTGTGTGTGGTGGTGTGTGTGTTGGGTTATGTGGTAGTTGGGTTTTGGGTGTTTGGTGGTGTGTGGTGAAGTGTGTGTGTCTGTGTGTGGTTGTTGTGTGGTTGTGGTGTGTGTGTGTGTGGAGTGTGGTGTGTGTGTGTGTGTGTGTGTGTGTGTTGTGTGAAAGAGTAAAGAAAGTAAGCGGGGAGGAGAAGGAGGGAGAGGTTAGGGTGGGTGGTGTTGTTGCCACTAAAGTAGGCTAAGACCAATAGAAAAAGAAAGAAAAACTGATTCGGGAGGGACAAACCTTACGCTTACGCTTCAAACCCATCTCAACACCAAACTCAGGGTGACCAATGACCTCAGAGGGCTTCAGAAATGGACTATGACGACCGTGGTCAGGGAGGTGGACTGAGCCAGTGCGTCAAATCATGGTTAATAGGATTCTGATCTAGAGCAGCCTGGAGAAGACTTAGGAAACTCTGTCGGACCTGATCTCTGGCTGCCATGTCGATCTGTCTATTTAAATTAATGTCTACTCTGCCGGGTCTTGTCTACGAACCGTATGCGTCGCCCAAAATGAAAGGGAGATGATCAGATGTAGATTTCGACTCCAGAGTCACATGAGATGGAAAGAAAGGACGCATAGCGGAGTACTAGCTTAAGCTCCCTTTGGCCACGCTTTGTT
Organism: Conus betulinus; assembly: GCA_016801955.1. Taxonomy (NCBI): domain Eukaryota; kingdom Metazoa; phylum Mollusca; class Gastropoda; order Neogastropoda; family Conidae; genus Conus; species Conus betulinus. The sequence continues at coordinate 313,737 of JADBJO010002434.1, forward strand.
GTGTGTTTGTTGTTTGATGTGTGTGTTACACATGGTGTAAGAGCCACGATTCCAACCCACCACAAGCATTCTTGGGTCAATGTTACATCTCCTGGGTACGTAAAAGACCGTGAACAAAATTGGGGAACGCTTTGTTAATTTAACGTCATGGAGGTGAGTAAATCACTTCCAGAAGAAAGGGCAAATGAAAAAAAAAAAAGAAAAAACGAGACATCATTCGAGAGATTGAGGGTCTGGACGAGGTATCCGCACCATAACTGCCATATAGACAAGGACGGGTTGCAGGCCGCAGGAGAAGAGGTGAAGAGGACATGAGGGGCAGAACGAGGCAGCCATCAAAAAAAAGAGAGTCTTGGGATCAACAACGTAAAAGCGGTAGGGTTAGTTACCCGCCCATGCAGAAGCTTCTAGACCAGAGCGGCAGAGGGTTGGTGTGGTGGTGTTGGGGGGGCGGCGGGGGGGGTCATTTTGGCCTCGCCCGACAGCGCACGTACTCGGCTGACGACCCTAATAAAGGGGTGAACAGAAGGGAATGAGACGCGCAGCATCCACCTTGATTGCAAGCAAGGGTACGGTAGGCGTTTGGCACGCCACGAAGAGAAGAGATGGGGAGGGCCGTTCTCAAGTCGTTAGCTCTGGGACCCGCAGGTCTTGCCGGATGATGCCTCGGGGAGTGGCTGGGCAGCCTCGATGTAAGTGGGTGCCGCCCCCCGAAAAGGCACCGGCAGGACGGAGGTGCAGAAGCCATAAAGCTAGGTCGGAACCCCCAAACATGGCACCGAATGAGTTACCAGGGCCATGGGACCAGGCAGTAAGCTTACGGTTTCCAGACCCCGGGGGGGGTTTCTGCTCTGTGTGCTGTCACGAAATCGGAAACGGTTGACGGTCCGCTTTTTCTGGGAGTTCTGTGACGGAGGGTTCTTACTGTTTGTTGCTCGGTGAGTCTTCTTTTGAGTACCCGCTTGTAGCTGGTACTGAGCAGGGAGCTGATGAGATGTTGTTATGGTAGTATTAGGCGCTATCTATTCGCTCGGTTTTCCATACCGACTGTTGCAGCGTGGTTGCTGGAGGCGTTTTGCCAGGCGTACGAAGACATGGTTGGTTGTAGTCAGCGAAGTTCCATTCAACCATACAGTGAGCAGTACGAAATGTGAAATGCAGAAGTAGTCAATGGGTTGGAAAGTTGGCCTAGTTGTGGTTTGGGCTAGCAGTCAGCAGTTCTTGATCCGAACCATGTGTATGTATAGCTTCAGTTTTTAACTGGCATGAAACCTTGTGAGAGAGCGTCAGGGTCATGGCAAGACGACAATAGAATGCAAGTCAGTTTGTTGATAATAATTGAGATGGAAATCCCAGACAGAAGCGGCTTTCCAGGGCCACCACTCTCCGCTCTCCCGAACCCGCCCTCTGTCGGTCTGTCTGGTGTGTCGTACTATCGTCGC
>JADBJO010002435.1:0-27500 GCA_016801955.1 Conus betulinus
CACGAGAATAATGGCGGCGATATGAATGTACGCCTGGGGAGTTCAGCACAGTTTTTTGTTTATTTCGCAAGTCCCTGTGAACAGACGACCGAATAACGCTTGTTTTTTTGGTAAGGTGAACATCCGCGAGCTATTTGTGTAAAAAAAAAAAAAAAAAAAAAAAAAAAAAAAAAAAAAAGGTTGACATATCATTGTGTAGAGCCACATTGGCACATTTTGTTTGAAACCTATGAAGTCTGCTGAACTGTGTGAAGGACATTGTGACAGTTTTGGAAGCGGAAAGAAACGAGTTGTGTGGACGGCTTCGGTATGGCATGTTGTGTGTACAGTGCTCTACATGTGCGCAATGTCGACAGTTGTTCAGACGATGTTTTGGTCATACGTGGAGACGGTGCTGATCCATCAAAGTAGCAGCATGCATCTCTTCCAGGATGTACCAACGGGAACTATGGCAGGCGTGCTCGAGTAGTTTGAAACGAGTGACGTTGTCGGTCCAGGTCGCGGTGACCTACGGGTGCCCGATTTTGTTGTGATGTGCTGTGTGGCCAACGTTGTGCTTGTGATGTGGAAGCTGCTGTTGAGTGGAGACATCGAGCAGAACGGATTGTGACGTGCTGTGTCGCCAACGTTGTGCTTGTGATGTGGAAGCTGCTATTGAGTGGAGACATCGAGCAGAATCCTGGCCCTGATCCCAGAAAACGGGTGAAGAGAGGACAGACAAGAGCAGACTTAACCATCATTGACAAGACAGCGTAATAAATGCCGATCTTGCTGGGGAAATCATGTCGGCTCTCGCTCTTCAAAGAGACGAATGGAAACTGGACCAGCGAAAGCAGACAGAACAGCAGAGAGAGCAGAACCTTATATACGGAATGAACTGACAAACATTAACTCAGAACTAGGGAGAGTGTCTGAGAAGTGCAAAGAAATCAATAACAGGTGCACTTCGATCGAAACGGAGCAGCAGCACAAACTGTCAGTCATCGATCATAGTAACCATGTGCACGGACCTAGATCAACTGTTCCACGCAACGGCAGCAGGGAAGAGAGAGACTGAGAACTGAACAGTAGCCGTGAACGAGTTAGAACCAGTGATGAAGATGTCAGAAGAAGAAACAGCCTGACTCAGAGGGGTTTTCAAGGCGAAATAATCTACACTTCTTTGGTATTCCTTCAAGCTAAAGAATCTGGCTAAAGATGCCTGTGGGAGTCTTTGAGATCAAAGAAGACGTGTTCGAAATAGGACAGGCTAGACTATCAGGAAAAAGAACTGACGTTTCTTAATTATAACATTGAAAATTTATACACCGAACTTAATGATGTTTCGTTCATTAATTATATAGATGGTTTTTGATTTCGTGTGCCTTACTGAGACATTTGTAATGAAAAGTTTGATTCTCTGGTGTGTTTATTGATTTTTGTGAAATTTCATGATCCAGCAAAGGAATGTTCATATCAAGGTCGTAATTCTGGTGGTGTGTTGCTAATGCTGAAGAAAATATATGAAATGTTTGCTACTCAGCAATGATGGTCTTAAATGTTAGCAAAACGTTGTTTGATACAACCAGGGATGTTCTACTAATTGCATGTTATGTAGTACCAGAGAGAGGGCCGATGTATAACAACTATGCAATTAAAGATGGAATCATATGATTCTTGAAGATAATATGTTAGAAATGACAGAGAATAAGGATGTAAATATTCTGTTATGTGGTGATTTGAATGCACGGACAGGACGTCAACAACCCAAACTGGAGACTGTCAAATTTCACACCTGGAGATGATAGTGATGATGATGAAGATTGTGATGTTGATGGGCATGGTGATTATAATATTGATGTCTGTGATGGTGACAATTCTTATTATGAAGATTGTTGCACTGAAGATGATGATGAAAGTGATGATGGAAATGATGTGTTAAAAGCTCTGTTCTAAAGGCTTATCTGTAAATAAGTTTGGTAAAATATGTGAGTTGTGTTTTATGTTTGACCTGGAAATTTTGAATGGTACGTACAATGATGATTCGAAAGGAGAGTTTACATTTGTGTCACCTAATGGCAGTAGCTTAATTGATTATTTCATTGTCACTAAAGATCTACTAGAGATTGCAGAATGAAGGTTGGTGATTGTTATTTTTCCTGGCATTTACCTGTAGAATTAAAATGGAAAACAGGTAATAGTAATGTAAAAAAAAAAAAAAAAAAAAAAAAATCCAGTATTTCATACAGAAGAGCGCATTATTTGTTCTGAAGAATACGCCGAGATTCACAAGAAAAGAATAGATTCAGATGAATGTAAACAGTGCTGTGACGAAGCTACAGGGTATCTTAACGTGAATATCAACACTGGTTTAGAATATTTTGCGAAAGCTTTGTATAGTGCAGCAGTCTGTATGGCAAGGACCAAGGGAAAACGGAAGAGAAAAGTGAGCGATTGGTTTGATTATGAGAGCCAGAATAAGAAAAAAGCTGTGAAAAGGTGTTTGAAGTAATATCAAAGAACAAAATCTATAACACTGAAAAAAGAACACAAAGCAATTTATGTTTGGGAAAGGAAAGATTATAATTTACTGAAAAAAAAGAGAAAAGAAAAGAATTTGATGAAAAATGAATTAATAGATTGGAAGCCACTGTTAACGACACTGAATTATTCTGGTCTACCATTCGATCAATAAAAACCAGTTATTTACAATGAAATCAGCTCGCAACAATGGTATGAACATTTCTACAATGTATTTAATGGGTTTGATAACGATTGTGAAGATTTGAGCGTAGATATAGATAGTGACGAACGAATTACTGATGAACCACTGTTTAATGGTCAAATAACAAGAAATGAAGACAGTATAAAACACATCAAATATGGGAAAAGTACAGTGCCAGACAAAATAGTGGGAGGAATGTTCAAATGTGCAACTCTGTTGTAGTTGAATTTTTAGTTAATCTTTTTAACTAAGTGTTTGATTAGGGAATCTCTCCACAATCTTGTTCTAAATCCATAATAGTTACTCTTCATAAGAAAGATGATAGTAACAATCCTGACAACTATCGAGGTGTTGCACTGATGAGTATTATAAGTAAAATGTATACACATATACTCAACAAAAGAAAGGGTAAAAGGAGGGTGGGTGGGGGGGGGGGGGGGGGGGGGGGGGGCAGCAATCAGACAGAGACAGACGGCAGACAGTTAGACAGAGAACTTTATAATGAATGATACAGAGAGACAATCGATGAAACAGATGGAGCGCGCGTGTATGTATGTGTGCGCGCGCGGGCGCGCGCGTGTGTATGTGTGTGTGTGTGTGTGTGTGTGTGTGTGTGTGTGTGTGTGTGTGTGTGTGTGTGTGAGAGAGAGAGAGAGAGAGAGAGAGAGAGAGAGAGAGAGAGAGAGAGAGAGCTTTTCTCGTGGGGAGCACTTTTGTTTTGTAATGTAGTAAATTTCTCTTTACAGCTGACTGACAAATACCCTCGGTATTTGTTATTAATATCTTTACCTCGATATCAGGCTTCCGTTGGACCAGCCACTGTGGCGAAGTGGTCAGCGTGGCGGAGTCCGGCTGGGAGGTCGTGGGTTCGAATCCCATCAGAGTCATGTGGGTTTTTCTGCCCCGACCGGCTCCTACCCAGAGTTGAGTTTGCTGCGGACTCAGTTGGGAAGACTGGGACCACACAGTCGTGTTTCATCCACTTAATGGATGCGTTTCTGAGAGTGTTGCTCAAATTTCCTGCCCAACACTGCAGGTACCTGTATCTCTCGGGCCTGGTTGACGCCGGGATATATTATGAAAGGAAGCGTAGAGTACAGCCCTGTCATGCAGTCTCAGACCGAAATGGAAATCTGCAGCATCATCTTAATCATCCTCATTATCATCGATCAGCATTAAAAAAAAAGTCTCATTCTGTTGCCCTTCATGCCCTGATCTCATGGTGACCTCAGTTAAGATGTCCTCTCCTCTCGTCTGTGGCCTTGGTTTGGTTCTGTCAGGGTCACCGGTATCGGCGAGTCCATGGGGGCTGTCGTTGGACGGACGTGGTGGCGCCCTCCGGAGGGAGAGCTCACTCAGGCCGGCTCCGCGACTAAGCAATTATTGTCGTCAGTAGGGGGCTTAGTAGGTGGTGTCCTGCGTATGTTAGATCAGAACAGGCGCCACTGAACACCACCGAAGTGACTCGGCGGCAGTGCAGTGTCTCCTCCGGCGGGTTGCCTCATGACGACTTGACATTGACTGCTCCCTATGGATTGCCGGTGCCGGGGCTGCGGCGGGGCCGACCGGGCTGTGGCTGTGGACGGGTGTCGGAATGAGCGGCGTGGGTGCACTGCCTCTGAGGTGGCGCAGAGGTTGGGACAGCAAAAAAAAAAGGCTTCCTTAGGACTAAACAACGTATTAAAAGTGATAAATTATTAAAAAAATGAATCGTTTCTGTATCTTTGATTCACTTATTCTTATTATGTCTAAATGATTGTACTGTCTGTACATCATATTATAGTTTATTATGTGTTGTGTAAATAGTGGTTTTATTTAGATTTATAATATAGTATAGTTATGTCAGTGATTATTAAGGCATCCGTAATACCTGCTGTGGAAGAAATGTTCATGTAGCCCTTCGTTTATTAAAATGTGTATTCTGTTCATCACTGTATGCAAATTGTGTTGTACAATAACACTTTCCTGTAACTCTGAATGCACGATCTTCCGCTCTTAAGCCGCACAGGAAGGTTCGCTAAATGGTTATGCAAGCTTGCGTGCTTCTGGCTTCTTCACTGGCCGTGTCGGCAGTTCTGGTAAATAAGTGCAAGATTTGCCTGTCCCGTGCATGAAACGGTATCTTCTGTAAGGGAGTAGCCTGCTTTTGTCTGTTTCTTCACAATCGGTTATGCGTAAAAAAGCTGTTTTTATGGATAATGTAAATCTGATTCTGGACTCTCAGACTGACAAGCGCTTGTTTACTCCTTTGGTTTTCATTCCCGAGGACCTCTTTATTTCTTTGAAACTGTGAAACGGTATACCAAGCTTAGACTGAATCAGGCCACACGATGAATAACGTTAGCGTGTGTATTCCAAGATAGGACATTCACTTACAGTTTTGAAGTCAGCCTTTCTGAATAAAGACTGTAGTGAGTGGACATGAATGAGTAACATCTCCAAAAACGTATGAACACAAGTTTCCCTTGTGCAATAGTACTTCTACCACTTTAGAGCACAAACTCTTTTTAGTGATAGTCCGTGAAGATGCGAGTCGATCCTCCTCACCCTGCGGCTAAGCGCGTTGGCGCTGCTTGTAACCTGTTTCACTCTCTCTTTTTAAAAGACACGTCATTGTCTAGTTTGGTGCACGACATTACCATCAGTGAACGCGCGCGCATGTACCCACACACACACACACGCACGCACACGCACACGCACACACACACACATTCACACATATGCACACACATGCATGCACACACATACATACACATGCACACACACATGCACACACACACACACACACACACACTCACTCACTCACACACATATGGACACACATGCATACATACACATGCATACAATACACATACATATGCACACACACACGCGCGCGCGCGCGCGCGCACGCACACACACACACACACACACACACACACACACACACACACACACACACACACACACACACACACACACACACACACACACACACACATGCGTGCAGAATTCCTGCCTTTGACTATGAATTGCCGGATGTCTGCCACAAAAATGTCTGGTTCTTGAAGACAAATAATTGGTATAGTTTATAGTAATGGAAGTGATGCAAATCACGTCAACAATGACGACAACGATGACAAAGATTGTAATGTTAGTTTTGTTTTGTTTCAGGGTTATACATCCTTCAACTGATTATCGCAAGGAACCAGTCTTCCGGTGACATCAGCAAAGAGGATTACAGCCCTTGACCAGCACAGTGAAGTCACCTTTGCATACTACGAAAGCATAGATTATTTAGGCCTACGTACCATGCCTTTACTGGTAAAAATATTGCAAATGTGCCTTATTTTTTTTTTTTATATCATACCTGTGTTTATATTCGTCACAACAATCTTGTGTATGAAGCAGTTCCCTCGTAGCATTTACTGAAAAGCAAGTACTGTTCTGTCTGTAACCTGATAAATCCAGTAATTTGAGAAAATGATCATTTGATTGGCGGCAGCAATATCATTATGCCAGAGCCCTAGAATTAATTAAATGGGTTTTTTTTTGTGTGTGTGCACGTGTTTAAAAATAAGATATTTTTTAGATAAGTTTTTCTAGGTCATTTAGGAAATATAGTAGTAAGGTGTAATATTGCTGGTGTGCATCATGCACTCACCATTTCGTAGACGAGAAAGGTCCGCTTGATTGTTCTCAGTGCCTTAGGTATTTGCTCATTTGTGTGATATTTTCTTTGTGAACTGTATCAGTGGCGTGCTACATTAAAGAGAATGGAGGTCATTGTGTCAGTGTATACCGTCTTGAATCACGCTCAGACCCTAACTCTGTGGCTTTTAAACATAATCCTGAAAGCCAACAAAATGAACTAACAAAAACAAACAAACAAGAAAAAGTCCACCTATTTTCTTAATCTCTGTTTAGTCTTTTCCCCTCTGCTCTCTTATACAGTTGTCTTTAGTTTTTAGTTTGTCTTTTTCTGAGGGTAAAGCTGTGAAAAAAAAAGATGACGGAAAGATCCTGAGAATCAACCTGGTGGAAGACTCCACATAATGAGATCACTAGGGGAAAATCCACCCTTCACCTTCTGCACGTTTTCCATGTGCACGCTGTGGACAATAGGGAAATGGAAAATGTTGGAACAGTGACGCAACTATTCGTGATTTTGTAACCTGTAACTCATGTATTTAATCCTCATGAACCGAAGAGATTCACAACGATGAAAATGTGGGTTTTCCCTTTTTCAGCTGCCGTTAGTGTACTCTCTCTCTCTCTCTCTCTCTCTCTCTCTCTCTCTCTCTCTCTCTCTCACACACACACACACACACACACACACACACACACACACACACACACACACACACACACACACACACACACACACACACACACACGCACGCACACACACACACACACACACACACACACACACACACACACACACACACACACTTTGTTGACAAAGGTTCTCATGCAATTAATTGTTGCATTTTTTTTCATGTATTTTATTTGATTTGCTTTTTACTATATATCGATTTTTTTTCGTGCCCAAAGGGCTGGATGTAAAAAGGCACTCATACTTAGTCCACTACTCTCCTAAAATAAAATTCGTTCGTTCGTTTGTTCTCTCTCTCTCTCTCTCTCTCTCTCTCTCTCTCTCTCTCTCTTGTTCAGGTGTGTGTGTGCCTTATATTAATCTGAAGGTCGTAGTCTGAGGTTAGGATAGTTATGATGTGCAAAAACCGTAAGGCAAGTTGTGTGCTTTTATAGGCCTGTTGAGTGTATGGCTGATCAAAGGGGGACTTTGAGGTGTGATGGTGTCGATTTATGTGTTCAGACCTTTTTGTGTTTATTCCATCGCCCATCTTGGGGCAGGTTTCACAGTCAACGACGAATTGTACATTTCTGGGTTCCTAGCGTTCATCTAGTTAGGGCTTGCTGCTTGTTTATGCTGCACTGGACACTGAGGTGACAACATGCACTGTGATCCTCTATAGCGCGTGCCGATCTCTGAAAGGAGCTGTTTTCCTTGACACGTTCACCATCTATATATTTCTCAATTCTTCTGTCCCCATGTTTTGAGTCAGTGTGATAGACTAACAAATGTACTTGAGCTTCCCATGACCCATGTCAGCACCATGCAGCTGTCAGAGCTGGCAGCACGTCGTGGGCTGAAATGAAGGACAGTGAAAGTTCAACAACGATCAGTAGCCTGGTTACTCCTGTAGTCAGTCTCAGCCCATCAGTAGCCTGGTTACTCCTGTAGTCATTCTCAGCCCATCAGTAGCCTGGTTACTCTTGTAATCAGTCTCAGCCCATCAGTAGCCTGGTTACTCCTGTAGTCAGTCTCAGCCCATTAGTAGCCTGGTTACTCCTGTAGTCATCTCAGCCCATCAGTAGCCTGGTTACTCCTGTAGTCATCTCAGTCCATCAGTAGCCTGGTTACTCCTGTAGTCAGAGTCAGTCCATCAGTAGCCTGGGTTACTCCTGTAGTCATCTCAGTCCTCTGTCCTATCTTTTTTGTAGGAAACAGGAAACAGTGATGGAAGTTTGAATGCAAAACTAATGTAATTTTAATTAAAACTACTTTCAAATGAAACCCACAGCAACGACATGTAAGTGTATGGCATCAGTCTTGTTGCCTGAGTGCTTCAGCATGGCTTGAAATGAGTGTTTGTTATATAACCAGCAAAAACGTCCCGTTGTGATCTTTTGGAACAAACTTTTGGATTTCATTATTAAAACAAGAAATCAATAACACAGTCTAAGATGGTTCAATAACAATTTGCGAGTTCTACTTTCATACTTTCGTTTTACTTTAACTTTCTTTGTTTGGGGTTTATTTCTCTGGTTATTTGGGTTTATTCAAGTGTACTGAATCAAGGCTATTACCAATATAAACATGTGCCGAATACAAGCTTTTCTTCCCTCACTCTCAATTTTTCTCTCTGTTTCTCTCTCTCTGTTTTCTCTCTCTGTTTTCTCTCTCTGTTTTCCCTCTCTCTCTCTCTCTCTCTCTCTCTCTCTCTCTCTCTCTCTCTGTGTCTCTCTCTCTCTCTCTCTCTGTATATGTGTGGGAGTCGCGCATGCGTGCATGAGAGAGAAAGAGAGAGTGTGTGTTAGAGAGAGAGAGAGAGAGAGAGAGAGACGCATTTATCTCTGAAAATGATTCAATGAATGACAATACAAACCTAGCAGTTTGGGGCATGGTGTGTAATTAGACATGAATTTCAGCACCTATGTGGGAAAATGAGAATATAGCAATAAAGATAGTAATTTTTTTTTAAACCTTGTCAATGGCACTCTTCAGTAGCAGGAGTTGATCAAGTGAACATGATGACGTTCCGTCAGAGAAAGGAAACACCGTTCTGTGCCGATAAGTCGACCTCGCTTAAGTCGATTTATTAGCTGAAGTGGACACGGTTCTCTGGCTCACGGTAGCAGCAGGCTTCTTTATCTCTTAAGTTCTTAAGTTGATATATTGGTTGAAGTCGACACGGTTCTTTGGCTCCGGGGGAGGGGTGGTGTGGGTGGTGGTGGTGGTGGTGGTGGTGGTGGTGGTCTTCATGCCAACCTTTTCTTCAGTCCCATCGTCACTGGAAAGCACTGCCTCCGGTCAGTCTGCCCGTCGGTCTGCCTGCTGTCCTGCAACTGGCCTGGTCTCTTTTCGTTTACAGGGGAAACTAATTTTCGATCGATCCGTATACAAATTTTGCTTTGCTCTCTCTCTCTCCCCCCCCCCCCCCCCTAAACACACACACACACACACACACACACACACACACACACACACACACACACACACACACACACACTCATAGACACACGCACACATGTTTTTCATCTTTGTGTATATGTTGATATGCGATGAACATTGATAGCAGCCCCCTCCTCCATATCCTCCAGCTCCCACCTCATACACGCATATGTATACATCCACTCCAGATCATATCATGCACACAGAGAGATATCCTTTTACACTGCCTAACAGAAAAACTTCTTCTTTCCGTCATTCGTCCAAACCTTTTCAGCTAGAGAAAAAAGGGGACACTCACTGTTTTGGCAGGAACACTTACACCAACTTGAGATTTCAATAAATCATCTTCAGTACTTTGACACTTTTGTACAGTAGGCACGGGGTGGGATGGGGGTGCTCTATGAAAGGAAACCTTTACACACGCGCGTACTCGCTTACACACACACACACACACGCACACAGCACGCACGCACGCACGCACGCACACACTTTCTCTCTTTCTTTCTCTCTGTCACACACACACACACACACACACACACACACACACACACACACACACACTCTCTCTCTCTCTCTCTCTCTCTCTCTCTCTTTGTCTGTCTGTCTGTCTGTCTGTCTCTCTCTCTCTCTCTCTCTCTCTCTCTCTCTCTCTCTCTCTCTCTCTCATGCACGCATATACATGTACATGAAGCACTGCGGGCGTACGCATACGCACTTGCACCCACACGTGAAAATGTTCGAATGACGCCTTGTAACACGTCGTATTTAGTTTAGAGGGGCCTCATGCGTTCTCGATAGTTTTTTCGTGCGCTACTTGAAAAATATAAGATCGTATGTTCTGGTGCTGTATGATTGATGGGGGGGGGGGGGGGGGGGAGGCTGCCGTCAGCCTAGACTTTCTGATGGGCGACAGTCTGGCAGAGAAAACAGCGTAGGCTAGCCCCAAGTGTGTCTGATCCTAGAGAGAATGGGCCAGCCTGTTCCGTTTCCCCGGACTACTAGTAGGCCCTATGCAGTCCGGGGATTGACTGAGAGAATGGGCCAGCCTGTACCGTTTCCCCGGACTACTAGTAGACAGTCCGGGGGGGACTGACGTGAGCAGGGCACAGTTTGGGCTGGGTGGTCGGTTTTCATTCCCATATATTTCTTGGCTGTCGCTGAAACAAGTTTATCCAGCCGGGAACAGGATGTTCACATTCCAAGCTAAACCTGATGTTTCATGTCGTGCAGTCTTGATTTCATTCTTCAATTTGATACTTCCTGTTCCATTGTTTCGTCCGACTCTGATTTTAGTCAGCAATCGCTTCATGACTGTTTCCGTACAACCTGTTTCAAGTTAATATAAAAAGAAACATTTGGCAAACAGCAGAGTCCACAGTCTGGAATGATGTGGATCCAGTTCCAAAGTGTACAGTAAACTTTTCATCACAAAGCATTGCCCGAACTAGACGCCTGAAGAACGCTTCTTCTGCAGCATCAATCCAGCTAGAAGCCTGAAGAACACTTCTTCTGCACCATCAATCCTGCTAGAAGCCTGAAGAACTCTTCTTCTGCAGCATCAATCCGGCTAGAAGCCTGAAGAACTCTTCTTCTGAACATCAATCCGGCTAGAAGCCTGAAGAATGCTTCTTCTGCAGCATCAATCCAGCTAATAATGTGAGCGCGCTTGAAATTGTTTTTACTTTAGGATGTTTTAGACGTCGTGAACTTCAAGACCAACATCCACCCGACGATGCGTCCAGATCCAGATTTAGTCGGTGATCCTGTTGTCTTGCCCTGCTTATTTATTTATTTTTTATGATCTAGTGTACATTTAGGAGTACATTTATATGTAATAATAAAGAATGCGCAACATAGCCTCAGTTGAAATTAAAAGGGCATTATTCATCATATCAACAGTTCGTAAACAGATAGGAGATCGCTGTTTTAATTCTCAAAAAGCTTTTAATCCAAGCATAGATGGAGTATTCAGTGAAAGCTATCTCATCGCTATGAAAAAGACACATGCTTAACTATGGAAAAAACACTGACTGTCCATCCTGTGAAGAACTCCACTCTGTCAGACCAGGCCGACTGCTCGTACTTGGGTCAGTCGATCTGCTTTCAGAACAGGTCAGCTTGTCCATATCTTGGTGTCGGACTCTCGCTCACGTAACGTTGACACACAACCAGTCAGACAAACAGCAGGTAGTTTCCCCCTTTTAATCAATAACTTTCGTTTTTACATTATTTACATGAGACTCTTTCTACTGTGGTTTCACTTAATCACACGTAAACATTTCAATTCTAAGCCAGGTCCTCGCGGACTCCAAAACACCTCTTCTCTAACAGTGGGCCTAAAAATGTGCAGCAGAAGTATCTGTTTTCCGATCAAAACTCCCCCGTCTTTACATACATACTTCTGACGGTTTCTGTCCTGGTTTGGGCCTCAGCAAGCCACAAAAAGTTATCAGTCTCGCCGATCTCACTTCGAATTACTACAACACAAACTGTGCCAGTGCCCCTCGTAAAAAGAAACAAAATACACTACACGCCTCTAGTCTATCTGGGGAAAAAGTTCATGAAAGAAAAGAAAAACAAATGAATTATTTTATTCAAATCGTTTAAGAAAATATATTTATCTGTAGAATATTCTTCTTTTTTTTTCTTTTCACCACAGCTTGCTAGGATTTTCGTGGTTTTTACTCTATATTTATGACACCTCCGTGTCATTTAAAAACAAAAAAAAAAACACCCTACAAGGTCATGCGTCCTCGCCAGCCGTTGATCAGTCTCTCCCGTGATTCAGCTGACCGCCCCACAGGTGATAAACCAATCACTTGTGCTATCTGTTCACTAGAAGCCATGCATGCAAGCTCCACGGTTTCCAGGGCTAGGTGGCCAAGGCACCAGAGGGTAAACAGGACTCCATAGTCCCTCTCTTTTCAAAAGCTGGCAGAAGTGATGTTTTCCGTCGCCACTCTTTTCACCAATAAACACACAACAAACGGCCAGCAGTCTGGGCACGGTTCCTGACAACGTCCTTCCTCTGGTGAAAAACTCCCCCTTCCCCCCCCCCCCCCAAAAAAAAAAATATGGAAAAAAAAAAATTTAAACTATGCACGGAGGAGTCACAGGCAACATATCCAACAATTAGATCGGAGCAAGAAGCACAGACTCTGCACCAAGCAGTTGGTCAACAAGCAAACGCTGTCAACAACATCAGTCATTATAAACATCAGTTCATGAATATTCGACATTACTACATGACAGTTGAAAATATGTCCAAGAATAACTTTCCACATGCCATGAAAGACTTCAAGCATGATATTCAAACACAATATAGACTAGAAAGCATTACATACTGATAGCATACACATAACAGTAAGCACACTAAGGAAAAAAGGTAGGGGGGGAAGAAAGGAATGCGCACAATGTTCAGCAACACGTAGCACTGATTTTCATTCAGAAAAGACTCAGGTGCAGTTACGAAGAAAAGTCTCATTCTATTAATACGGATCCAAAAACGACGCTGGAAAAACGATCAACACACACACCTACGCACGCACGCACGCATGCATGCACGCACGCACGCATGCACGCACGCACACACACACACACACACACACACACACACACACACACACACACACACACACACACACACACACAAACTCGTAGGTTATTCTCGCGAAAGTTAGTCGGCAAACGTGTTTTGTGTCTAGGGACAGGTTCTACGACGGGAAAAAACTGAAAGGTCCGTCCTACCAGGAATTCTGAAAACTTCTGAAGGTCCAAAATGATGCGAAGCGTTCACACTGAATTGCACAGTTCCACTGTTGGATAATTGAAATTTTCCTCTACGGACATCGTGGGGTGGAGAAGGACATCTCTTGAAGAAGTGATTTTAGTCCAGAAGAGCTTACGGCGGGTAAAAATATTAACTCTGGATTTAAGTCAAGCAGCAGAAGGATGGGGTGAGCCCTGGATTTAAGTCAAGCAGCAGCAGAAGGATGGGGTGAGCTTTGGATTTAAGTCAAGCAGCAGAAGGATGGGGTGAGCCCTGGATTTAAGTCAAGCAGCAGAAGGATGGGGTGAGCCCTGGATTTAAGTCAAGCAGCAGAAGGATGGGGTGAGCCCTGGATTTAAGTCAAGCAGCAGAAGGATGGGGTGAGCCCTGGATTTAAGTCAAGCAGCAGAAGGATGGGGTGAGCCCTGGATTTAAGTCAAGCAGCAAAAGGATGGGATGAGCCCTGGATTTAAGTCAAGCAGCAGAAGGATGGGGTGAGCTTTGGATTTAAGTCAAGCAGCAGAAGGATGGGGTGAGCCCTGGATTTAAGTCAAGCAGCAGAAGGATGGGGTGAGCCCTGGATTTAAGTCAAGCAGCAGAAGGATGGGGTGAGCCCTGGATTTAAGTCAAGCAGCAGAAGGATGGGGTGAGCCCTGGATTTAAGTCAAGCAGCAGAAGGATGGGGTGAGCCCTGGATTTAAGTCAAGCAGCAAAAGGATGGGATGAGCTCTGGATTTAAGTCAAGCAGCAGAAGGATGGGGTGAGCTCTGGATTTAAGTCAAGCAGCAGAAGGATGGGGTGAGCTCTGGATTTAAGTCAAGCAGCAGAAGGATGGGGTGAGCTCTGGATTTAAGTCAAGCAGCAGAAGGATGGGGTGAGCTCTGGATTTAAGTCAAGCAGCAGAAGGATGGGGTGAGATGCGGGGAACCGCTGGGTCTGCTGGACATTTTGTTGACACCAGTCGGTGCAGGAGACGTGGTTCTCTAATCTAATAAGACTACTGAGAGGATGGAGAAAGGCAGCAAAAAATCACAAACATACGCACCATTTGTGGAAAGATAAAAGGGAAAAAAGCAACAGACAAGGAGAAATAACAACACCAACATTCTGTGATCAGGGGCTCTTGCCAGCGTGGCGTTTCGTTTTCGTGTACACACACTTTCACCAGGCCTTTCGCTAAATACCATAACCCACAGATTCTGACCAGGGAAGAGAGGGTGGGGTGCACAGTGGGTCCAGCAATGTCAGTGGCAATCTTTTTTTTTTTTTTTTTTACAGGGCTCACCGTGACAAGCGTGTTCTCAAGGAGGGCACAAGGTATTCTGCCCTTCGGATGTATCTTTTGACAGAAACCACAAGAGCGACAATAATTAAAAACGTCTGACAAGACACTTGGCCAGTCAACATGGAAGAGAATCCTGCCGGAGTCCTGCGAACACCAAAATGTTCTGTCATTATAGCATCACATGACAACCTTCAGTATGCTTTGTCTCAGTGAGTGAGGGACAACGAGCTGATATATGACGCAGTTTTATCTTTAAAATGTGTAAACAGCACACCATCTTCCACCACAAAAGAGCAGTTGGAATCGTTATGTGTAACATTGACGCTTTCAAAGCAGCTCTTCTGCGTGTCACTCTCTATTTGAAGCTCTGAGTTTATCTGAGGTTATATTCAAGGTTGGATAGTGGGGAGAGATTGAGGGCTTTGACAAGCTTAGTCCCGTGTTTTGTCTGAGAACGAGTTGTGTGTGGCGAGAGGTTTTGTCTGAGAACGAGTTGTGTGTGGCGAGAGGTTTTGTCTGATAACGAATTGTGTGTGTGCGCGAGCTTGTGGGTGGCACACAAAAGAGCCAGCATTTCCACCGTGTGTGGATGACTCAATAGTTCAATTCCACCATCTGTGGATGACACAATAGGCTCATTTCCAAGGGTTAGGTCTTTCACTAAGAGGGCCAACTCTCATGCACATATTTCACCGCAAAACAGGCGTGCAAATACGTAGTTTGCTGCAGGAGATTATTTTAATCGTCATCAAACATGTGCCATTTTTATGTAGCGCCGATGTACTGATCATCCCTGACTAGAGAACGTACAGCTACATAGAACAACCTGTATCAGTAGTGTACCACTGTAGCCATTAATGCTGCACTTCCCCACATCAAATCCAGAGACTTGGATTTCAACCACAAGGGCATGTTCAGTATTCTGGTTTGATATATCGGCCCGACTGATTTGAGCATGGGAGCAAATTGCTCATCTGTGCATCAACGAACCACATGTCCAGCGCAAGGGTGCATTCTCACCTTTGGCATTCACATTCAAATCACGACCACGCAGGCCACAAAACTGCAGATGTACACGGGAATTTGTCTGGCTCCCTCTCGATTTTTTGGGGGAGCACCTTGAGGCTGATCTCGAGATGATTGTAGACAGAACTCCGATATTTGGCACGGTTTGAACCACAGTGTCGACTACCTGTACGGAATTAGCCCTCGCTGTACTGTTTGATACGCAAACGGTGAACAAAAATAACTGATCTTTATTTCGAAAAGTTGTAAATCTGGCTTCCCTGTATAGACTTTCCCAGGATGTGCACCCTTGTCCCGATCCACGAGTTTTACACACGTTTTCCGCAGTTTTAAACCTTCGTTCACGAAGAATTATTAAAAAAAAAAAAGGAATTAAAAAAAACCCTGATAAATCCTTCGAAACACTTACTAAGATTTGCACGCGCGCAAAAAAGAAATCGCGCAAACTTTCAAAATCATGAGTGATCCCTGAAAGATCAATCAGTTGGTCAATTCAAATTCAGCAAATGACTAGTTCGCGTCAGGCCAAGCGGCATGAAATTTCACACGGAAACCCTCATCTGCACACTAGATTTAAAAAAAAAGTTCCCATTTTAAAATCGTAGCAGTGATCGACTGTTTAGAAGAAAGGGTGTGCCACAAGGATGATGCAATAGCACAAGGAGAAAAGACAGGTAGTGGCCACTTTAGTGCAAGAAGAATGTAGCTAAAGGAGTCAATGTCATCACGTGACTCATCAAAAGGAGACAAGTCTGGGAATATATGGAGCTTTGGAAGTGGAGGTAACACCATGCTGATTATCATCACCCGGATCAACATCAACAGCCTTTTGACTATATTCAAGTTTAAGGGTTTTTTTTTTTCAACTCAAGTTAATGTTCTCTCTCTCTCTCTCTCTCTCTCTCTCTCTCTCTCTCTCTCTCTCTCTCTCTCTCTTCTTTCCAATGTAATTGGAACTTTTGTTCTCTTCTTCTTTTTCCGGTTTTAGCCTTTGTTCTCCCCCCCCCCCCCCCCCATTTTTTTTTCTTTTTACACCGCAGCATTAACTTTTTTTCACTTTCTCTCGCTCTTTTCGCTCCCTCTTCACAGTGGCTTCATTTGGCTTTATTTCAACTGTAACCTCATTTCTTATCCAGTGCGAGGACACAGCTCGAAATCTTCCATAATGATTTTTTTTAGATAGATACAAAAAAAAAAAAAAAAAAAAAAAAAAGGGGGGGGGGGGGGGGAGGGTGTGTGTGTGTTCCATATTCAGCATTTCGTACGTTGACTCACCGAAAGAAAAAGTTAGAACAGAGTATGAAAATTATTACTGCAAAATCTAGAGAAACTGTGAACAGTAAGCAAAGAGTATGGAAGGGTCGCAAAAGGAGGTGTAAACACATAAAACCAAAAAGGAAAGGTGGGGTGTGGGGCGTGAAAAAGGACCCTTCACATTAACATGTAAAAAATGTAAATGAAAAAGAAGAAAAGATAACACTAATTCACTCAACCAACAATTATATCTTTTCTCGCTTCTACAATATTGTTTCAAGATCAAAAGGATCGAAAATAAGTCAAAGGAATTCTGAAATTTTGAAGATTGTCACAAAGATGTGCAATCAAGGGAGGGACAATGTGAAAATGTTGACACATTTTTATCTACATTTGAAACTATTATTATTTGGAAACGTTAATATATTCCCAAATCTGAATAGGCAATGTAGGAAATAAGAGAAAACTATGAACATGACAACAAGGTCAAGAAATCAAACCGGACTACATTTCAAGGGGAACTCACTACAAACACCTACGAGTAATCCTACGTAAAAGAGCTTAAAATTAAGACAGTAGGCCTAGATAGTCGGCTAATTTGAGAGGAGGGAGTGAGTGTTGAACAGAAGGAAACAAGAACGAAGAATGCGCGTGCGTGCGCGCTTGTGTGTGTATGTGTAAATGTGCGTGCGTGTGTGCATGCGCGCGCGCGCGCGCGCGTGTGTGTGTGTGTGTGTGAGTGTGTGTGTGTGTGTGTGTGTGTGTGTGTGTGTGTGTGTGTGTGTGTGTGATGGCGCAGACTGGAATCCGATGCGATTAGTACTCGCATCTGGGTAACTGTGATTTGTCAACAGTGTAAACTGTTGTCTAAGGCGCTGAACGCCGTCTTTGAGAGATTTCACAACCATCCGTTTTCATTCCTTCAGCATTCAGATATATAGTTTTCATATTTTCAACATTTGGTTGAAAAAACAAATATCTGCAGTTGCATTCAAAGTTATCCAAAAATACCTCTGTGTGTGTGTGTGTGTGTGTGTGTGTGTGTGTGTGTGTGTGTGTGTGTGTGTGTGTGTGCGTGCGTGCGTGCGTGCGTGCGCGCGCGCGCCCGTGTGTGTATATGTGTTTATTTGTTTCAGTTATTTATGACGTAAAAAACAAAACAAAAAACAATCGAGTTACCCTACTTGGTCGTTATTTACTGTTCGCTGTTCCCTGCCTCATTGCGAGTTCTCGTTTACAACCTTGCTTTAAAGTTGAAATATATATTTGTTCCATTGAGTATGCTATGGTTTGCGCGTAACTTGCATGTTTACGTGATATTTCCTCGCGGACTCCCGGCTGGGAGGTCGTGGGTTCGAATCCCATCAGAAGTCATGTGGGTTTTTTTCTGCCCCGACCGCTCCTACCCAGAGTGAGTTTTGCTGCGAACTCAGTTGGGAAGACTGGGACCACAGTCGAGTTTCATCCACTTAATGGATGCGTTTCTGAGTGTTGCTCAAATTTCCTGACCAACACTGCAGGTGCCTGTATCTCTCGGGCCTGGTTGACGCCGGGATATATTATGAAAGGAAGCGTAGAGTACAGCCCTGTCATGTAGTCTCAGACCGAAATGGAAATCTGTAGCATCATCTTAATCATCCTCATTCTCATCGATCAGCATCAGCAAAAAAAAAAGTCTCAAATTCTGTGGCCCTTCATGCCCTGCTCTCATGGTGACCTCAATTTCGATGTCCTCCGATGTCTGTGGCCTTGGTTTGGTTCCGTCGGGGTCACCGGTATCGGCGAGTCCATGGGGGCTGTCGTTGGACGGACGTGGTGTGGTGGCGCCCTCCGGAGGGAGAGCTCACTCACGCCGGTTCCGCGACTAAGCAATTATTGTCGTCAGTAGGGGGCTTAGTAGGTGGTGTCCTGCGTATGTTAGATCAGAACAGGCGCCACTGAACACCACCGAAGTGACTCGGGCTGTGGCTGTCGGAATGAGCGGCGTGGGTGCACTGCCTCTGAGGTGGGACAGCAAAAAAAAAAAAAAAAAAAAAAAAAAATTATGACAATGTATGTATGTGTGTGTGTGTGTGTGTGTGTGTGTGTGTGTGTGTGTGTGTATATGCGCGCGCGCGCATGTATTCATGTGTATGTATATGAATGTGTATGCGTGCACCGCGACTGTATAATGTTTTACATTAATGCATAAATCGCATCAGATAAACAGGTTGCAAGTTATGGCCAGATGCCGTGACGTCATTACGGTTATTCTTTACTCGCCGTTTTGCCTGGCTCCCTGAACCCCGCATCTTCCCCCAACCAACGGCCACCCCATCTTTCCATCCCATTCCGCCCTAATCAGATTTTCTTGTGTGTCACATCCATCATAAAACGTTTCTAACTACATCTCCTTCACCCTTCCTACATCTCCTTCTCCCTTCCTACCCACTTCCCTCACCATCGGCTTACACCCCCTAAATTTCACTTTCAACAACACCCCTCTCCCCTCTTCGCGCTGCACAGAGAGAGAGAGAGAGAGAGAGAGAGAGAGAGAGAGAGAGAGAGAAGACGATTCTTTATATTACGAAGATAATAGATAAGCACTAACATGTTTTTTTACATCCAGTCCTCGCCCTGAGTAGGGACTACAACATGCAGTGAAAAGAAATAATGTAAGAAAGCAAACAAGCAAACAAAGAGGTCATGCAATCAGAGAGAGAGAGAGAGAGAGAGAGAGAGAGAGAGAGAGAACACGCTTTGAGCACGAGGCATTAGTCCACTTCCTCCACCCCCGAGCCTGCTTGCGTATGCATGTGCCTGTGCGAATGGTGGAATGTTAAACATTCTGTGTGTACTACGTACAGCGTCTCACGCTATTTCCCTCGGCTTGAACTAAAAATAGCACATATTTAGGAAATGGACTGGTATCACAGAGAGAGAGAGAGAGAGAGGTACACAAAATGAAAAGTCGTATGGCAGGCTAAAACTTTGACGTTTAAAAAAAAAAAAAAAAATCAGAAGTAAGCAAAATGGAATCCCTCAAACCGCTGACGTGACTGGCATATCTCAGACTTCGCCTACAGACGTGCGCCTGCTTCAACGCGCACAGCGTAAAACAGAAGAATCACAACAGCGACAAAAACGTCGTTGGACTTGCATTCTCTTACAGTCAACGGTTGCTGACGTGTTCCCCGTCTCCATTCCTTCTTCAGCCCCACCCCCCGTTCCCTTGCCTCTTCGGACTGGCACAGCGTGAGGAGGAAAAGGTGGTGAGGTCAGAGGGGGGTGACTGACATGGAACCCGCAGGGGAAAAGGAAGAGAGGCCGATCTTACAGCAGCTGGAGGCGAGTCACTGAGGCAGAGATAAAGAGGCAGGGGACCAACTGGACAGGCATTCAGCGAGCAGCCCAGTACCGAGTGCGATGGCGGAGTGTTGTTGATGGCCTATGCTCCCTCTTGAGCTATGGGCCTAAGTAAAGTCAGAGGGGGTGAGAAGGAAGGGGGAGGGAGGAGAGGTGGGAGAGAAAGCAGGGACGTAAAGGTGTGTCATAATCTGATCAAATCCAGATGGCGGAGGGAAGCAGAGGGGACGGTGTGGGTCTGGTAATGAATGAGAGTGTAGTAGGTGCAGGCAGCCGATGCCAGCTGTGCGGCAGCTGGAACCTTCAAGTAGACAGTGAGAACCAGGCGGGAAGGGTTAGGCGAAGTCTGGTGTGAATACCTGTGGGCAGGAACAAGCGAATGTGCGCAACAGCGTTCATCACAGTGCGTATGTAGGAGAGGGACAATAATCTTTAAGTCAAACTGGCCTCACGTCAAAATCAGGATTTTGCATGTGATTACAATGTAATCCATGTAAGTGTTTGAGGTTAGCGAAAATTTGAGCCAAAACTGACATTAAACTGAAAACAGATCAAATGGCCCTCCTCCCAAGAAAAAGAAATCATGTCACTTGTTTTTAGGGATGACTGTCGATGAAATCATTCACAATCTAGAAATAGGCCTACATGAGTTACCTCATACCTGACGCGCTGATGTGTGTTCATCAGTGGGGTGATGCCAGCGTGTTAATTACAAAGTCCACAGATATGAGAGTGCAAGCGCTGGTGCGTGAGTGTATATGTGAGAGAGTGAGTGTGTGTGTGTGTGTGTGTGTGTGTGTGTGTGTGCGCGCGCGCGCGCGCGCGCGCGCGCGCGTCGTCGGGGGGGGGGGGGGTATGTGTGATGGGGGAGGAGTTGTTGTTCTTATTGTCATGTGTATATGCGTGTGTGTGTGTGTGTGTGTGTGGCTGGCTTGGAGGTGGTGGTTGCCCCTCTGGCATCACAGTGTCGCCGTGGTCGTCTCCTGTAGCTGCTACTACGGCGTAGGTTTTGGAGTCAGGTCTCCAGGGAGCCACAACTAATGTGCTTCTCTTGACTTCAATTCTGTTTCTCTGCTGTCACGGTCTGTGATCACAACCATCTGTTTTCCCTCTGGGTGAACTTGACTACCACAGGTTTGGGCCGACAGTCTCTGCTCTCCCCTACCATCTGTGCGCTCGGCCTCTGTCGTCGTTCGTCCCATTTACTGGTCCCGCGACGCTGTTGAAAGTATTGGCGGTCAGTCTGGAACAGGTGTCATACTTTTCCGATTTTAGTTTTTTTTCAGGCTCACCGTAGAAACGGAGATTGTCTCGACGTGAGAAGCCTTCCACTGCGGCACAGCTTTCTTTGAGAGACGTCCGTTTCAGTTTTCATTTTGTTCAAAGCTGGAGGTAAGTTTTCGAAGTCCTTCGTTTTCGGCACATTGACAGAATAATTCATCGATGTCTTCTTTGGTGTCTTCCTGTGTGGAGACTAGCTCTTATGTCTGCCTCTCAAGGCTGTCACCCCGCCTACCAACGTACTCACGCTTCTCACCAGTCCAATGTCAGTTCGCACTGCGCCTAAATCACTTCCCATGGTGGAGAGACGATTGTCGATGGACTGAAATATCACTTTGTAATTTTAGTGTCTCCAGTGTTTGCACTGCTATGGCAGAGGTGACACCCGAGTCATTGGCAAACTCGGAAGGCTACACATAGCAATCCTGTCACCACTGGCTTTTGTCACTGTGCCAGCACTTGTGGCAGTGTCCTGTGTGTAGCACGCACAGTCTGCAGGTCCAGGATTCATTTCCACGTCACTACAGCACAACAGGCAGGCAGTAATAAGCACACACAGCACACCTTGCAGTCTGCTCCTCAAGGCCACCACACTCTCTCCGCACTTTCAGCACAAACACCAAACGCTTGGCCATGAAGTTCACAAAGAGCCAACAGACAGACCACAACTTGCCAACAGACAGGCCACAACTTGCCAACAGACAGGCCACAACTTGCCAACAGACAGGCCACAACTTACCAACAGACAGGCCACAACTTGCCAACAGACAGGCCACAAGCTGCCAATAGACAGGCCACAAGTTGCCAATAGACAGGCCACAACTTGCCAACAGACAGGCCACAACTTACCAACAGACAGGCCACAACTTGCCAACAGATAGGCCACAACTTGCCAACAGACAGGCCACAAGCTGCCAACAGATGCCAACAGACAGGCCACAAGTTGCCAATAGACAGGCCACAACTGCACGAAATCATTCACTGCCCACAGGCATGGTTGCTGATATTGATACCACTATCATCAGGAGGCTGAAGCCCAGCTGATCATCAGGTCTACTATTTCCACAAGGCGCTAATTACAGCACTAATTAACAAAAATCTCGAATTTCCAATAGTCAAAGAAAAAGCGTGCTGTCGGCATAGCGAGATCGCGCATGCGCGCGCGCACGTGCGTGCGTGTGTGTGTATGTGTGTGTGTGTGTGTGTGTTCGGTACACCTTAGCCAACTTATCTTCCTAAAAGATTACGATTTAAAATGCATAGAATTTTTTAGTGGGTTGAAAATAGCAAAGCAAATGAGATAGCACAGCAAAGTAAGTCACTATAAGTAAAGCCAGATTTCTTCATTCTTTGTTCATATTATCACTTTCAGTTTCAGCAACATGTCACAGCATGCGGACTAGTCAAATAAAAAAGCGTGCTGTCACCACAGTGAGATCGTGTGTGTGTGTGTGTGTGTGTGTGTGTGTGTGTGTGTGCGCGCGCGCCTTTAATTATTTGTGGGAAACCGCCTTGGCTCAAGGCTGTGTCAGGCCAACTGACATAGGCTAGAACACCAAGGCTACATTAAAATGTTGTTATGCTCTGCATAGTTATGCGGGGATTGTCTTCCGTTGTGACAAGCTCTTAGAATAACATTATCAGTCTCCAAAAGCCCCCAAAGTCGAGTGTGGCTGTCCACGTGGCGGGGTAATTAAAAACGGTCACACACGTAATGTTCTCATCCCCAGCTGATGCATCTGTACCATAGTGTTCAAGTACTTTGGCTGTTCGGATGATCACTGGAGTCTTTTAGCCAGGTACGACAACAACAACAACATTTGTGGGAAACGAATATTCAGAAGATGACATAGTCATCATAAATCAGTAAGAGGAAGAACAACAATTGCAAGAACAATACACATACACACAGAGACGCATTCTCAAACCCCATCTATGGACTCTCCTCTTTACACGCTTGTATCGCTTCATAGATGCACGCTTACCAACGCACAGACATTGACAGCAACAACAGGAAGTCCTGAGAGATTGTAAGGCTTATCTCAGTTGACGTGTGTTCGGCAATTTGTGTCTGCCAATGGAAAGGTCCGGTAGAGTTTGCCCCATTCTCTAGGAGTCTTGACAGTGCTGGCTTGAGATGATTCCAATATGCGTTTGGCTGGTGATGTTTCTTGCTCTTTCTTTAACTCTGGGTGTGCAGACACATCCTGTCTTGATCTTGAGCTCTGAAAGACGGTTTATGGTATACTGGCTGGTATGTTGTTTGTTGAGGTGATTCTTTACATTTCCTTTCACGTCAGACTGACCAAGCTGTAACCCTTTTATCGTTGCCTTGCCAGCGAGTCTGCCTGTTCTCTCATTTCCTTTGGCACCTGCATGTCCTGTGCAGTACATTCATTTGAGTCTCTCCAGCAGAAGGCTGCACGTTACTTCAGGCCGAGCGGGGCTTCCTATTTCACTTTCCACTTTTTGAAGCAGGTTCATGCAGCCAGTCAGTATCATGGCTTGCTAAGGTGAGAGCCATTGGAGTGTTTGTCAGGTAATCACTTCCTAATAAGACTCCACAAGATCAACCGCTTTTTGCAAATCATTTTTAACTTATTTCGGAAACATTGGTTACTTAAAACTTGAAAAAAAAAAAAAAGAAAAAGAAAAAAAGAGAGAAAGAAAACGAATCGCAAAGTCATGAGTCCCAGACACTTCTTTTTATTTCCATTTTCAAAACATTTTTTCTTTCCACAATTAATTTACGTTTAAACAGGTTAATAAGATCAGCTACAGCAGACTGAACAACAACAAAAAGATTCTTGGCACACAGTGTGGCAGGCCTTTCTCAGAGAGTGACCAGCTGGCTGAAGTATTCTAAACAGCACATGACAAACTGTATACCACCGCCCCCCCCCTGCCCCCCCCCCCCCCCCCCCCCCCCCCCCCCCTTTATGAAAAATTCAATAAAATCTTTCAACAACTCAAATTTTGTAACATGCACTAAAGTAAATTGTTAAAAGTCAAGCGCATTAACATTTTTTTTTTTCTGTAAACGCTTTTCACAGTTGACGAACAACCTTATAACAGACACTAAATTAGCAAATTATAAAATCACAGTTTAAAACGCTTCAGATAACTTTAAACAACTAATAACAGACGTCAGAGTCATTCTAGTTTGCTGATCACTTATCTCATACTTGAATTCCATCTGAAGAAAGGGGGGTGCTTCATTTTGCCAGCAAATCAAAATCTAACGTGAAAACTAGCTATGAAAACTAAAATATCTAAACTTATCATAAATCTAAAGGAAACAAAACAAAAATATGTTGATAAATAACTAAATAGACAAATCTTAAATAAATGTCAGCGAACCGCCCAGAGAAACGTGGACAAACGAGTCACAAGACAAACCACAACGCGTTTCGACCTCTTAAGTCTTCTTCAGGTGCAACAAACATGAAACAAATAACGAAAATGCACTTAGTTTTGATCGCTGCTGTGTTCAGCGCAAGAAAGAAGGCGTTAAATAGACAAGTAAATAAACAAATGAATGAATAAGTGGATAGAAATGTACGTAAATCCTAAATACACAAGAGAAAAAACGAACACGTAATGAAACAAGGATGCACAAATATATAAAGAATTTCCTGACAGACAAGTGTGAGGAAGTATAATCAGAATGCAAACAATGCAGAGAGATAAACAGGAAAACAGACAGAGAGACTGCCATACTCACGAACCGAGGGCAGTCAGACACAAAGTCATTCAAACAGAGAAAACTGAATAGTTTTCTTCAGCTGTTCCTCCAGGCCTGAGTGCAAAGTTTATCAAGAGAGCAAAGAACAGTTTGATCTAGCTTTGCTAATCATATCGTTGCATGCGTTTCAGACTCTTCAAGTCAGCATGACCACACAGGGTATTATCAACGTTAGGATTTATGTTCATGAACAGTTAGGATTTATGTTCGTGTTCAGTTAGGGTTTATGTCCATGGTCAGTTAGGGTTTATCTCCATGTTCAGTTAGGGTTTATGTCCATGGTCAGTTAGGATTTATGTCCATGGTCAGTTAGGATTTATGTCCATGGTCAGTTAGGGTTTATGTCCATGGTCAGTTAGGGTTTATGTCCATGGTCAGTTAGGGTTTATGTCCTAGTTCATTAGGATTTATGTCCATGTTTCAGTAGGGTTTATGTCCTAGTTCATTAGGGTTTATGTCCATGTTCAGTTAGGGTTTATGTCCATGGTCAGTTAGGATTTATGTCCTAGTTCATTAGGGTTTATGTCCATGTTCAGTTAGGGTTTATGTCCATGTTCAGTTAGGGTTTATGTCCACGTTCATTAGGGTTTATGTCCATGTTCAGTTAGGGTTTATGTCCATGTTCAGTTAGGGTTTATGTCCTAGTTCAGTTAGGGTTTATGTCCATGTTCAGTTAGGGTTTATGTCCATGTTTAGTTAGGGTTTATGTCCATGGTCAGTTAGGTTTTATGTCCATGTTCAGTTAGGGTTTATGTCCATGGTCAGTTAGGGTTTATGTCCATGTTCAGTTAGGGTTTATGTCCATGGTCAGTTAGGGTTTATGTCCATGTTCAGTTAGGGTTTATGACCATGTTCAGTTAGGTTTATGTCCTAGTTCATTAGGGTTTATGTCCATGGTCAGTTACGGTTTATGTCCTAGTTCATTAGGGTTTATGTCCATGGTCAGTTAGGGTTTATGTCCTAGTTCATTAGGGTTTATGTCCATGGTCAGTTAGGGTTTATGTCCTAGTTCATTAGGGTTTATGTCCATGTTCAGTAGGGTTTATGTCCTAGTTCATTAGGGTTTATGTCCATGGTCAGTTTCTTTCTCCCCGAGATCCCTGATTTTGTAATGGACGTTCGTTAATTTTGAAAGAAATGTCGAATGAGCAAGACAGATGAAAGAGATCTTGACAGTGGCACACCCATAGATAATTCAAGATGAAGACTGGTCGAGATCGACTCGTTGACCAACGGAATCTACTGGCAAAGGATGAGTTTAGGTCCGCACACCCACCTATGCTCAGGGTTTCCAGACTAGAGTTTGGTTAGGATGAAGGTACGGTCAGAAGACGGATAGATGAAAGTTGAAAACTGGAGTCAATTCAGACAGTAATATCTGAAAAGGGAGTCCGTTTCGCCCTACAGATGCCCGCCGCCAGACACCCAGTCATCCAGCGGGTGAAGGTTCAAATTCTGTCCGCGCAGATCTAGTTCTGACAGCAGAAGGGCCATCTGGGGATCCTGACCTAGATCCTCACTAACCCCTAGGAGTGTAAGGAATTCAAAGTTCGCTTATACTAGGGAGTAGGGGAGGGGGAGGAGGGAAGGGGGGGGGGGGGGGGAGTGGGGGGGGGGGGGGGGCTTTAAACACACGGCAGATTATAGTAGCGCAATATAACAGTGTTACATTTTGCACAGAGCAAATGGTAAAAACACTAACTTTGATAACTATATATTTTACGTACTTGATTCCCCCAAAATGCAATAATCGTTACAATTTGCACAGATGATGCACACACATAAAATAACAATTTTCACATTTAGCGAGGCAAGCGGATATTAGGATCTCCATTGCCTTAACACACACACACACACACACACACACACACACACACACACGCACACACAACGTGCATGCCATAGACACACAGGGCCCTTGACATACCGATGTGTCGCCGTTCCTCAGGATGCATATTTCTGCACGTTTTCAGACGGTAAAGCTAGACCTATATTGATTTAGGGTCTTCAGATGGTAAAGCTAGACCTATATTGATTTAGGGTCTTCAGATGGTAAAGCTAGACCTATATTGATTTAGGGTCTTTCAGATGGTAAAGCTAGACCTATGTTGATTCAGGGTCTTCAGATGGTAAAGCTAGACCTATGTTGATTTAGGGTCTTCAGATGGTAAAGATAGACCTATGTTGATTCAGGGTCTCTTCAGATGGTAAAGCTAGACCTATACTGATTTAGGGTCTTCAGATGGTAAAGCTATATGTTGATTTAGGGTCTTCAGATGGTCGGACTAGACCTGTGTTGGCTTAGGGTCTTTGTCACATCTGGTCGGTAAACTGACGATAATCTATTTTTTG
>JADBJO010002435.1:35000-37500 GCA_016801955.1 Conus betulinus
AATAAATAAAAAAAAAGCAACGACGCCACATGACCGTAAAGTAAAATGCTAGTGAAAGATGGTCGAGTTCAACCAGTATCAGAACAGAGGAAGTTTCTAGCGCACACTTGGCAGAAAGGAAAGGATACGTTTTCTATGGGATCAGATCTTTACAACAATGGCGGGTTTTCCCCACACACACTGTGCAGTTAGGATTGTTTACCTTAAGGCAAAGAAATCCAAGACAGCGGAACTGTCTGCGCAGCACGGCGAGCACTACACTGGCAAAAAACCAGCCAAATATCCTGGCCCATTTCTACAAAGAGAAAAGAACAACAACGTTTTCTAACGCCCGGGTTGCGGAAGTTTACAGATCTTCGACAGGTTTAAAAGCTAGAACTCAACCCATTCCATGATATCAGCCCTCTCCATAGCAGAATTCAGACGAGAAACGGGAAGACAAAACCAAGAAATACAGCTTGCTGGCCGATCAGCTTGCACTAGTGATGGAAAGGATGGTTAACTCAAGACAGCAGACACATTTGGAAGAGAGCCACCTGCTCAGCAACGCACTGTAAGATTACAGGAAAACAGACGAGTAGCCGGTGTTCTGTTCCCAAGTTACTGAACATGCATTTAATGACGAAAAAGAAGACCGCTCGCGGTGTTCCTGGTCAGGTCTTTGATAAAGTATAGAAAGGATTTCTTCCAAAGCTGCCCAAGAAGAAACTGGAAAGGTAAATATATAATTAAATACACAGCTTTACTAAAGAGAACGATCAGCCAATGCGTCACTCTTTATCATCATCATTGATGACATTGCCGCGAAATAGACCAAATATGTCTATAGACCACTTCATGCCGACGATTTCCCTGCATGCAGTGCCGCAGAATATTTCATCACTGAATATCACGGGATGCAGGAAGCGCTTAACAATGTACGGACATTGTCTGGGGTGTTGAAATAAACGCCACGAAGACAGTTTTCACGGTCTTCTCTCTGACATCAGTGCTATAAACACTGTTAAGCAGAATAAGTCTTGAGCAGAAAATATCTTAACATACCTGGATATGAATTTAGGCAAACGGTTTAACTGGAACATGTATCTCAAGGACATTGAGCAGAAAACAGCTACGAAGCGCGCCATCATGAAAAAGCTGAACAATTTTAGGGCGCCAATTCTAGCATCCTGCAGGTGCTCAGAGTATAATCAGAACAACTCGAGAGTTCTCTGTCGGGTCACAGCATCAACAACCAGCACCTGTCGCCTTAGCAATGAGTACGTCTGATCACCATTCAAACTACGTAGAAACACTCCAGCCTACCCCCTCCACTCCCATCCCCTCCCCCCTCCCCCATCACCCCTTTAAAACAGACGTGAGAGAAAGTGTGCGCCAGTAAAGTACTGCGCATGCTTTCTCACTCTACGCACACCGAATTGCAGGAACAGACTTGGAGTCACATGTCCCAGAGCCGGCGTCGCTGAAATGCATGCCTGCTGCCTGCATCTTCCACCCAGATTGACATGTTTCCTTAATTTGAGGAGCTGAATGACCTCCTAGCAGTCGCTCTCAGTGGTTACAGAAGTTCCCGATGGTCTGGCACATCCTTCAGTGGTTAAAATCTCAGGTGTTGAAGATGATCGACGACCAGTCCCAACCAAGGCAGTGGACTAACGTCTTCACAAACGAAGCTGTGAGGACACGGGAACATGCATTTTCATCACACACTAAAATGGAAGACTGACTCCGTGGGCTTTATCCACAGGAGAGATCTCCAGCTACAAAGTAGAGAGTAGCAGTAGTCCATCCTGTAAATACTTTGAATCAGTCAGCCCGCCACCAAAGACTGTCGTCTTCACAGACTGTAGATCTGTACTGCTGGGACTTCAGGACACTAGCAATGAACAGCAACCGCAAGGCATCAACAAAGCCCCCCATGCTCTTTCAAGACTGCCCATTACTACACTCCAGAGGATTCCATTCCACGATGGGATTACAGGAAACGAAAAGGTTGACGCTGTGACAAAGTCAGACAGCAGAACGGAACAGTAAAACCACTCAATATCCTACCGAAAGGTTAAAGCTGTCATCCATAGTCAGTACCAGTCCCACTGGAAAGGAAGGATGAGTGCAGACAACGATGCTGACTTGATCTCCTGCTTCCAGAGTTACCAGCAGACGACCTTCGGACTGAGGACTGCCTACCCTGTAGACTACTGAGCCATCTCAACCGACTCAGAACTGCCCACGTTAACGAATATGCAAGTGGCACTGGATCCCAGATCCCGGAACACATCCCTCAGAGCTGTTGCACCTTCGAGGTTCTGTAACGTCAAACCTAGCCTGAGAATGCCGAGCTGCAGGTGCAGCCTTGAATAACAATCAGGAACTGAAGACTATGAAATTCGTCATAGCCACCGAACTGCTGATCTGACAGCCAGTCATGCTGAGCGAAAACGATTTTACCCAATATGAAATGTACCTTTTCAATAGACGTTCAATGACATCAGAACAGTCG
>JADBJO010002435.1:47500-52500 GCA_016801955.1 Conus betulinus
TGTATGTGTGCGTGCGTGCGTGCATGCGTGTGTGTATTGAACACAAACCTTGTTGGACTTGCTTCCTGATCCTTTGTGCTGAAACCAGCGAAGTCTGCACACACATTGATGAAGAAGATAACTCCCCATAGTACTTTCAGCGGTAATCAATATTGCCCTCATGATTTTCATTGACCTTTTTTTTTTCACTTTTCCTGACTTTTTTTCTTTTCACTCGTGAAGAAGAGCTAGGAAAGAAGAAGAAGAGGAATAAGAAGAAAAAGAAGGAGAAGAAGAAGAAGAAGAAGGAGGAGGAGGAGGAGGAGGAGGCCGAGGAGAAGAAGGAGAGAGAGAGAGAGAGAGAGAGAGAGAGAGAGAGAGAGAGAGAGAGAGAGAGAGAGAGAGAGAGAGAGAGAGAGAGAGGATCACAGAGTAATGAATGCAAGACTGCGTTCTTCTAAATGCATATTTTGCACAATCAGCTTAGTGTAGAGGATAATAAAAAGAATTTTAAAAAAGTGAATGCATGAATGTAGGAGTAACAGATCAGAATACGTTAGGCGCAACCCATGATATAGGCCTTGTCATTCATCTCTCGTGTGCGTGTGTCTGTGCGCGCGTGCACACTTCAACCACCATCAAAAACGCAAATAAGGAAAACGAAGCCAAGAAACAAATGTTCCGCACAATTCGTTAGAAAACTGTTCGTGAGACATCGATCTTTCCCAGTGGATCTGGGTAGAAGAATGCAAGCCCTGAACATGTAGTGGAATGGCCAGATATACTGATCACATGACCAATGAACATGTAGTGGAATGGCCAGATATACTGATCATATGTCCAATGAACATGTAGTGGAATGGCCAGATATACTGATCACATGACCAATGAACATGTAGTGGAATGGCCAGATATACTGATCATATGTCCAATGAACATGTAGTGGAATGGCCAGATATACTGATCACATGACCAATGAACATGTAGTGGAATGGCCAGATATACTGATCATATGACCAATGAACATGTAGTGGAGTGGCCAGATATACTGATCATATGACCAATGAACATGTAGTGGAGTGGCCAGATATACTGATCACATGACCAATGAACATGTAGTGGAGTGGCCAGATACACTGATCACATGACCAATGAACATGTAGTGGAATGGCCAGATATACTGATCATATGACCAATGAACATGTAGTGGAATGGCCAGATACACTGATCACATGACCAATGAACATGTAGTGGAATGGCCAGATATACTGATCATATGACCAATGAACATGTAGTGGAATGGCCAGATATACTGATCACATGACCATGAACATGTAGTGGAATGGCCAGATACACTGATGATATGACCAATGAACATGTAGTGGAATGGCCAGATACACTGATCACATGACCAATGAACATGTAGTGGAGTGGCCAGATATACTGATCATATGACCAATGAACATGTAGTGGAGTGGCCAGATACACTGATCACATGACCAATGAACATGTAGTGGAATGGCCAGATATACTGATCATATGACCAATGAACATGTAGTGGAATGGCCAGATATACTGATCACATGACCAATGAACATGTAGTGGAATGGCCAGATACACTGATCATATGACCAATGAACATGTAGTGGAATGGCCAGATATACTGATCACATGACCAATGAACATGTAGTGGAATGGCCAGATATACTGATCATATGAGCAATGAACATGTAGTGGAATGCCCAGATACACTGATCACATGACCAATGAACATGTAGTGGAATGCCCAGATACACTGATCATATGACCAATGAACATGTAGTGGAATGGCCAGATACACTGATCACATGACCAATGAACATGTAGTGGAATGGCCAGATACACTGATCACATGACCAATGAACATGTAGTGGAATGGCCAGATACACTGATCACATGACCAATGAACATGTAGTGGAATGGCCAGATATACTGATCATATGACCAATGAACATGTAGTGGAATGGCCAGATACACTGATCACATGACCAATGAACATGTAGTGGAATGGCCAGATATACTGATCACATGACCAATGAACATGTAGTGGAATGGCCAGATATACTGATCACATGACCAATGAACATGTAGTGGAATGGCCAGATACACTGATCACATGACCAATGAACATGTAGTGGAATGGCCAGATATACTGATCACATGACCAATGAACATGTAGTGGAGTGGCCAGATACACTGATCACATGACCAATGAACATGTAGTGGAATGGCCAGATACACTGATCACATGACCAATGAACATGTAGTGGAATGGCCAGATACACTGATCATATGACCAATGAACATGTAGTGGAATGGCCAGATACACTGATCACATGACCAATGAACATGTAGTGGAATGGCCAGATATACTGATCACATGACCAATGAACATGTAGTGGAATGGCCAGATGCACTGATCATATGACCAATGAACACGTAGTGGAATGGCCAGATATACTGATCACATGACCAATGAACATGTAGTGGAATAGCCAGATACACTGATCACATGACCAATGAACATGTAGTGGAATGGCCAGATACACTGATCACATGACCAATGAACATGTACATCAAACCATCCAGCAGCACATGGGACCAGATGAAGATGTGCAGACATCAGGTAAGACAACTGACATTTTGTACAGGCACGTAACAAGATCCAGTGACAATGCTTAAACAGTCCTCCTGGGAAGGAGAGGATAGATATCACACACACACACACACACACACACACACACACACACACACACACACACGGACAGATACCTCTGTAAAATGGACAGGGAAACCATTTCCATTCACTAATGCCTTAACACGCAGCCGACAGGACTGAGGAGCGTGGTGACTAGTTCTTCACCCATGCTCTAGCACACAGCCTACAGGACTGAGGAACGTGGTGACTAGTTCTTCACCAATGCCTTAGCACACAGCCTACAGGACTGAGGAACGTGGTGACTAGTTCTTCACCCATGCCTTAGCACACAGCATACAGGACTGAGGAGGGTGGTGACTAGTTCTTCACCCATGCCTTAGCACACAGCATACAGGACTGAGGAGGGTGGTGACTAGTTCTTCACCCATGCCTTAGCACACAGCATACAGGACTGAGGAGGGTGGTGACTAGTTCTTCACCCATGCCTTAGCACACAGCCGACAGACTGAGGAGCGTGGTGACTAGTTCTTCACGAATGTCTTAGCACACAGCCTACAGGACTGAGGAGCGTGATGACTAGTTCTTCACCAATGCCCTAGCACACAGCCG
The DNA here is from genome assembly GCA_016801955.1 of Conus betulinus. Classification (NCBI taxonomy): domain Eukaryota; kingdom Metazoa; phylum Mollusca; class Gastropoda; order Neogastropoda; family Conidae; genus Conus; species Conus betulinus. The sequence continues at coordinate 50,787 of JADBJO010002435.1, forward strand.
ACAGACTGAGGAGCGTGGTGACTAGTTCTTCACCCATGCCCTAGCACACAGCCGACAGACTGAGGAGCGTGGTGACTAGTTCTTCACCCATGCCCTAGCACACAGCCGACAGACTGAGGAGCGTGGTGACTAGTTCTTCACCCATGCCCTCGCACACAGCCGACAGACTGAGGAGCGTGGTGACTAGTTCTTCACCAATGCCCTAGCACACAGCCGACAGACTGAGAAGCGTGGTGACTAGTTCAGTGCAGCGCCCCAGTGACTGTTCGCAGAATTGATGGAGAAGAAGAGAAGAAACAACTTACCCTTTGAAATTCTTACATTTCACTTTGATAAAGTTAAATGTCACGAGCCATATCAATACAAGTAAATAAACAACAGATATTCTGAAAATATATACACAAGAATCTCCTCGAAACGAGAGAAAAAACTATAGTGACCGACATTATTCTCAGGCATTGCCTTGCAGCAGCGTATATACACGAGGCAAACAATGTGCTTTTATCAAAGCACACACACAAATGTTCTTACATTCTTTTTAATGAACATTCATCACATTTTAATATGCAAGCGCTACTTTCGTCGATGGTAACTTGCAAAACATGAAAAAAAAAAAGAAACAGATAAGGTGAAAAACGTAGGGGATATTGGGGAGGGAATCGCAGAGCAAAATAAACCATTTTTACGGCATTTCCAATCAACCTCATTTTTGTCATCAGTCATTAGAAAAAAAAGGTGGAAAAAGTAATAAAGAAAAAAGAAACAGGAGCAAAACAGGGAGGCGGATGGAGGGGAAAGGTAAAGACAGACATTCCTTGCTACCACTCAGTGCAACACGTTCAATCCGACAGTTTGGAGTTAATATGTGTAGGAGGGGGAGGGGTGGAGGATGTAGGAGGGGGAGGTGGAGGATGTAGGAGGGGGAGGGGCATGGTAAAAAAGGAAAAAGAAGAAGCAGAAGAAGAAAACAAAAAAGAAAAACGGGGGAAATGAGCAGAGAATCCCTCCTACTAACACCACTAATATTTCCACCAATATTTTTCTTGGCTTGGGTAGTGGTTGTTATAGATCAAGTGATAGTCAGCCTTGCATTTTGTTTTCCTACCATTTCCCTTAAAGACTACAGCTTGGAAACTGTCCCAATGGACCAGAAATCACGTCTTGTCACAAAAAGGCCTGAAAATAAGTCCTTATTTCTGTCTCAGAAATGTATCATCCTTGTGTCAATAATACCACCAGGGAGTTTTCTATCATGTTTGATGTTGACACGGATTCAACACAAAACCGTTGAACATAATCTTTTTCATGCGTATCTGTCAGCCATGATTTTATTTGGAGAGAGAGCTCACACATTTGCAAAAATGCGCTTTTGTTCTCCTCATTGTGTTTTCATACATACACATACGTATAAGAATTTTTACTCTATCAACCATCACAAACTGTGCCCAAGGTGCATTTGTCAGTAGAAAGACCATTCCCTCACCAGTCTGAAATGCTTCATCCAGTACTTTTCCTGAGGTGTGATATCTAAGTATACTCACTGGTGGTGAGGATATGGCTGGTTTCTCCCCCCGGACCACGTGATTTGGCGACCAAATTGTTGATCGTTGGCAGTGGCGGCTTTTGAGACTGGGAACGGTTCTTCCGGGATGGGGCTGAATTGACATGTCGCTGCTTGTCATCGCCTGCACAACACTATCAGTTTATCTGCTGG
>JADBJO010002435.1:55000-77500 GCA_016801955.1 Conus betulinus
TACACAGGGAAGGCACGGGGTGAGAGGTCAGAGAGATATACAGGGAAGGCAGGGGGTGAGAGGTCAGAGATATACAGGGAAGGCATGGGGTGAGAGGTCAGAGATATACAGGGAAGGCATGGGGTGAGAGGTCAGAGATATACAGGGAAGGCATGGGGTGAGAGGTCAGAGATATACAGGGAAGGCATGGGGGTGAGAGGTCAGAGATATACAGGAAGGCAAGGTGAGAGGTCAGAGGGGTACAGAGGTCAGTCAGAGATATACAGGGAAGGCATGGGGTGAGAGGTCAGAGATATACAGGGAAGGCACGGGTGAGAGGTCAGAGATATACAGGGAAGGCACGGGGTGAGAGGTCAGAGATATACAGAGAGGCATGGGGTGATCAGACAGGGAAGGCATGGGGTGAGGTCAGAGATATACAGGGAAGGCATGGGGGTGAGAGAGATATACAGGGAAGGCACGGGGGTGAGAGGTCAGAGAGATATACAGGGAAGGCATGGGGTGAGGGTCAGAGAGATATAGGGCACGGGGTGAGAGGTCAGACAGATACACAGGGAGGCATGGGGTGAGAGGTCAGAGAGATATACAGGGAAGGCACGGGGTGAGAGGTCAGAGATATACAGGGAAGGCATGGGGTGAGGAGGTGAGTCAGAGATATACAGGGAAGGCACCTGGTGGGAGGTCAGAGATATACCGAGAAGCATGGGGTGAGAGGTCAGAGAGGAGGAAGGGATTGGTAGAGAAGAGAGATGAAGGAAGGGCGGGGAGGGGCGAGAGGAATCTCTCTCTCTCTCTCTCTCTCTCTCTCTCTCTCTCTCTCTCTCTCTCTTGCATAATAAGACAAGCCATAAACTTAGAACACATGAAAAGTTAAAACGAGTCCAATTAAAAAAATCCGCCAGTGTTCATGTGCCATTAAAATAGCAAATATCACCATAAACACAAAATAGAAACAAGTAAGAAAACAAAGTACAACAACAACAAAAACAACAACAACAACAACACACACACACACACACACTCACACACACACACGTACGCGCGTGCGCGCGCACACACACACACACACACACACACACACACACACACACACACACACACACACACACACACACACACACACACACACACGACATGATGTAGCTAAACACCATCCGTTGTCCCTACCTGATGATGCGTTTTTCACACAAAGCTCCCACCATCATGGTGTCCTGTGATTTTCCTTTTCTTGCGTCATTCATATGTATGTCTAAACAATGTTATGTTCTTTCGTGCCGTAATAAGTGACATCCTATTTTGACTTTTAATTGATACTTACAATTATATTCACATCTACCTTATACTATTACATTCATTTAGCCAACACCAAGCCTTCAAGCACACCTACACTGCGACAAACCTTCACCACGTTCGCATTTAGCCAGTAGCAAAGGTAGACCACAGCATGCATCTCCTTTAACAGCCTCCACCACAGCTACACTTACTTTCAATTCTCCTGCTGGGAAGGGACTGCTGTCTCCTGGCTGGAATCTGGTGGCCAGGCGGCGCTCCATCGTGTGTGTAGTGTGTTAAGCCATCATCAGAACGCTGGCCTTCCGCCACCGGCAAACCGTGATGTCTTCGGGGCAGAAGCACCCGAGACTTCCGTTCTTCTAGATGCCCGACTTCTTTCCGCTGGTCCAAAGAAGCATTCGCCACCCTGACAACAACATAAAATGTGAGCAGTCAAATCAGTCTGTGCATTCTGTGCCGTGTGCAACATTTACTGTCATCACGATATAAGTACATTATTTGAGGCATGCAAAAATCTTGATAATGATTACTGTAAGAAAATCTTAAATAAATGTCAGCGAACCGACTAGAGAAACGTGGACAAACGAGTCACAAGACAAAACACAACGCGTTTCGACCTCTTAGGTCTTCTTCAGGTGAAACAAAAACGCCTTCTTCCTTGCGCTCAACTCTGAAGCGATCTGAAGCGATCAAAGCTAAGTGCAGTTTCATTCTTTTATTCGTTTTTTGTTTCACCTGAAGAAGACCTACGAGGTCGAAACGCGTTGTGTTTTGTCTTGTGACTCGTTTGTCCACGTTTCTCTGGGCGGTTCGCTGACATTTATTCCAGATTTATTTAGATTTCCGCCTGCAGTCGTCTCACTTTGCAACTAGATCTACTGTAAGAAAAGTTTTTTTTTGTTTGTTTTTCTTTGTTTTTTTTTTGTTTGTTTGTTTGTTTGTTTGTTTTTTTGTCCCGGCTGCTTTAGATAGGGGATTAAAAAAATAAAAAAAACAAATAAATAAAAATGAAGTTAATGAAAAAAAAATAAAATAAAAATAAAAAGAATAAAAACACTGACCTGATTAATATTGTGTGTGCATGGCCTGCATGAAAATGAAATTCTGACTGGTTTTGAGGAAGTGTTGGCATGGTTTTGTTTATCACTTGAAAGATGTTTTTTTTTCCCTGATACAGGAATGTATCTTGTGTTTGGTTATGGATTTTTTTTTCTGTCCAATCTACCAAAGCCTATGGCCTAAAAACTCAACAGCCTTCGGATATATTTTTGTTAGAGTTCTCAACCAAGGTCTGCTGTTAATTTTTGGTAAAGGATGAGGTATTTACGTTGTATGAAAGGAGGTACAATTCAAATGAACGGTGACTGCTTTCCCCATCGTCATTTGTTTCTCCAGTTATGAAGTTAAATGACAGCTGTTTGTTTAGAGCATTTGTATTCTCTCTCTCTCTCTCTCTCTCTCTCTCTCTCTCTCTCTCTCTCTCTCTCTCTCTCTCTCTCTCTCTCTGTTTTCGTTCGTCAATTTTCTCCAGGGTTTCTGTTGTGATCCAATCTTTGTGATATTTCTTTTTTGAACCAAGAATCTGCATGTTGATAAACAGGCTTCTTTTGTTTCTGTCCGATGGGTGCCTATGTCTGTGTCTTCTGTGTGTAGGTCTTGTAGGGTTTGGAATCTATTCTTTAGGGACAGTGTGAATGAATCTCTATAGTACTGTTCTCTAAGAAGCCCTACATTGAACTTTTCTTTTTCCCGTTGTTTTCACTGGGTTCTTCAACTTAAGTTTTATTTTAGCTCTCAGAAGGTGATTGTCCGATGCACATGAAAAACCAAGTTTATTCCGGACCCGTCAGTCACAGTTTCATGAGTTTATACAACAGTGAACTCAGATACGCATTTGTTTGTTTGTTTGTTTAATTTTGTGTGTTTTCCACACAGATTCATTATAAAACAACAACGTGGGTGAGAATAGCCGAGCGACCGTCCTGCTGAACTGCACAGGTCAGTGTAACACGGCCTTGTAGGCGACGCTGTGAGGACAGTGCACTTGTGATGCTCTCAGTGTAACACGGCCTTGTAGGCGACGCTGTGAAGACAGTGCACTTGTGATGCTCTCAGTGTAACACGGCCTTGTAGGCGACGCTGTGAAGACAGTGCACTTGTGGTGCTCTCAGTGTAAATGGCTTTGAGTGGTGTTCCTTAAGTACGCGCCAATATTTCCATGCGACAGGACTGAACTCTTGTGAAGGTGTGGGGACACTTTTTCAAACTTGCTTAAAGAATACAATGATGCCTCAAGTCAATGAAGTCAAGGTGAATCAGGTCGATTACATCTAGCAATCTTTCTGACTACCTGAAAAGGTTTACCTAAAAAAAAGAAGTTCATTGTCTTCGCCGTCAAGTGATAACAATCCCCAATCAGACAAAATTAAGCCAGACAGAAGCAGTTTTCTGGATTCAGCGGAAGAACAGGAAAGCAAATCAGACGGAATGGCACTACCAGAAAAAAAGGACGACATCCTGACACGTTTAGATTATCTGGTTACTAAAGAAGAAGTCCAACAAATTAGAGCTGACGTCAATCAGTTAAGAACTAGTTTGCTAGACAGAATGGATAGACTAGAAGAGAAGCTTTTGACGTGGAATAAGAAATGGACAGCCTTAATTCTACACCGTATGTTGGGTACAAATATTGTGTTGTCAAAAATGTGGGTTGAACTGAGTGATCATTGCACATTCTGTAATAGAGAAAGGGGAAAACATTGAACATCTGTTTTGGTTTTGTGAACACGCAGCATTTTTTGGCAACAACTTCAAGCAATAATGAAAGAGACGTGTCAGCATGCAGCTTCTTTGAATTTGTCTGTTGAAATGGTATTATTTGGGCACGCAGATCATTTCAGAGGTGATGAAACCTTTGACTTCATACTACTTCTAGGAAAATATTTTATCTATAAATCCAAGTGCGAGAAAAAAACTTCCAATTTGATAAGCTTTCTACATTATTTAAAGACAAGATATAAGTTTGAACAACAAGTTGCGAAAAGCGTAAAGTCAAGTCAAGTCAAAAACTGCATGAAAAAATGGCAACTATACCAATCTTTAATAGAAATGTAAGTTTTGGACTTAAAAGTATATGCTTAGGGACGAGTCTGTCTCTGTGTCACTTAACATACATGCACGTTTGGATCCCCTGGTGGCTTTGTCGGTGCCCTATCCTCTCCTATCTCTCTCTCTCTCTCTCTCTCTCTCTCTCTCTCTCTCTCTCTCTCTCTCTCTCTCTCTCTCTCTCTCTCTCTCTGTGTTGTTTCTGTTTTTTTTGTTTTTTTCTGGCTTTTTCCCCCCTTTTTTTTTTTTGTTCTGTATTAATTAATTTTTGAAAAATTCTCCCGTACAAATGTGGTAACACATGGTACGGACACTGTTCATGGTACCTGGCCAAAACGGCTGTTGTAGCATAAATGGTGTGAATCGTACGCTGATATGAAGTGAAATGCTATGAATTTGTGTTAAATGTGATGTTTTATCAAGGAGAAAAATAAAAATTGATTAAAAAAAAAATGGACAGCCTCGCTGATACTTTCCTAGCACGATTATATAATTCCAACATATACATGGTGTCAGTTGTGTCAACTCATTCGCCCATTCATTCCTTCAAATACAAAGAACATCAAGACAAATTCATGTCATAGGATATTTTGATTTGAACTCTTTATTATAACAACCTTTATATTTGTACATACATGAATTTGTTGTTAATTTGTTTTAAGTAAGTACTTTGCCAAATTTATGTTGAGGGATGAATGTGTGAGAAAATGAAGGAATTGTTGAGTGGAGGGATGAGAGAGGTGACATTAAAATGTGAAAAAAAGGACACAGCCTGAATAGTCCGTGCCTTTCTTTGAAGAAAGGAAACTCAGATCTCAAAGAAAAACTAGCTCAACATCTCTCCAAGTTCAGACGAATCTTAACGATAGGGAACAATATAACCGCCGATGGAACGTGCGATTGTATAACGTGCCAGAGACGACAGGGACTACGACGACTGTTCCAGGAAGGTCTGTAAAATTGTCTCCGATTTGGTTGAGAGTGCCGACCACGGTTAATGGCATGGAGGCAGGACACCGGACCGAAACCTCCCGTTCCCAGCAAGAAAAGACCGATGATAGTGCGCTTTCTTTCCAGAAACGACCGATGATAGTGCGCTTCCTTTCCAGAAACGACCGATGATAGTGCGCGCTCCTTTCCAGAAACGACCGATGATAGTGCGCTTCCTTTCCAGAAACGACCGATCATAGTCCGCTTCCTTTCCAGAAACGACCGATCATAGTCCGCTTCCTTTCCAGAAACGACCGATCATAGTCCGCTTCCTTTCCAGAAAGTTAACAGATCAAATCATAGTGATTTTCCTCTTTTCTCAGCCTTTACTCCCTTCTTTCTCTCTCCTTTGGCCCCCCTCCCCTCTTCCCTTCGTGGCTTACTTTTCCGTCTTTTGGTTTCCGTCTCTCCCTGCTTCTCCCTTTCGGACTCTCTACTCTTCTCTTTTGACATTCTCACGTGTCTACAGCATGCAGTGTGTGAATGGAAATCAGTGAGAAAGGAAAAACGAAACAGGCAAACAAATCGCAACATACACTACAGCAATTAAAAACCCAGACATCTCTGTAATCAAAGGAATACATTATTAAAAACGGAAAAAAACATTGTCCATCGCTAGAAAAATCAAATACACGTTGGAAGTGGGCATGAATGGAAGTGTTGAGTGTGCGAGTTAGTGGGCGCTCGTGTACACGCGTATGCAGGCTTGAATGTTCAATGTGTAGGTTGGAAAAAAAAAAGAAAGAGACCCGCCTATAACAAAAAGAAAAAAAGAGAAAGAAAGCAAAACTAAGAAAGATAGAAAAAAAGGAAAGAAAATGCAAAAGAAAAACAGGCGGGGGGAAGTGGGAGGATTACAAAAAAATCATAGTGACAGGGGAAAAAAAGAAAAAAATGCCACCTGCACATTACAAAGTACACAACAATTACTACTCCTTGGCGTCACGGTCATTGCAAGGGAAAGTGATAACCGAATGAAAGAGTGTGAAAACTGTGCACATCACATATGGTACAAATGTGGACGATTTCCCCAAGAAACGAATGACTTCTAGTTCTAAGTGATTTGTTCCCAGCAAAGTGTGCTTTTGGATAGATGAAGTTCAATTCTGTGGCAAAAAGTGAAATCATCTTTTGGTCTGTTCCTACCTTTTCAGTGCATATATTCGATACCCTTTGCAGACACTAGAATCAGTAGTTGTTGTATTAACATTTACATGAGTATGTATTCCCCTCCTTTCTCTTCGTGTGTGTAAATCAAAGGCTGGCACTGGCACCATAGCGATACTACAGCCGCCAAGAGTTCCCTTTCATGCGAGACCTGACATATGTCGGATGTTAACACTGGTTAGCTGAGATCTAATGATACTCTATGTCCCCTTGTTAGTGTGTTTGTTTTAGAGCATTTAAAACCTATTTTCAGCTACTGACTTGTTGACTGTTTATGATATTGTATGTCCCCCTTCATTTTCAGAGTACTTTCCACATTTTCTATGGCTGGTTTCAGCTTGATCCTTGACTTGGGTTCTTGAGACACGCAAGATCTTTCTTACCCAGTAGTGTGCTTTTTGGTGGGCTTCGAGATATATATATATATATATATAATATATATATATATGTATATATATATATATATATATATATATATATATATATGTGTGTTTGTGTGTGTGTGTGTGTGTGTGTGTGTGTGTGTGTGTGTGTGTGTGTGTGTGTTATTAATCTGATTTTAAGGAGGAGAAATATATCTATAGCTTACCAGTATTTCACATTTATCCTCTTATCAAATTCAAATGTTCTAATCATAAATGACCAATTGAAGTAGATCGTCGATTTGCTATTCCAAAAGAAAGAAAGGTTATGTAATAAATGTGACATGTCTGCAATAGGTGATGAGTTTCATTTTGTCATGGAATGTTCATCATACGTTACTTTGCGCAACACGTCTTTTGCCAAAATTATTTGTCTCCCCAAAATCTGTCTATAATTTTTGTCAAATGATATCTTTTACTCACCGAAAACAAATGCTTCTATTGTCAAAGTATATAAGATTATCCCAAGTGTTGTAAAGTGTTGGTCTATGTCAGCATTGACAAGCAATTTATGTTTTATTTTGGCTTGCCTGTTTTCCTTTTCCTGTTATTGTTTTAAACTCACCCTTCCTCCATGCCCCAAAAGGGGCGAAAGGAATAAATAGTGTTCTTTTGTGTGTGTGTGTGTGTGTGTGTGTGTGTGTGTGTGTGTGTGGTGTGTGTGTGTGTTGTGTGTTTGGGCTTGTGATGCATAAATGCCTTGAAATATATATGAGCAAGCTTGAACTTTCAAAATGTATTAAGAAAAGTATGATTTGATTTAGGCATGATCAGTTTTCCAGATGATTCTGCATGGTTTATAACGTTGAAAAAAAAATCGTCGTTCAGAGATTTTTTTTCTCTCTGTGTCTGTCTCTCTAATGAAAGGTCTAACTTTAATTCTGCTTTTGATTTTGTCATAATGATAATTACACTCGTCACCTGAAAAACAGAAATAGAGAGAGAGGGGAGGGGGAGAGACAGAGTCGAGAGAGAGATTTTTTTTCTCGAGAGAGTCTCTCTAGAGAAAGGTCGAGAGAGAGAGAGAGAGAGAGATGTCAGAGAGAGAAACAGACGGGCGTCACAGACGACAGACAGACAGACAGACAGACAGAAGAAGAGAGAGAGAGAGAGACAGACAGACAGAGGAGACAGAGAGACGGACAGACAATGAGAGAGAGGGGGAGAGAGAGAGAATTAGAGAGAGAGAGAGACAGACAGACAGACAGACAGACAGACAGACAGACAGACAGACAGACAGGCAGACCGACAGAGAGAGTGTGTTGGCTGTTACTGGAATGAACCTCTAAGCCTGTCCACTACCCCCTTCTCCCTCACCCACCCCGTGCCCCGTCCTCCCCCTTTCCTCTTTCCTAGTAAGGACCTGACAATCAGAAGCTGAGAGAACTGTTGAAGACACAGCACAGCTTCTTCTTGGTCATAGTACACTGTAATCCCGTGTAATAGCTTAACACCCACTTCCCTCATAGATCCCGTTTCGCTGCCTCCCCCCCCCCCCCCCCCCCCGCCTCCTTCCACAACCCTTATCCCCCTTTTGTGCCGCCGGTTTACACAGATACACTCAGCGGTGTTGAGCAGGCTGAGAAGTCACAGTATTCCCAACAACACACACCACACACACACACACAGAGGCACACACACACACACACACACACCACACCACACACACACACACACAGAGGCACACACAACACACACACACACACACAGAGAGAGACATTAATACACACACACATACATACACACACACACAGACAGACACACACACACACACACACCACACACACACACAAGTGTGCTGGCACACACACACACACCACACACACACAACACACTAAGGCACACACACACCACACACACACACACACACCCACACACACACACACGTCACACACACACCCACACACACACCACACACACACACACACTGTACACACACACACACACAGACACAACACACACAACACAGCACAGCACACACACACATACACACACTGTAACACACACGTGTACATAGCTTTAACACACACACTCAACCTCATAGTACACAACCCACACACACGCACACACACACCACACCCACCCCCCCCCCCACGCACACAAAGACACAACCCTTACCCCCACACACGCCGGTTTACACACACACACACACAGCGTGTGTTGAGCACACTGAGAAGTCACAGTATTCCACACACACACACACACACACACACACACACACACACACACACACACACACACACACACACACACACACACACACACACACACACACAACAGCAGGCACACAAAGTCACAGTACACACACACACACACACACACACACACACACACACACACACACACACACACACACACACACACACACACACACACACACACACACACACACACACACACACACACACACACACACACACACACACACACACACACACACACACACACACACACACACACACACACACACACACACACACACACCACACACACACACACACACACACACACACACACACAGCGTGTCTTGTAGAGCAGGCTGAAAAGGTCTAGTCTGCTGAGCCATGACTGTCAATGACATTGTTTGGCTGCAAGTGTCATGTGGACAAAGGAGTGATGAAAATGGATGTTAGGTGATTTAATTAATGCTCTAATTTGGAGAGTTCACACAGTCCTAAAGTTCGACACTGTCCCAAGTTGGGTAGAGAAAACCATGTCTACACACACACTGCAGACAGATGTAGGACTGCGGTCTCTACGTTATGTTGGATCTAAGGTTCCATATAATTAAACATCCCAATCAAACTGACGGGACTCATACGTGAGAGAGATACGAAGGCAGAGAGAGAGAGGGAGAGAAACGAAAGAGGCAGGGACTGAGGATACTGACAGACAGAGACTGACAGACAGAGAGACAGAGGGACTGAGGATACTGACAGACAGAGAGCCAGGGACTGAGGATACTGACAGACAGAGAGGCAGGGACTGAGGATACTGACAGACAGAGAGGCAGGGACTGAGGATACTGACAGACAGAGACAGGGACTGAGACTGACAGCCAGGGGACTGATACTGACAGACAGAGAGCCAGGGACTGAGGATACTGACAGACAGAGAGCCAGGGACTGAGAGGCAGGGACTGAGGAGGACAGACAGAGAGGCAGGGACTGAGAGACTGAGACAGAGCAGGGACTGAGAGGCAGACAGAGAGGCCGGGACGAGAGGAGGGACTGACAGACAGAGAGGCAGGGACTGAGGATACTGACAGACAGAGAGGCCAGGGACTGAGAGGCAGGGACTGAGGATACTGACAGACAGAGAGGCAGGGACTGAGGATACTGACAGACAGAGAGCAGGGACTGAGGGGCATGACAGACAGAGAGGGGACTGAGATAGACAGACAGAGAGCCAGGGACTGAGGCAGACAGACAGAGAGGCAGGGCTGAGGGGACTGAGAGGCAGGGACTGAGAGGCAGGGACTGAGGAGGCAGGGACTGAGAGGCAGGGACTGAGAGGCAGGGACTGACAGAGAGGCAGGGACTGAGGATACTGACAGACAGAGAGCCAGGGACTGAGGCAGGGACTGGGAGACAGAGGCTGACAGAGGCAGGACCGAGGACTGAGGATACTGAGGACAGACAGAGAGGCAGGGACTGAGAGGCAGGGACTGAGAGGCAGGGACTGAGAGGCAGGGACTGAGAGGCAGGGACTGATGAGAGACTGAGAGGCAGGGACTGAGAGGAGGGACTGAGAGGCAGGGACTGAGGAGGCAGGGACTGAGAGGCAGGGACTGAGGAGGCAGGGGGACAGACTGAGAGACTGAGGAGACTGACAGAGGAGGCAGGGACTGAGAGGCAGGGACTGAGAGGCAGGGACTGAGGATAGGACAGACAGAGAGGCAGGGAGAGGCAGGGACTGAGGAGGCAGGGACTGAGAGAGGGGACTGAGAGGCAGGGACTGAGGATACTGAGACAGAGAGGCAGGGACTGAGGAGGCAGGGACTGAGAGGCAGGGACTGAGAGGCAGGGACTGAGGAGGCAGGGGGACTGAGGAGGCAGGGACTGAGAGGCAGGGACTGAGAGGCAGGGAGGAGGAGGGCAGGGGACTGAGAGGCAGGGACTGAGAGGCAGGGACTGAGAGGCAGGGACTGAGAGGCAGGGAGAGGCAGGGACTGAGAGGCAGGGACTGAGAGGCAGGGACTGAGAGGCAGGGAGGGAGAGGCAGGGACTGAGAGGCAGGGACTGAGAGGCAGGGACTGAGAGGCAGGGACTGAGAGGCAGGGACTGAGAGGCAGGGGGACTGAGGAGGCAGGGACTGAGAGGCAGGGACTGAGAGGCAGGGACTGAGGATAGCAGGACTGAGAGGCAGGGACTGAGAGGCAGGGACTGAGAGGCAGGGACTGAGGAGAGGCAGGGACTGAGAGGCAGGGACTGAGAGAGGCAGGGACTGAGAGAGGCAGGGGACTGAGGAGGCAGGGACAGAGAGGCAGGGACTGAGGACTGAGAGGCAGGGACTGACAGAGAGGCAGGCAGGGACTGAGAGGCAGGGACAGGACTGAGAGGCAGGGACTGAGGAGGCAGGGACTGAGAGGCAGGGACTGAGAGGCAGGGACTGAGAGGCAGGGACTGAGAGGCAGGGACTGAGAGGACAGAGACAGACTGAGAGGCAGGGACTGAGAGGCAGGGACTGAGAGGCAGGGACTGAGAGGCAGGGACTGAGAGGCAGGGACTGAGAGGCAGGGACTGAGGAGGCAGGGACTGAGGCAGGCAGAGGACAGGGACTGAGAGGCAGGGACTGAGAGGCAGGGACTGAGAGGCAGGGACTGAGAGGCAGGGTGAGAGAGGCAGGGACTGAGAGAGGCAGGGACTGAGAGGCAGGGACTGAGAGGCAGGGACTGAGAGGCAGGGACTGAGAGGCAGGGACTGAGAGGCAGGGACTGAGAGGCAGGGACTGAGAGGCAGGGACTGAGAGGCAGGGACTGAGAGAGGCAGGGACTGAGAGGCAGGGACTGCAGGAGGAGGGACTGAGAGGGACTGAGAGGCAGGGACTGAGAGGCAGGGACTGAGAGAGGCAGGGACTGAGAGGCAGGGACTGAGAGGCAGGGACTGAGAGGCAGGGACTGAGAGGCAGGGACTGAGAGGCAGGGGACTGAGAGGCAGGGACTGAGAGGCAGGGACTGAGAGGCAGGGACCGAGGAGGCAGGGACTGAGAGGCAGGCAGGGACTGAGAGAGGCAGGGGCGGAGAGGCAGGACTGAGAGGCAGGGACTGAGAGGCAGGGACTGAGAGGCAGGGGGCTGAGAGGCAGGACTGAGAGGCAGGACTGAGAGGCAGGGACTGAGAGGCAGACTGAGAGGCAGGGAGAGAGGCAGGGACTGAGAGGCAGGGACTGAGAGGCAGGGACTGAGAGGCAGGGACTGAGAGGCAGGGACTGAGAGGCAGAGGGACTGAGAGGCAGGGACTGAGAGGCAGGGACTGAGAGGCAGGGACTGAGAGGCAGGGACTGAGAGGCAGGGGCTGAGAGGCAGGGGCGGAGAGGCAGGGACTGAGAGGCAGGGAGGCAGGGACTGAGAGGCAGGGACTGAGAGGCAGGGACTGAGAGGCAGGGACTGAGAGGCAGGGACTGAGAGGCAGGGACTGAGAGGCAGGGACTGAGAGGCAGGGGCGGAGAGGCAGGGACTGAGAGGCAGGGGCTGAGAGGCAGGGACTGAGAGGCAGGGACTGAGAGGCAGGGACTGAGAGGCAGGGACTGAGAGGCAGGGACAGAGGAGAGGCAGGGACTGAGAGGCAGGGACTGGGGCAGGGGAGAGGCAGGGACTGAGAGGCAGGGCGGAGAGGCAGGGACTGAGAGGAGGGACTGAGAGGCAGGACTGAGAGGCAGGGAGAGGCAGGGGACTGAGAGGCTGAGAGGGACTGAGAGGCAGGACTGAGAGGCAGGGACTGAGAGGCAGGGACTGAGAGGCAGGGGCTGGAGAGGCAGGGACTGAGAGGCAGGGACTGAGAGGCAGGGATTCTGAGGCAGGGACTGAAGGGAGACTTTTATCCTGGGGAGGTTTTATTGAATCGCAAGATGAGAGGTAAAATAACATAAGAGGCAGGTTATGAGAGGCTCTGGAGTGATATATATTTTCTCGGGGAAGGAATTCCTGAGAGGCAGGGACCGGAAACCCTAAAGCGACGTCCGGAATCAATACGAAGTAAGTAAATACGAGGCAGGGACTGAGTGACGTCACCTGAAAGATCCGGATCAGGTACATCTGAATGAACAATGATAGGAAAAGTCGATTAGTTCATACCAGTGTGTGTTGGAGGGTGTGTGTTGTGTGTGTGTGTGTGTGTGAGGTGTGTGTGTGTGTGTGAGTGTGAGCGGAGAGAGAGAGGAGAGAGAGAGAGGAGAGAGAGAGAGAGAGAGGTAAGAGAGAGAGAGAGAGCCGCAGTCCTTCATGAAAATGTTTCTGCCACAGGCAGGGCTCAGGGCTCTGATACCAATGTCACATGGAATTCTGTGTCAAAGGCAGTTTTATCCTCTAGACAATCTGTAAAATACATAAAATGGTTGGCACACAAATTGGGAGAAATTCTTGTACACAATGTTCAGTGCATCAAAATGTTAAGTAAATACACAATTTAAAGTCGATCCAGGACACTGCTTGATCCGGTGCTTTCCCTTTGGTTCGCAGTCGTCGGGGAAGTGTGTGTGTGTGGTCTCGGCACACCCAGAGAGAGAGAGATCTCGAGCACACCCAGGGGAAAGTCATTTTTCTCGGCACACCCAGGGAAAGTCATCTCGGCACACCCAGGCAGTTGTCCTCGAGACAAAGTCAGGATCTCGGCACACTCGGGGAAAGTCATCTCGGCACACCTCAGGGTTTGTCAGCTTTCCTCGATCCACACTCCGGGGAAAGTCATTTGGTTCGCAGTCGTCAGGGAAAGTCATCTCGGCACACTCGGGAAAGTCATCTCGGCACACTCGGGGGAAGTCATCTCGGGCACACTCGGGGAAAGTCATCTCGGCACACTCGGGGAAAGTCATCTCGGCACACTCGCGGAAAGTCATTTCGGCACACTCGGGGAAGTCATCTCGGCACACTCGGGGAAGTCATTTCGGCACACTCGGGGAAGTCATTTCGGCACACTCGCGGGGAAGTCATTTCGGCACACTCGGGGAGAAAGTCATCTCGGCACACTCGGGGAAAGTCATCTCGGCACACTCGGGAAAAATCATCTCGAGACACCCGGTCAAACAAAAAGTCTCGCAAAGTTGGCTTTTCGTAATCTCGGAGATATTCGGATATTTTCCCTCTTGTCGACATCGAGCCAAATCTGCCCTCCTCCTAGTAACTCGTAATTGGAGATCTCTGGCCCTAGATATCGAGCCAAATCTGCATTCCTCCTTAGCACGCCCATTCTGACGGTCCTTGCACGCATTCTGACGGCCTTGGCGAATGTGATCACAGTTGCTGAAAGGCCCCTGTCAGTGAGAGCAAGTGATCCTCTTCAGAGCTTGACGCCAGGGGTATCGCCGATGAAAACAATCTACGTCTTCCGACTTCAGTGCTTTGATTTGCTGGATGTGTCACCTGATATGTAGAGATCAAAGGACGACTCGCTACTAAACTGGGCTTCGGGAATGGAGAACATTGTTATGGGTCCGTCTTCTCCTGCTACTGCTACTGGTATCTGACAGATCTTGAAGGTGACCCCTTTTCCGTGCTCTGTAAACTAGTAACAGTTTTCCGGAGCTGGTTCTGCATCAAACTAAACTTCCACACTAAATCTTCTGTAATATACGCAGGATCTGATATTTGTGACAAAACATTTCTCACGTATTCCTTGAATGCATTCCTCAATGTGTATGACCAGAAACTTAGGCAAGACCTGACTGGTTTGTTAACCGTCAGCCTAACATGCCAGGGTTACCAGGTTTGTACAGGATCGTACATCCGTGATATCATCTGTGTATTGCTTTATCAGTTCCACCTGTCACTACATCTTTTGGTCCTGTGGCTGCTGTCCGTGGAAAATATGCATGTCCTTGGTGTAAACGTAGTAGTCTCCAATGCTGGTTCACCATCATCTATCACCACTAGAGCAAGGCTCACAACTGGCTTGCACTTGATAGTTTCAGCGAGTCTGCGTGCCGAAAACGTTCTTTGCCACTGTATACAGTCCTCACCATTATTGTTTCAATCCGTTCGCCTTTCGTTGGTTGAGCACCAACACTTTGGATCCCACCTCAAGCTGTCAAGTTTTTTTTTTTGCCTTGAGGTCGAACTGACTTTTGGGTTCATGGAATGGCTTCCTAGGGACTGCCAAGCCAGTACACGTGTCACTGCAGTCTTGTTACGAAGGCTGTCATCATGTTCTGCTGTTGTCTGGGCCTCCGGTTATTCCGAATGGATCCGTAAATCCTTCAAGATCTGCATCGGGATTAAGATTTATATCGAGCCAATAGTGAACTTGGAAACCTGACCACTAAGTATGAGCAGTCAGTGAATAATTATACCCCTTGTGTCATTATCTTTTTGGAGAAGTTGTCAGGCTCCAAGCCTGCTATTGCCTTATAAGGAATCTCGGCCCACGCCTCCAACCGTCCGCAAAGCATCAGCGCGAATTGGGCAACAGCTAAATGCCAACAGCTACATAGCTACACTGGTCTTACCCCTCTGCTTTTCTCACTTTCCTCCACTACATCTCTCTCTCTCTCTCTCTCTCTCTCTCTCTCTCTCTCTCTCTCTCTCTCTCTCTCTCTCTCTCTCTCAATAGATCCATAGGTAGGCAGATACACAAACAGATAGTATGGGTGACACACACTTCCTATCCATTATTTCGCAGCACACGGCTGCGCGCGGGTTTGTGTGTGTGTGTGTGTGTGTGTGTGTGTGTGTGTGTGTGTGTGTGTGTGTGTGTGTGTGTGTGTGTGCGTACGTGCGTGCGTGCGTGCGTGCGTGCGTGCATGCGTGCGTGTGCGTGTGCGTGTAAACTTTTGTTGACAAACAAACCAACCAACTAACAGGCGCAGATGAAGGCATGCTGTTGCCGGAGATAACACAATGGACAAAGGAAGGAAGAGGGCACACGTACCGAGACTGGAGGCAAGGGCCAGCAGACCTGCTCGTAGTATGCAGACATTCTGTAGGATGGGAAACTTGTTCGCTGGGACACGATGGTACAAGGTATGGAAAACATAATCATGGAATTAATCCGGTAGGACACTTCGTGATTTTTTTTTTCCAATCTGTTCATGCGCTTCTGGTTTTCATTATTATGAAGATTTTTTTTCTTTTTGCAGTCAGTGGCACGGAGTTTTAAACCTTAGCAAACTAAAGGACAATTGCCCAATATTGTAAAACGTTCCAGCCATGCGATTTTGATATGTCGTTGTTTTTCTCGCCGAGCCTATATGCCTGCGCTGCCCAAATGCTGTGTTTAACTATTACGACAGCCTTCCTGGTTTCGCTAATGGAGTAATCTGTCCACATGGCTGTGATACGCATAATCGCTCAAGCGTTCAAATGGTCTTTTCTTCTTCGAGTCTACATTGCGCAGTAATACAGTAGCTGCTGTTACATTCTTGTCTTTCTTTTCTTTCTGCGTACTCAGGCTGATACTCCTGCGGACACTGCCTGTATAGACAGGCAGTGGAGTTTTGTTTGTATGACCGTTTTTTTTTTCATCCCGCCATTAAGGCAGCCATACTCCATCTTCGGGGAAGGTGCATGCTATGCGTAACGTGTCATCCATACCAACGGCCAAACTGGCCTTCTCTCTTCCGAAAGTTGGTGATGGGATTTTACGTGTGTGCAAGATGTTGTGCGTGCGTTCACACACGGAACCTCGGTTTATAGTCTCATTCGAAGGAGTGTATGGGGAATGGAGTCAGAACCAATGTTAACTCCGAGGGAAAATCCCCCTGTACCGAATCGAACCCGCAACCCCAGGATCACAAGTCCGGCGCTCTACCAACTGAGCTATTCCGGCCCCCTGTTACATTCTCACCACAGAGACTGTTACGCTGCAGAATTTTTCAGAGCACAAAAGCAAATGCATTTTATGTAAACACAGTTTCATGACAGTCATTAAAAAGGTTAGTACAGCAAGATAATCCTCAATGAGCACTATATCCTACTTCTTATTTTCTGTTTAAACTGCCTTTCTCCCCAAGGGGGGGGGGGGGGGCGGGGGGTCCCCTCCCCCCTCCCCACACACCGCCGCGCCCTACATTGACACATCCACGAGCGTTGTGTGGCAGCCTCAGCATCGGCAGTCCACATGGGTCAGGTCGTTGGAGGTGACCACCAGACAACCTTTCAACATTGCTGACGTAATTCGATAGTGTTCAGCTGTGCCTGTGCTCATCCCAGCCACACAGTACATTCCTGTTGACGTCAATCAATGCTTAGTCACAAACCAAGCCTGAGCAAATATCTTGGAGGATCCATAGCGTCAACCCAACCATACTGCCCGTGGGTTTTTCCATGGAAGATAAACATGCACACGTCATTTTTTTTTTAAAATGCGTCCATTGAGGGCGGATTTTCAGGTCCAGGGGGGTGGGTATTACTGGGGGGAGGATGGGGGGCGAATTTGGGAAGGTACGTTGTTAGTTCGTATCACTGACACCATCTCTCCATAGTGCAGACTAGTCAGTTTGTCTTCCATGGTGCGACCAGTACTAGCGTTTGCTTGGTAGGAACTTCTCTTTGTTTCCGTGGACCTTGTTTGTATACGAAACCAAATCGTCTGGGAACGAGTGGCTTTTTTTTTGCTAGGACCATGTTGACAGGGTTCAAGTCCCGATGTTTGTGTTGGTGAACGGTTGGTTTCGCTCTGTGGCTTTCCACCTTGCTAGGACCTTGCTGACAGGGTTCAAGTCCCGATGTTTGTGTTGGTGAACGGTTGGTTTCGCTCAGTGGCTTCCACCTTGCTAGGACCATGCTGACTGGGTTCAAGTGGTTGGTTTGTGTTGGTGAACGGTTGGTTTCGCTCTGTGGCTTTCCACCTTGCTAGGACCATGCTGACAGGGTTCAAGTCCCTATGTTTTGTGTTGGTGAACGGTTGGTTTCGCTCTGCGTCCTGGTGGTAGGTCGCTGTGAGTTTGTGTGCTCTTGGCGTGACAATGGTCTTCGGTGTTTTGACGTTTAGTACTCCACCTTCAGGGCTGGTGTAGACCGGTGACGCCTGCTGACTTATCCACCCATCTGTTCATCGAGGGCGTGTCAATAAAGAGACTGGGACCCCTTGCACCTTTTCAGTTCCGCCCTTTTGCCGATCCTCCGGTGTCTATGGCGCTAGCGGGGCTGTGTCACTGGGTGACTCGCAGTTGTATTCCGCCAGTCTGAGAGTGTGATAGGCCTGATGAAGATCGGTGCTGATGGACGGATCCGTCTATGTCGGGTACATATGTGAAGGACATGTGTAGGACGGAACCGTCTTTGTGACCAGTGACAGTGGGCAAGGTGCCGACCCGGATAACCTTCTAGAGACCCTTCACTGTGGGTCAAGTGTTGCAATGGACGTCCTCAATTGTAGTGTGGAATTCTTTTAATCTGTGCACAAGTGTGGACTACCCCACATATACTGTCATACACACAATACACCTCACACTGTGTGTGGATTCACCGATTCAAGATCTCTGGAACTTGGGCCGAGTCCTCGTATGCGCTTCTGGCAATCTCTCCAACAATCCACGGTGAAAATAAAAGTAGAAAAGTTCACAGAGGTTTGGACAGTAAGAGAAATAAGAGGAAAAAATCTTCATCTGCACAGAGGGATTACAAAGATGTCTGGTGTCTCTTCCCAGTGTAGACTGCCACGGCATGGGCATTATCGGTCAAACTGGTTGTGGCCAAAGATGGAAAAATGATTATCTGCCTGTGTCGCCGCTGCCGCTACAAGCTGTGGACGTTCTGTGACGTACTAACCACACTGCAGTTGGGTTCTCATCATCATTCGAATCTACCTGATTTTGAAATATCTTATTAGATCTAGCTTTGAAACCGTGCACTGTTGTTGTTGTTGTTGTTGTTGTTGTTGTTGATGATGATGTTGTTGTTGTTGCCTTGGGGTGATAAATGATGCACACTGAATGATGTAAACTGTTTGTATCTTGATGAAACCATCACTGCAGCCAGAGGAAATGATGTGCATGTGAGGGCCAATATTGGGCTTTAACAAGATGTATATTCTTCAGAGCATACAACCTGAGAGTGCGTGATTGTGGGCGTTAAATATCTGTCTGTGTTAATTAAGTTTATCGTGTACTGTTTCCTTTGAGTTTATTGCATTTCGTGGCTTGGCTGGACATTTTCAGGGGTCGCTGGGGTGGTGGAGAAGAACGTCAGTTTTAGCTTCTGTGACACTATCATCTAGCCATGCTTTCTTGGTAGCGAGGTGAATACCCAGATACTATATTAGGGACAATTTTAAAACTTTAATCGTAACTGTAATGCTTACAATTTCTTTTAGTTTTTGTTTTGTTTTTCTATTAATTATTCATTTATTTACTTAATCATTTTTGCTTTAAAAAAATTGACATCGGTCATGTATATGCCCCATCCCATAATCACTAAGATAATGTGTCCAATCTGAATGGTACTCATGTTTACATACATAACCCATCCCACAGAGAGAGAGAGAGAGAGAGAGAGAGAGAGAGAGAGAGAGAGAGAGAGAGAGAGAGAGAGAGAGATTGAACAGTGAGAGAGAGAGAGAGAGAGAGATTGAACACACACACACACACACACACACACACACCACACACACACACGCGCGCGCGCGCGCGCGCATATACGCACGTGCACCCACACACAAATAATCAAACAGACTGAAGAAGAAGAGGAATGCGATATCTTTTTTAAAAAATAGTTTTACGTTTTAAAAGTTATTTCGTGAATTTTAAGTCCCTTTTTGTGTCATTAAATCTTTATAACCAAATCGTCTTTTCACGTGTCTCATTCACTGAACAGAGAATGTTCTCAGCGTGCCAGTGTGGCAACGTCCCTGTGTGCTCCCACACCTTACTTTAGTCTGACAGTCCTGTGAAAAGGACAATGTACGACCAAAAAAATTCAACCTTTGATATAACAACAAAACAAAAACAAAAAACAAAACAACAACAACAACAATAACAAGTCTTTGGCGCATACGCGCGCAAAGTGGACCATCCAAAATACGCCTTTCTTTTTTAACCGTGTGCACCATTTGTCAAGCTAAATGTGCGCTAATCATATGTAGCAAATTCGCAACAGTTACCCTCGTACAAGATGTCCTCGTGGGTGATATTCTGTGTTCTGTCCACTACGGAACATACTGTTGCCATTTGCGAATGTACGGTTTGGGGGAGCGTCTGACTGGTTACTTGTTTTGATCTAGGTGTGCAATGTGGCATGCGCAGGATACCTTAGTAATAATCACCCACTGTCGTCATCGTCGTCGTCG
Source organism: Conus betulinus (assembly GCA_016801955.1). Classification (NCBI taxonomy): domain Eukaryota; kingdom Metazoa; phylum Mollusca; class Gastropoda; order Neogastropoda; family Conidae; genus Conus; species Conus betulinus. Next base: position 75,416 of record JADBJO010002435.1, read on the forward strand.
TCGCCGTCGTCGTCAGTTGAGGAGGTTTGCCGTTCTTCCAGCATTTAAAAACAAGTTATAATCAGGTACGTCAAGGACAAGCGTATATTCTTACCTTAACTACCACCATATAAACGCATTTAAGTCATCGTCAAAACTAGTGCCGTATTGAAAATACCATGGTTATTATCAGTATATCCCTAACTCACCTGCACCACAAAGCGACCTGTCAGACCCCATCCTAAGCCACTCATTCACATACGACTTTTCTTTCTCCTACAATCGATTCACAATAGACGTAAAGGAACTGAGAGGACATTCTATGAAGGAATGTCAGCGCAGAATGTCACTCAGAACGTTTTGTACGGGATGACATTTCGTATCGTATCGTATCTTCGTTTCTGAATGCCATCACGTTACATTTTGTGCGCTAACAATTTTCATTTTAATAGCGACACGGGCATAATTCACTCACCTCTCGGACTCTCCATCCCCCCCCCCCCACCCTCTCTCTCTCTCCCTATCTGTGTGTGTGTGTGTGTGTGTGTGTGTGTGTGTGTGTGTGTGTGTGTGTGTGTGTGTGTGCGCGCGCGTGTGTGTGTGTGTGTGTGTGTGTGTGTGCGACGTGTGTGTGTGTGTGTGTGTGTGTGAGTATGTGTGTGCGTATGTGTGTGTCTCGCGCGTGTGTGTGCGACTGCGTGTGCTTGTGTGTGTATGTGTGTGTGTGTGTGTGTGTGTGTGTGTGTGTGTGTGTGTGTGTGTGTGAGAGAGAGAGAGAGAGAGAGAGAGAGAGACAGAGACAGACAGACAGACAGAGAGATAGACAGACAGACAGAGTAACAGAGAACAGGGGTGGAGCTTTTCATGTTGACATGTGATTTGATAAAAATGTCGTCACTGAATTTAAATGTGGGCTAATTAGATGGGGTCAGTTTTTTCATCCGTTTTGTGAGCAAGAATTGGAAGCCTGGCTGTTTGATTCGCTGACATATCATGAACCATGCAGCGCGGACACCGGAAACATTCACATGAAAGTTCAATCAGCCGCAAGAGTTTTGCGTTTGTGTTCATTTGGACCTTCACAAAGCACAGCATGAAATCAATAAACAACGGACAGTAGGAGAATAATCCATATAGGGTTGGGGAATGTGCAGAGATCAGGGGAGAGGACCACGTGGGGAGAGCACTTTGTCTTTACGTGTGTGAGAGAGATTTTCTTTGCCGTCTGCCCAAACCTGCAGCTCTCCACGACGATTGAATTCTTCTGCCATTGTAACCCGCTGTTCTGTTCCCCCACCTCCTCCACCCAAGTCACTAAGTCTACCCCCCCCCCCCCCCCAACAACGCCTATCGTCCAGGCCCGAGACGCCGGACTATAATCCGCCATTCACCACCCCACGTCCATTCCCACGCCCGTGTGTGTGTGAGTGAGTGAGTGAGTGAGTGTGAGTGTGTGTGTGTGTGTGTGTGTGTGTGTGTGTGTGTGTGTGTGTGTGGATGAAATTAGTATTTTCGTAAAAGTTTGACTTGCTGGCTGAATAAGCTACCTGTTTGTGTACATAATTCATTTCGCTCCGAATAGTTCTCCAAGACTTCAGTCCATGTGTATGTTTCATGTTTTTTACTGGATAAGAATAATGTTACACTTTAATTATATTCTTTTATCCCAAGGCAGAGACTGAACCCCCCCCCCCCCCCCCCCCCCCCCCCCCCCCCCTTAGGATGTTACTACAATTCACACACACACGCACACACACGCATGCGCGCGCGCACACACACACACACACACACACACACAGCACGATAACAGTTGTCTAGTTCCAATTGATCTGTATAGGGGAAATGGAGGGGAAGCAGTGCTTCATACCCAGACCGAAAACGATGGGGGAGAGTGAGAGTAAAGGGGTAGGCGTTGAGGTGGGGATGGGGGTGGGGGGTGGGAGAACGGCCTAAACAAAACGGTGGCCCGCCATTGTGACCTAGCAACAAGACAGCCCACTGTTCAGCGCTGTGGGAGCAAAACTGAGTCGGGAGTGTGTGTGTGTGTGTGTGTGTGTGTGTGTAGGGGGGGGGGGGGGGGGGGGGGGGGCTGAAGTCTGGAGAGCA
>JADBJO010002435.1:82500-115000 GCA_016801955.1 Conus betulinus
AGCCAGCACAATCATGACATTCATATGGACCACATAGTGTTGAACACAGAAAACCAATCCAGTTCCGAATGTGCGTGTGTGTGTGTGTGTGTGTGTGTGTGTGTGTGTGTGTGTGTGTGTGTGTGTGTGCGTGCGTGCGAGCGAGCGAGCGAGCGAGCGAGAGAGAGAGAGAGAGAGAGAGAGAGAGAGAGAGAGAGAGAGAAATGTACCAGTTGGCTCAAACAGCATATCTGTTGTATTTTCGTGCCATTTCCATTTTCGTGAGTTGTCTTCAAATCAAATTGATGTGCCCTTGGAGATTACTTTGTTCCAGAGTGGACTCGGATTGCAGGACGCTTCTTCACTGGCCTGGCATGCACCACAGGTACTCTGTGGTGTGAACTCTGCTTTGTGTCACGCTGCCTTTGCGATGTTGCGTGAGAATATACGAGTTGCTGGAGTGACAAAGAGGCCAGAGAAATTCTGTGTGTGCAACACGTGCATTCCCCAGCGGCTTCGCTATGGATGTTATAGTAGCCGATTTTTTAAAAATTGAGGTGTATTACTGTAATCTGTAGATACTGTTTTGCAGCTCTTACAGTTCACTGTTGCTGTAAAGTAGGTACTGAAGATCAAGCGAACTCAACTGCAGGAAGATGCACTAAGCTGTTTTGACGCCAGCTTGTTAACGAAATCTCTCTCTTTTAACACTGCAAGGGAAAAAAAAAAACTGGAACTGACACACATAATGCACATACATATATGCATACATACATACGTACGTACATACATACGTACGTACATGCATACACACACGTACGTACATACATACGTACGTAAAAACATACATGTAAATAGATCGAGAGACTAATAGACAGAATATATATATATATATATATATATATATATATATATATATATATATATATACATACATTCTATCCACACACACACACACACACACATATATATATATATATACATTCTATCCACCACACACACACACACACACATATATATATATATATATATATAATTATAAACAAAGCTTGCTCTTATGTCTCAGATTGTAGAAATAGGGGGGGGGGGGGGGGGGGGATAAGTCTTCATATCTGCAGTGGTAGATGATTCTGCCTACTGACAGTATGTGCTTGAGTGGGTGAATGGGGAATGATAAATACTTCTCAAAATGAACCTTCAGCAAGCTTACAGTCTCCAAAGCGGGAGACCATCTAATGGGGAGAAAGCTCACTAACATATAACTCCTGGTCAGATACCGATATTTCGAAACCTGATTGTTTCTCCTCAGTGACCGCGGAAAGTGGTAATTTGACTCCTCTGCCTTTTCGGTTTTTAAGAAGAATGCTATACCAGAAAAAGGCTGGTGTGCAATACCATAGTATGTTTGTTATATATTTTTTATATATATGTTTGTATATATGTGCGTGCGTGCAGTTCAAACGACATACAAAAATGACGTCTACAGTATGCAATCCAAATGGTTTTCTGCCGAAGAAAGGAAGCCTCACACAAGGATCAAATCAGATCTGATATCAGTCAGTAAGATTATTTTTAGTGGAACTTGAGGTCACCCCTTCCCCCACTCCCTCCTCTACCTTACTCTGTCTGTCTATTTGTCTCAATCTTTCTGCGCAGGCGAGCGTGCGTGCGTGCGTGCGCGCGCGCCTGTGTGTGTGTGTGTGTGTGTGTGTGTGTGTGTGTGTGTGTGTGTGTGTGTGTGTGTGTGTGTGTGCATGCGCGCGCGCGCACGCTTGCGTGCGTGCGTGTGTGTGTGTGTGAAAAATGTTGATCTCTTTCAGAAATTCAAAGATCACATCAGGTGGGACATCTGAACAAGGTTTTCAGGGGGGTCTGCTTTAAGATGTTTATTTCTTACATCATGCCAGTCCCAACACTCTAAACGAGTACGTTTCACTGTGAGTGGTACGTGACATGGAATGCACCACGAGACTTCTAAACCTAGAATGTGTGTAAAAGGAGTGGCCTGTGTGCATCCGGCACAAGACTGTTCCTGTTCGTTGATGACTTCGCACTCTACGCAGCTGGAGCCTCTTATGCCAGCGTACAACGTCGACTCCAACTTTGTGTGGATAAGATTCGATAGTGGCCCGAGGAAAACGGAATTACCTTTTCAAGCACCAAACACAGTCGATCTATCTTTCCACAATTTTCGTCAGTTCTTTGCCGATCCTGAAATTCGTCTGGACAACCCCACCATTCCAGCCGTGATAGAAGCCAAATTCCTGTGTGTAATATTTCTTTCTTTTTTTAAAAAAAAAAAATAAACATTAAAAGTCACATCCAACACTTAAAAACTGCATGTCAGAAAGCATTGAACATTCTGCGAGTTGTGGCACGCACAGATTGGGGCACTGACAAGAAAACTCATCTCCATCTTAACAGGGCTCTGATCCGTTCCAAACTGATCTACAGGTGTGTAGTCTGCAGCTCGGCCAGACATTCCTACCTAAAAAGTCTAGATTCCATCCACCATCAAGGCCTTCGACTGTGTCTCTGGTTGCTTCCTGCGCCACCCCTGTTTATAGCTTTTATGCTGAGGCAGGAGAACCATCCCTCTCAAATCGTTGGCTGTAAGTTACCTTGAACTACTGTTTGAATCAACCTTCTGAACCCCCAAACCCTGCATATGACTGTGTTTTTGACCCAAGTTTCAAAATATACTCGATAACCACCCCGGTTTCATTCTACCTTGGAAATTCGTATTTTCCCCGTTTGAACAATGCAGATATAGACTTTGGAGTCATGTGTGATTTATCTAAGTGTCCTGATGTCCCACTACGGAGTTTCTTCACTCCAGAGATCCGGTTTGATTTAGCCTTATACCGTACAGATACCACTAGCTCCTTGGCGTACACGTTCTTTTTCAGAGAATTGTGTTCGAAGATTCAAGCTTTCGGATTTCACTGACAGGTTCCAGAACTGTGGAGGGTGCTGCCTCTGCCGTGTAGTGTGCAACAGGTCCTTCTCAGAGGTGTTCTGAACACATTCCCACCGACAGCTCCATCTACACAGCTGAGTTGACAGCCTTGGTCCTGGCCCTAGAAATGGTCTGTAAATCCAAACATAGAGATTTCCTCATTTTGTCAGACTTTCTTTCTGCTGTGGAAGCCTTTGCCAGCCATAACCACAAGCACCCTCAGCTGCTGAAATTATTCGAATAGCACATCGCCCTGAAATGAGATGGATACACAGTGTTTGTTGGGTTCAACTTGCCAAGCGTGCCACAAGGAAGGAGTGGAGCAGATTGTCTGTCCTAACACTGATCTGAAACGCAAAGCCCAGGCTTACGTCAACAACTCTGGCAAGAGGAATGGAACTTGCAGACGGATAACAAACTATTCAAAATCCCGTCCAAGCCCGAAAGAATTTTTTACTATGTTTTTGAGGCGGCCGTAAAGAAGAAGAAAGGATAAATCAAGTCAACAAGTTAGCTGATTTGACTGTGTGTGAACATGTATGTTCTATTTTTACCGTTTGCTGATTACCGTTCATGTAGTTATTCAAATGCATGCGCATAAGCTTAAAAGCTAATACTCCTCTTTTCTCAGTCCAGTTTTGGATTTGGACACACATAAAAGAAATCTTTTCTTTCCAGCTGTGCTCTGTCAGTTAATACTATACAATAATTATTTTCTACATTCTCAAACGGTCATCCAAACACACTCGCGTCTCGACCTCTTAGATGATCTCATTTGTTTTTTTTTCCCCCATGATTATGTTATGTAATTCTGTGATACGAATCATCAGAAATATGTTTTCAGGAAGGAGGGACAAAACAGGAGGGTATCAGGAATACATTAATGGAACAAGCACGGAACCAGTATTCTAGGAGCTATTCAGATATAGCTTCATCATTCATATTGATCAGGATAACAAAGTTGAAATTCACCAGTTTACTTCTTTTTCTACTTAGTACCAATCTCAGTTCACAACCAGTGGTCAGCAAAGCGTTTTAAAAAGCTGCTGCTCAAGGCACTTTAAAGAGCTATTCCACTGGACTACATGTCTTCTGCTGCGATTCACAATATAAAGAACAAGTCAGTCTCTCCGACATTTGGCGAATCGTCTTTCTTGCACTTTGTTGCTTTGGCCTTCTTGGCTTTGGGAGCTTTTGGGAGCAGAAGAAACTGTTTTTTTTTTTTTTGTTTTGCCAAGTCGTTTCAAGATTTTGCTGCCTTGAAGAGCTGTGTAGCCAAGCGGGTTTTCTATGGGCCTGACGTTAAAACTTCCACACATGACCGATTACAGAATCGCTTCATTAAACGGAGCTTTTGTCGGGACACAGGTGTCTGGCGTCTGGCTGTGGAGTCAGGTAATTCTCTCTGACTGCAGGTAATTCACTGTGAACTTTTGAAAAAATGTCTGAGGTAAAAGGCACATGTGGCGAAAGCCATTCAGGGAAAGGCAGCCTTTCTTTGAAATACGAGTCATTAAAATCATATGTTCAGAGGGAATCAAAAGTATTCTGCAGATCGCTTCTTCCCCCCCCCCCCCCCTCCCCCTCCCCCCGTCTTTGTCACAATGTTTTCCCTTTTTCATTTCTCGCACAGAGTGAATAAAAGATTGACGATTACGTCTTTCGTTTCCCATTACAATTCTTAGACTTTGAGAAATGTCCTAGAATTTTTCATTACGTAATCTGAATCGGAATTCCAAAGACATACAACTAAATTATATAAGTGTACTTTTGAAATACCGGAGAAAATGGAATCAAAGGAAAAAGGAACATTCTTGCAAATTTGGGGAGTTACTGTGATTGTGAACTGTCTTCGCTCGAATTAGCGCCTGCAGTCCTATACCTGCAGGTTCAACACTATCGTTAGCATTATTATGGATTAGTTTGGACATCGTTTTTCGATTTGATGTTGCTGTTTGCTCTTTTGACGCATAGCTATGGCTACGGGAGTGAATCCAGTTTTCCTTAAATCAAGAGACCTTCCACATGTGATTGCCGATCGCGACGCCTCCGTCCTCCGTCCCAGAGATCCGCGTGGGTGGCAGGTCAGATAGCTGGTGCTCAGTTAATAAATGGCTTCTACCAGAGATACTACTACTACTACTACTACTACTACTACTACTACTACTCATTGAATCATCATCATCATCCTGACAACGTAAGCTAAAGGGCGCTCTAAAAGTTTCACACAAATCAACATCTAAAAACACACACACACACACACACACACACACACACACACACACACACACACACACACACATACATACACACGCACGCACGCACGCACGCACGCACACACACATTCTGGGACACAGTGGCGCATTTGTAAAACGCTTGTACTATATAACACACGGTGAACAGCTCATTCTTGCACGAGCAAAGTGTGCAAGTGACGTGTAGTAATTTAATAATAATTCAGGTGATATTCTGCAACTGGGCCTTTAAACAGAAAAGTTCTCTAAGTGCAGACTTGAAAAGTCGGGAAGGATGGGGCATGACGTAGATGGAAAGGTAGCGAATTCCAGAGAATCGCCGCAGAAAATGAGAATGCTCTAGAGCCGTGCTACTTTCGGTTATGTAAGAGAATTAAGAAACGGAGTCATCAGAGATAGAACGGAGGGGACGTGTAGGAATATACATTTGAAGAGATCAGAGATAGAGGCAGGCGCTTCAACTGTGTTAATGTTATAACATAGACACACAGACTTATGCTGAATCATGTGCTCGATTTTGTGCAGTGTAATTTCTTCAAGAGATCCGAGCTATGATGTTGTTTTGTCGCGTTGTAGATAAGGCGAGCGGCTGAATTTTGAACATGTTATAGTGGCTGGAGGGAGGCTGCAGGTACACCAAGCAGAAGAGCGTGACAATAATCTGATGTTGACCGAATGCAGAGAAGACACCAACGTCTTCATGGTCACTTCTGTAACGAAAAGTGAAACAGGGCTGTTGCGACGGAGTTTAAGAAAGGATGCTTGACAGAGTTTGGCTATGTGGTGTTCCACGCCAAGGTCACGAACAAATGGCGTAAATGAGATGTCACTGGAGCCTAGGACTATTGACGAATGAAGACAGGGGCCTTGAGCTTGAGAGTGTTTTACGAACCAGATAGCTTCTGTTTTATTATCATCGCTTAATTTCAGCTTATTATTAGACATCCACCGTTTGATGTTAAAGACACACTCTTGAAGATTTTTGACGCGATTGTCATTGTTATCTAGCGTGTCAAAATGTTCAAGGTGAGTGCCATCGGCGAACATTTCATGATGAACCGTATGGCTGTTAATGGTCCCAGTCAGGGGCGTTGTGTACATTATGAAAAGTACTGAACCTAGCACAGACCCTGCGGAACGCAAAAGTGTGATGACATTTTAGAAGACTGTTTTTCATTAATGAGGAAAAACTGCTGTCTGTTTGACAGATATGATCTATACCAATTTAGTGCAATGTCACATATGCTGAAGTTTGTGCTCAGATGTGAATGGAGTATTTCGTAATCAGTTGTGTCGAAAGCTGCAGACAAATCGAGGAGAAGAACAGATAGTTTGTCATCATCAAAAGATGTTAGAATATTTTTCAAGATTCGGATGAGAGCAGTCTCTGTGCTATGTCCAGCACGGTAGACTGACAGGTGGAAACTGAGAAGGGTATTTATAAGAAGATGCTCGGATAATTGATGAAGGACCAATTTCTCAAAAAAAAAAAAATGTTGCAAGAAAGGGAGATTGGAGATTGGTCGGAAGTGTTTCAGTTCATCTGGATTGAGCGACGATTTTTTTTTTTTTCAAAAGAGGCTTCACAATAGCAGTTTTCAGATCATCAGGAACTGAACCACTCACGAGAGACCTGTTGAAAATATTTGTGATGACAGATAGTAGGGAGTCGAGATTTTCATAAAGAAGAGAAGTCGGGATAGAATCAGTTCACTTGATTTTTCTTTTTTTTTTTTTTTGTTCAGTTTTCTGGAATCCCTTTCACAAACTGAGTGGTAACTGGTTCAAACTTGGACAAAGTTGGGCCGGAATAAGTGGAGGCAACTCGTGAAGGGCTAGAGGAAACAAATGCAGTACGGATAGTGACTATTTTGTCTTGGGAAAAAAAATTCAAAAAGATATCAGGTAGTTTTAAGGGATCTACGTTGGTGGGAAATACGGCAGTCTTCGTTTTGCCCAGAATTTGGTTAATGTTGCGGGTAGAGTTCCCTACACGTCTTGCTGGCTGAGATCTGTCGAGAAGAAACTAGTCCTGGCTTTTTAAACTAAGTCTGCAATGTTCCGTTTTTATTACAGCTTTTGTACATCAGCTTTAGAACAGCTCTATGTTGTACAAGGTGTGGCTCTGTCCCTGACTGTAAGCTGATGGAGGGGGGCGTGTCTGTCGGGCAGGTTACACAGGGAAAAGTTCAGATCGGACAGAGTCATATCAGATGTTGTCATCTTGTCTAATTAAGACTTGAATTTTGACTTATCAATCTTACGGATAGAACGAATAAGTTTGATAGAGCGGTGCTCAACGGGTTTTTCAACATTTAGTTTACATAGGACAGACTCACGATCGGATGTGAGGCCTTGGCATACATTAGAGGACCTACCATATTACCATGGCTAAAACAACACTAGGTCTAGAATGTGACTATGCACATGCCTGGGTTCAGTCACAGATTGTATCAGACCAAACATGTAAATTTCTCTCGAAATTTCGCTGCATTTGCATCTGTGTCGTCTTCCTAGTGAATATTAAAGTCTCCGGCGATAATCGCCTTGCCGAGGAGGGATGAACAATACTGTAATAAAGATGCACGTAAGGTACCCCTGGTGCAAGGAAACAAGATAAGAGGCAGGAGGGTGGGGGTGGATTATAAAGATCGAGCATCAATTCTTGGAACAGGATAGTGCTCGATCACTATAAAGCCGTGTGAGATGTGTACTACAGGTAAGAAAAAACTAATCTGCTTATTCTCAGAGACGATGCCGAACAATTTAGTAGTGGGGGAAAACAAGTGCAGGCTAACAATTCTTCCGACATTATGTAAATGACACGGCAAAGATTTGAATAAAAGAAACAAAGAAATAAAGAAAGAATAAATGGGGGGGGGGGGGGGGGGGGGGGGGGGGGGGGGGGGGGGGGGGGGGGGGGGGGGGGGGGGGGAGACAATGAGAGAACATAAGATTAGAAAAATATATTTAAATACTAAACTTCACTGGCAGCATATGGGAACCATTGTAATCCCTCTGGAAGACAGATCTTTTCATATTGCCTGCTCCTAGGCCTTCGTCCGCTGGATCGGACTCATCAGGGATACATGGCTGATTGCGTCTGGACTCCCTTGGCGTCAAATAGAAATACACATAATTCTGTGGTATTCTCCACCAATCCATAATTCTGTGGTATTCTCAGAGATGAGTCAGAAAGGAAAAGGCCTCAACCACAGTTTGAATAGATAGTGTTCTTATCTCCGTTGCTGATTCTGAAATCAAGCATACTCTGGTTGAGTGTGTCAGTGTACCGCACTCCAAAATGAAAACGGAAAGAATAAGGGACCCGGACAATAAACTTCTTTACATGACGGAGTTTTGTGTATGTCTCGGTTCCAGCTGTTCCTCTTGAAAAGATACTAGAAGTGAGTGAGTTTATCGCGTCAACCTATTACAGGGAACAGAAACAGCGGACAAACAACAACAGCAACGTCATCATCTACAACAGCAACAACAACCAGAAGTGCACTCCAAACGTTTAGAGGAAGATCATCATGTGTCCACTTGTGTCAATGACATACTGTGCAGGGCATGCAACCGAAAAAAAAAGAAAGCACTAAGGAGAGAGAGAGAGAGAGAGAGAGAGAGAGAGAGAGAGAGAGAGAGAAGAGAGAGAGAGAGAGAGAGAGAGAGAGAGAGAGAGAGAGAGAGAGAGAGAGAGAGAGACGTGCAGAAAAGGTCTAGAGAGAAAGATGGAAGAGAGAGATACGTGGAAAAGGTCTAGCTTGAAAGATGGAATGACAGATGGAAAGTGAAAGACAAGAAAAAAGTGGGAAAGGAAAAAAAAAAAAAAGGCAGCGACCAAGCGGTGAGACAGACAACCTTTTTCGCTCTCAATACAAACTGGTCGCTCGACCTCATTGATCGGAGACACCGACGCTTTGCCGATCAGACAACACCAACTGCCCGAGATGGGGTTTGAAAAGGCCAGCACCGATGCTGAACTGTCAGACTGTTCTCAATCTGATTCTGATCACAAGGAAGGGGAGTTAAACAGGTGCCATGATTTGCTCTGTGGACAGCTCCTAAACGACCCGCTAACAACTCATGGAATACGACAAGGAAACGCCATTTTTAAAATACATTTTTTCTATTGATAGCTTTTCTCTAAGTGTTTGTTAATTTGTTAGTTTCATTTTGGGTACATACAATATACAGCATGCTCTCAAATGGACAAGGCAGGCATTATTTCTTTTAATGTTAGAGGACTAAGGAACAAATTTAAAGGACTATCAATATTTCATTATCTTCAAAATAACAGCTAAGACACATTATCCATTTACAGAAAGCTCACTAAACTGTTATGTGTTACCCGTATGGCACGCATACACACACGCGCGCTCTCTCTCTCTCTCTCTCTCTCTCTCTCTCTCTCTCTCTCTCTCTCTCTCTCTCTCTCTCTCTCTATCTCTCTCTTCTTTCCTTTCTTCTTCTTCTTCTTCTTTTTTTCACATTTTTAATGTCACCCTCTCTCATCCCTCCACTCAACAATTCTTTCATTTTCTCACACATTCATCCCTCAACATAGATTTGACAAAAGTACTTACCTAAATTAATAACAAATTCATGTATGTACAGATATAAGGGTTGTTATAATACAGAGTTCAAATCAAAGTATCCTGTGACATTTGTCTTGATGTTCTTTGTATTTGAAGGAATGAATAGGAGCATGAGTTGACACAACTGCCCCCCCCCAAAAAAAAAAAAAAAAAAGAAAAAAAAAAAAAAGAAAAAAAAAAAGAAAGAAAAAAAGAAAAAAATGTCGCAAACACACACACAAACATACATGAATTGTAGGCAGGATATAAATGCATAAACGTACACACACACACACACACACACACACACACACACACACACACACACACACACACACACAAATGAATAACCTCAGAAACAAGGAAAAAACCAAGGGGTGGCAGGCGCAAGAGGCTGAGAGAGAGAAAAAAAAAATGTTAAGATGGGTAATGACAACAAAAGAATGGACGGCTAGTTATGTTAAAAGATACTAGTGTCTTTCATTCTCAACTACGTAGCATTATCTAGGTTGGGATACTCAAGCTGGGACCATGTGTACACATAAATAGACCTGTTAAAAAAGTCACAATAAAGCTAGGAATTGATAGAGGAATAGGGAAACCAGGTTCTGTCAAATTGATCTGAATCATAGTTCAGAAAGGCTAAGTATTTTTCCAAGTTAAATCTGTAGCTTTAGATTGTTAGGAAAACATGAAGGTCTGGGTGGTGGTTTTGTAGTTTACATTTGTAAAACATAAAATTCAGCAAATAGCAGAATAAAGTTAAGAACTTTGTCAGTTTCCACATTTTGTTCCACTCCAAACAGAACTAACTCTTTCTCAAAAAAACAGATTAGCGCAGTGCATTATCAGGTTTTGAAGATTTCTCCAAAACCGCTGCACAATATTACAGTCAAAAAGCATGTGTGTAATCGTCTGTTGTTCCTGATCACAAAAGTTACATAATGGTGAATCAACAATTTTGCATTGAAATAGGCATTTCTGGGTCGGCAGCAATCTATGTAGAAGTCGACATTGGAACCATCTAAGCTGGACGTCAGTAGAAACTTTATAACTATGAAGGAATATTTGTTTCCAATTCAGATTTACAAAAAAAGTTATTCCATTTATTAATAGCAGCGGGAGAGGCACTATTTTCATTAAATCTTTTTGTGCATATTTGTTGCCTCTTTTAATGCAAAACCAGGCTTTTTGGTCTAAGAGTTTATATTGGTTAGTTATGATAATAGTAAATTTTTGGCAATAGTTGCGAATGGCATTTATTATGCCTTCATACAAGAGAAAGTTTTTTTTTAAACCTTGATATTTAATCAAAAATTCATGGAAGGTCATCCAATGCCCATTTTCATTAATCAAGTGTTTAATGAAGAAAATGCCATAATTACACCATTCCTGTACAAAAATAACTTTTTTATCTCTTAAAATTTTAATATTGTAGTGAACACACTCTGACATGAAATCATATACTGTGGTCGGACAGCACTTTGAACACAGTTTCTCGTAGTGTGTTACACACACACACACACACACACACACACACACACACACACACACACACACACACACACACACACATCCCCCACAACATACTTATTGCCTCACTCCTAGGCTTTCCTCTTCCTTCCCTGTAGACTCTTTTTGTTTATAGCGATAGCTTCATTGGGGATAAGCTAATTTGTGAGACGACACACAATCCATCACTACAACATCATTACCGTCTCTCTCTCTCTCTCTCTCTCTCTCTCTCTCTCTCTCTCTTTTATTCTTCTCCTTTCTTCTTTCTACTTCTTTCTTCTTTCTCACCCCCCCCTCCCCCCCTCCCCCTCCTTCTTTTTCTTCCTTCAGTCTTTATCGGCTCATTCCCGGCGTCATCCTAGCATCTTTTCCCCCATTTCGTCTTGTAAGGGATGGCATTGGGGAAATCTGGGACACCCTGGGAGACGGATAGAGGTAGGAAACTTAAAGCACTTTAATATTTTCAAACATTTGCACATTTAAGATACACCCTTTATACACCATGTGAACTTACTTACCGTGTATTCAACTTGCTAATGATGTTGCTTTCTTTTGTTGTGCGCGTGCGTGTGCGTGTGCGCGCACGCGCGCGCGTGTGTGTGTATATATGTGTGTGTGTGTGCGTGCGTGCGTGCGTGTGCATGTGTGTGTGTGTGTGTGTATATATATATGTGTGTGTGTGTGTGCGTGCGTGCGTGCGTGTGTGTGTGTGTGTGTGTGTGTGTGTGTGTGTGTGTGTGTGTGTGTGTGTGTGTTTCCCATACAAAATGAAAGTGTGAGTACACCAAACTTTAGCACAGAAATAAACCCAGGCGCCCTGTCAAACGCTAAATGACTAAAGTCGGCATGAGAATGTCCATTAATAACAGAACATAAGACTTGCATGGTGAGTGAACGTAAGTAAAGCAAAAAGAACGGAGTGGAAAAAACATGAGGTTGGTGGAAGGAAAAGAAAAAATGAAGGGGGGGGGGGGGGGGGGTAAGAAAAAGTCTGGGCGGAGAATAATAGCCTATTCTTCCTTGTCTGTTGTTCAGTTAAACCTGAAATATGTGACCATTGCACAGCCAGTCTTCCTTTCGTGCGGTGCAGTTGAGTAGAGCAGCTATGAAAAGTCAAGACAGTTTCATGTATATTTCCATTCTGGACATGTAAATTAGAAATACTAGCGCATACTTCAGCAAATGAAAGGGCAACAAGACAGTTATTGCTCTTGCTCTCAAATCCTATTTCAAAAAGCTGTTTTTCAAGATTGGTTGTAACAAAATCTTTCTTTTATGACCTTTCAGAACAATTATCGACACTGAACCGAGATGGTACCAACTCAAAAATATTTTCATGTATGTAAACGTAGAGACTCTTTTCACCTTGATCTATTTTATCCTTTTTTTTATTATGATAAAAGTGTAAAACAGTTTCGCGATCAGCATTCAACCCAGCAACATGCTGAACATTTTTTGCCTGCACACGATTTGTATTTCGACATCATCATGTTTCATTTGAATGAGCTAAATGGACAAAAAAAAAAAAAAAAAAAAAAAAAAAATCTGATTGTAGATTTCGTACCGCTGTTGGCTTCTTGTTCATTTACGAATGTAAACTGTACAATTTAAACCTCAAACGAAGTAAAATAATCCTATAAAGATAAAAGTTTGAGAAGAAACGTATTTGTGATAAAGTGAAGAATAATGACAAATAATGACAGCCATAAGCTACCTGTCATTCACAGCGGAAAAGAACATCATTGGAGACCGAAACTGAGTGCTGCTGGTATAGAGTGGAGAGACGTGGCAGCTTCAACTGAAACTAGCACTTTGTAATTCCTGTCGCTAAAGCTGTCTTCTGTGGCAAAGAAAGTCGTTATTATTTTAAATGCATAAAACCTGGCGTAACACTCTACTATTTCATCTGTCAACAAAAAGAATATTGCATCTGCCTTTTCCCCCTTATTTGCTGCACACTGTAAGATAACACGGAGTTTCTTCATCATGGTGCATGCCTTTTACGTTGTTTATATCTCTCTCTCTCTCTCTCTCTCTCTCTCTCTCTCTCTCTCTCTCTCTCTCTGTGTGTGTGTGTGTGTGTGTGTGTGTGTGTGCGTGTGTGTGTGCGTGTGCGTGCGTGTGTGCGTGCGTGCGTGTGTGTGTGTGTGTGTGTGTGTGTGTGTGTGTGTGTGTGTGTGTGTTTGCACGCGCGCGCTCGTACCAACGGCCTTACCTGATCTCCGCTATGAGCGAATGCAGAACTTCTTTCCGCCTAAAACGCTGTTCCAGGTAGTCCATAGCGTCGTGTCAATGAAGATCAAAACACTTCACTGTTTGTGCACATGCGTCTGAACCCCTCACAAGTATTCCGCCTAGTGTTGCGTCATACTTCCGGATGTCTGCAGCACGTTTCAACGGACCCAGCAGGACTCAGGACTGTGAGCCAACTACCTTTACATGTACTGAGCAGCAAGATGATGTATTCCGTTCATGAGGGTCGCCACAACCAGATGTGTTTGTTCACGAGTATTACCACAAAACAGATCTCAAGACCATCGAGGTATCTGATTACGTATCTAGCTATCTGTCTGTCTGTCTGTACATAGATCTATCTGTACATCCATCTATGTATCCACATGTTCTCTGTGAGCATTTCGTAACACGGCCAGTCACACTACACAGCGCCGTTGTAAATTACCTCTAGGGGTGTGATATTGGATTCCGTCGCACACCCTCCATTCTCTGCCACTAGATGACAGTCATTGACAGCTTTGGTGCCGGTCCCGGACACGTAACGGGGTCAAGTATTAGCTGGCGAACACGGAACGCTTCACCAGGGCCTTTGTTGGGGTACTGTGTGTCGCGGACCAGGTTCTGCCTGTCAGTTATCAAATTACAATAGACCACAGGTTCGGAAAATTCAACTGTGATTCTCACGTAGGCCTACTATTGTGCTTGGTTGTTTGCTTGTTTGCTTGAAAGTTACATTTTGTCAATAAATACGCAGACTTATACATGCAGATCGCATAAATGCTTTCAGTGTTTGTGGTATATACAGATTTTGGAATAATACACAATGGTGCTCCATGGTTACACATATACACCTGTAAGTGCTATTCCTAGCTGAGGGATTTGTGTAAATCCGGCAGTCGCTATTACATGCAGACACACCACTAGATTCTTATAGAACTTTCAGGTATGATCTCTGCAGACACTTCTTATTCAAACGGCAAAACGTTTAACAACAGAAGTGAAATAAAAAAAAGAAAAGAAAAACGCAGTGTGACTGAAAGTAAATGTTTTGTCGCAATCGTTTCATGATTGTGTATTTTCTGCCCCACTTTTCCTTCTTTTACACCCATCACTCCCTCCACCCCTCCCATTCTCTCTACCCCCCCCCTCTCTCTCTCTCAGTCTCTCTCTCTCTCTCTCCCCTCTCACACTCTCTCTCTCTTTCTCTCTCTCTCTCTCTCTCTTCTCTCTCTCTCTTTCTTTTTGGTAGTCCTACAGTATGCTATATATAGCATACGTTCCCATATGTTTTCCGTGCTAGATATAACAATGTATGGCTTAAGCTTCCCACTACAAAAAAAAACATAAAAACATACGTAGAAACCTTCCAGTTCCTTGTAACCCAGCAAGCTCTGCTCATTAGTCTCGCAGACTTCTGTTTTTAACTGCCTGCATCGCTGCCATGAAGTGGCCCAGAGACCTTCTTACCGACGACAATGTGCAGTGATCGATCACGTCACTGTCTCAGTCGCTGCACATGATGTGGGCCCACAGTGTTAGGCCTAGTCATTGGAGAGCGCTGTTCATTCTAATGGGTGGCATCGCTCTCTGCTTACTGTGTCAGTCGCTACACATTGCGTGAGCTGACATTGCTAGGCCTAGTCATTGAAGAGTGCTCTTCATTCTAATGGGTGGCATCGCTCTCTGCTCGGTCCCTGTATGTGTGTTGACAGTTGCGCCTCTGTCATAGGCGCTGCATTCACTAGGCTCTTCAGGTGTGTGTGTGTGTGTGTGTGTGTGTGTGTGTGTGTGTGTGTGTGTGTGTTGTCAATATTTGTAATGGCCATGTTGTATGAAAACAACCGTTTATCTGTTGTGTGTATTCATCTATTTTATAACTGTTTGTGCTGCCACTGAGAGGATTGATAGTCCCCAGTTCATATCCCTGCTTAGCTACTTCAAGCATGAGCCCTCAGTATTATCTACTCATAGCCTCACTTATTTATACTTGCTTTCCACTTTGCTAACAGTACTAGCCTTCCACTTAGACTAAAAAATATTTCATTTTACCTCTTGTCTTGTCCCCCACTCTCTCTTTTTTCAGTTCTATTTCTGGTCTTCTAAGGTCTAAGTCCTCGACTTCTGTCTGTTTCTCCCTACTGTCTCTCTTCCTTAAATCTTTCCTGTACGTGTAACTGTTCTATTTCTAATTTGGCTTTCATGCAAATTCTTCTTTTCTTTAATTCCATTCCCTTCTACCCCCTTCTCTCTCAGCCATTCTATGAGTAGGCCAACGCCATGTATCGTGCACAGTTCTCAAAATCATCAGCAGCTTCCAGACCTGACGCTCACCGTCTTCTCAGAACACTACGTGATTTTTTCCATAGTGGGCAGGACCAACATCAACTTTTTGTTCTCTTTGCCTGCCATAGTTAGGCTAATGTAACAACCTCTCGGCCACTGAAAGTGTGCTAGGACTGAACAATAAATGTTAAACAACTGATCAGTTTCCAGTATTGGTTTATAACACCACGACAAGAAATGTATTAAACCAACTTTTCACAATAAAACTACCAATTAACAGTGACAACAACTAGATCTATTCTAGGGAAAAAACTTTTTTTTGGGGACAGATTGATTCACGACAATGATTGCTTAAACGGCTCTTTCATAACTTTCAATGTTTCAGATCAGGCTGTTTCATACAGTAAAGTTGAAGAGTACATTCTCTCATAAATGTCAAAATGTGAAAGCAGGTCCTTTCACAACAGTCAATGTTTAAATGCAACGTTTTAACTGCGCATGATTGAGATTATCCGCTCTACAAACCGAACAATATTAGTTAACCCTCACAAGTCAGCATTTCACTCTCCGAACTCACCCCCATCCCCCTATTTATAAAGTTCTGACATGTAGAATCACAACATCACGAATATTAAGATCACTAGACATTTCATGTGTTTATACACGGTGCGTTCACTATTAATGCCCTACAGTTTGCTGCCTTGTGGAACACTTGATAGATTGTCAGGCTTCCTTCATCGCCAGAATGAGACAAGTTGATAACATGCTTCATGAAGACAGACGTACAGCATATGTGCCACTACTGCTTGCTTAAAGTGTTCAAAATCTACGTCAGTCGCCGTTGGCTATTTGTACATTTCTGGTCGCTGAAGACAAAGCTTCGGTTCACATCGCTTTCGCAAAAAGAGACTTTTTAGCATGCTAGGGATATGTCAACTCCCACATATTCTTGAGTTGCGTCTACATCCGACTTCCTATTGTGAATATTCGCTGATGATGGCTTAGATTTATTATCATAGCCAAGCCAACTACACTGAGTGTTTTTTTGGGTTATCACCATCTTAGACGCTAAAAAAGGTCATGTTTCTTCAACAAAGATAAACCAGACTTCTTCAACGGGAAAAATTATCTACGAAGACTAAAAGCAAAACAAAACAAAACAAACCAAACCAAAAGTGATCACAGCTTTCTTCTGACGTGAACACTCTCCACGTAGACCGCCAGAAAGAAAACATCAATGAACGGACCGTTCTAACTGTTTAGAATAATACGAAAGAACTGTGGGTTGACAGCCTCCAGGCCGCTGTCCATCCGTTCAAGAAGGTGAATTAGGGTTTTGATGACTTCATGAGGGCATGTGCAGGGAGAGCTGTCTTCAGAGAATAAAAAAAGTTGATCAGCTGAAGCAGGGCATTTTTAATGGCATAAACAGATGCCAGATGGGCTTTTACGTTTAAAAAGATTCCAAGGCCTTTCAGGATAGTTCTAGCACATTGAAACCAGATTTCACTTATATTAATGCAAAATCTCAGGGGTTTTTTCAAGGCAAGTTCTAAGTGGGAAAAGATGGCAAAGAAATAAAACAGGAAACACAGCAATGATCACTGAAATTATTTCAGGGGAAAAAAATCGAAGGAACAAATTTTAGAAAATGTATAAGGTGGAACAGGAAACAAAACCTTCTTCGCTAAAATTATCTAAGAATGACCGGAGAAACAAACAAACGAAAACTTCTAAATGGGTTGTTGCTTGTCTTTAAATACACATAAAACCTACAAATAGTTAAAAAAAAAAAAAAAAAGAAAAGAAAAGAAAGAAAGAAACGCCTGTGAATAGGATGCTGTTGTGGGTTGATACAAATCAAATCATTTCAAAGACAAAGTACTGTTTGAAAGCTGGCTATTAGATAACCGTTTTCGTAGCGTTGATGTTAGACATACATGGAAAAAAAGCGAGTATTATTCACGACCCACACCATCTTGCAAATGAAAAGGACCATCGCAATGGAAAGGAATCTGAGCAGCAATGCTCGGAGATAGTCCTGGTACAGAAATCGATTGGTCACACACACATCGACACACACACACACACACACACACACACACACACACACACACACACACACACACACTCACCATTATAGAAACGAACAGAGAGTATGAAGAGTACATAAAATTCTACTCTAACTTATACTTCACACACACACACACACACACACACACACACACACACACACACACACACACACATTGTTGTAGAAACGAACAGAGAGTTCGAAGAGTACATAAAATTCTACTCTAAATTATTCTTCAGCATGGAATTAGAAAAGGCACTTGCTATAAGTGCGATATGATGGAAATCTGGATAAATGACTGCAGTCTGTAGCAACAGAATATTGTACTAGTGACATTATAATGTGTGGGTGCCACCTGCTTTATTTTTGTGTCGGGATATTGTGACATACAACACTTCAATAAATTATCATCATTGGTAATTTCCTGTTTTAGCACAGTGAATTTTCCAGGATTCTTTGTAAAGGATATTTTGCCTGTACAATTCTAATAGGAAATAAATGACAGTCAGACTTTCCATCCAAGGTAATAATCGATTGAAAAAGAGAAATGCTGGACATCCTTGGACTTGGTAATGGACCATAAAGAATAAAAACTTTACTGGTTTTGTTTGTTTGTTCGTTTAAGATGCCTCCCAATCACCCATTTTGGACGTTGCAAGATGGTGGATGCAAGAGGTTGCATACCTAACTCTTGGGATGAACAAACCCTGTGCTACCCATAACATTCTCTTAGCACTTAATCACCTATCGGAGGCAATCTCTGTCTCAAAAAAAAAAAATTTTATTGGAAAAGGTTCTTAAATCTAGTGCACTAAAATAGGAAATGACCATGGTGAGTTACCTGATGATATCGTAGTCCAGTGTAAGTCTGAGGTGAGCTCTCAGCTTGTACGTCATTATACACGTTTCAACTCCAGATTAAAAAGAAAAGAAACAAAAAAGGAGAAACCGCGTTGTTACTCCTCTCTATTGTCTGGATATGCCCGTTAGTTCTTCCACAGATCTGTTGACCATGGAACATAGACTTAACACTGGCAATCCATTCACCATGGTTGATTTTCCATTAACCAAGTTCTGCAAGACACCAACACACGCTCATACACCCATGCACCGAGGACATCACTGAAATCTCCTTGACGTTTTACGTATCCTCCAATACCATCAGCACCACTAACACATAAGCCCTTCAATCCTTCTACCGCTTCATCAGAAGGATATACAAAACAGCTCGTGTCCAGGCGTTAAGCGAAGAGAGATCACGTGATCCAACTGTCCTAATTGGTAAGTGGGGGACAACAAGCGGGCCGTGGGACGAGGTTGACTACTGGTCGCTCGGAATG
The DNA here is from genome assembly GCA_016801955.1 of Conus betulinus. Taxonomy (NCBI): domain Eukaryota; kingdom Metazoa; phylum Mollusca; class Gastropoda; order Neogastropoda; family Conidae; genus Conus; species Conus betulinus. Next base: position 101,721 of record JADBJO010002435.1, read on the forward strand.
TTTTTGTGTATTAGACGGGGTGTGAGAGGAGGGGGTGGGGGTGGGGGAGCGGCCGATAATGCTACAAGGCTGGGAGGACGGGGGGAAGGGAGGAGCGGTCTAAGCTGGATTGAGGTGAGTTAAGATGAAAAAAAACACAGACAGCTGTGTCTGTGTGGCCGATAGAGGCTGAAAGCTCCTGAACCTGTTAACCATGTCAATGGGCACACAACAGTGGCCTGCCCGAAAGCACAGCAGACAATAACTCTCCGGCTGACAGGTAGAAGATTTACAGTGAGCTGGGCTTTGCTGGCCGGCAGTAAGATCTTCTTGCCTTCTTCTTTTTCTAACCCCCCCCCCCCCCCCCCCACACACACACACACACACACACACACTTTCCCCATTTTTTTCTCTTCCTTTTTCACTGGTCTCCCTTTCTCGCTCCGATTACATAGGCCTGCTTGATAAATACCTTACAAAGCTCCCAATGCGCCACTGGTTTATATCGTAATGATCCTCTCGGATAGCAACTGCCCCTCCCCCCCCCCCCCCCCCCCCCCCCCACCATGACCTTCCCCTCCACAATTTCTGTGAAATCTCTTTCTCTCTCTCTCTCTCTCTCTCTCTCTCTCTCTCTCTCTCTCTCTCTCTCTCTCTCTCTCACACACACACACACACACACACACACTCTCTCTCACACTCTCTCTCTCTCTCTCTCTCTCTCTCTCTCTCTCTCTCTCTCTGTGGATAGCGGGGGGGGGGGGGTGTGCTGCTAAGTTAAAAAAATCATTTGACTCACCTCCGTGAATAAATTTAAAAGACATTTTTAAAAAAATATGTCATAGTACAGAACATGCAGATCCCCACGTTATACATATGAGTAGGACCATACACACACACACACACACACACACACACACACACACACACACACACACACACACACACACACACACACACACACACACACACACACACACACACACACACACACACACACACACACACACACTCACACACACACACACACACGCGCGCGCACACACACACACACACACACACACACACACACACACACACACACACACACACACACACACACACACTCTCGCACACACACACGCGCGCGCGCGCGCGTCCGCATACGTAGAAGTATTTTGTCACTGCATTTCGTAATTAAAATCGTGTCTTTTAAAGGAATCAAAAACCTCAGGACTGTGTTTGAACCGATTAAGGTTGGGGATTCGTAGCTTCAATACTTCCCAAAGGAGTCCGATTTCGAGCATGCATGCAGTCAGTGGGTTTGGCGTCGGTTATCCGTTTGTGATTCTTAGACATTTGAAACGATTCACTGCAACGACAACAACAAACCGACTACCTGAGATGTGTGCCAACATTTCCTTTAAGGAAACGGATTAAGGTCAGATATCCCAAGTTGGGAAATCAGACCTAAATCACAGTCAAGGATCAAGTGGTCCAAGCTGTGTCATGGTGATAAAAATCGATGCCAAAAGCTAATTGACTTCCAGTTGAGTCATAGTAACAAAGACTAAGATCAAGGTGTCTAACTAGGTCGTGGCAAGCCAGACTGGGCTGAAACGCATCGAAACCCGTTGGGTCATGAATATCCAACATCGTGAACCCGTTGGGTCATGAATATCCAACATCGTGAACCCGTTGGGTCATGAATATCCAAATATCGTGAACCCGTTGGGTCATGAATATCCAACATCGTGAACCCGTTGGGTCATGAATATCCAACATCGTGAACCAGTTGGGTCATGAATATCCAAATCAAGCTTAACACGTTTGTGGTCACGCGCTGACCATTGATGACATTAACCTTTCAGTCGCGAAATTCCTGTGATATTCCAAAGACTTCATTTCAAAACGACGCCTTTCTTCCAGATTATGACATTTTTGTCCTCTTAATCTTAAACTGGGCCAATATCAATAATATTTTATCATTCTGACCTAAATCTCGATCTGGGTCATCATGACCTTTCATTTTTATCTGTGTCAGAATAACCCATATAGGTCCTTTTATTATTATTATTATTTTTTTTTTTTAGTGTTAAATGTAAATCGCTTTGATTTCATTTCTGTTACCTGATTTTGTGTGATCTTCAACTGTATTTGTGTTCCATGGCTTAATTTTAGTCATCTTGACTTTCGACCTCAGTCTGTGTCTCAACGACCTGATATATGTGTGGTCGATCTTGGGCAATTAGGTATAACATGCCTCTATTGACATTCAGTCTTACCTAGGATAGGTATAACATGCTCCCACTGACATTGTCTTAACTAGGATAGGTATAATATGCTCCCATTGACATTGTCTTAACTACGATAGCTATAATATGCTCCCATCGACATTGTCTTAACTACGATAGCTATATATGCTCCCATCGACATTGTCTTAACTAGGATAGGTATAATATGCTCCCATCGACATTGTCTTAACTAGGATAGGTATAATATGCTCCCATTGACATTGTCTTAACTAGGATAGGTATAATATGCTCCCATCGACATTGTCTTAACTAGGATAGGTATAATATGCTCCCATTGACATTGTCTTAACTAGGATAGGTATAATATGCTCCCATTGACATTGTCTTAACTAGGATAGGTATAATATGCTCCCATTGACATTGTCTTAACTAGGATAGATATAATATGCTCCCATTGACATTGTCTTAACTAGAATAGGTTTAACATACTCCCATTGACATTCAGTCTTAACTAGGACCAGCCTAACCCAGTTTCCATACCTTCATTCTGATTGGTCATTTCACAGGAGACGCCTGAGTGTAGGACGCATATATGATGCCAGATAACGAACACATTAGTTATGGGGACACATCAGTAGGTGGTTTAAACCTCTGCATAATACTCTTATATGAGAGAGAGAGAGAGAGAGAGAGAGAGAGAGAGAGAGGGGGGGAGAGAGAGAGAGAGAGAGAGAGAGAGAGAGAGAGAGAGAGAGAGATGATCTCTATTAACACAAGCGCGAGACGGTTCATGTCACCCAATTGTAACCACGGACACTACACTATGAAACGCCGTTGCTTAAAGATCAAGGGAAGAGGGTGATGGGTGATCTTGGCTTACTGAAATGAAAAGAGAAGAACGAATTCTGTTCTTAGTGTCAAGGAAAAGTGCCTCCATGTTCTCTTCATATCATTCCAGCTGACTGTGTCTCCTCCAGAGTTCTGTCTGTGATATATTATTTATAGCCCACAGGTGGCTCAAAGGCAGATCATCGGCCTCACAGTTAGACATGCCAACTTCACTCTCGTTGTTCGTCTTTGTACTTGTCTGACTTTATTCAAGTTTAAAAGGCTGTGCCAGTCTTGAATAAAAGTTATTCTGAGTTAGGTTTTCTTATGGGAGCAAGAGTTACCCTACTGTTTTTCTGCTGTTCTGTTGGCCCCCACCATTGAACAGAACTCGTCCACCGCATGTGAATCTGCTGCTTTTTTGAAACACAACCAACTGACAGAAAAATCTCCCTGTAACTTCTCCTTGAACACCTCTGAGGTCTACAATCTGCCATTTTCAACAATTGATGAACTGGAATCAGTACTGAAAACCTGTAGCGATCCTGCTTCTGGACTTGATGATATCATTTACCAGCTTTTGAAACATCTCCCAGAAAGCTGTCTCCAAACCTTTCTCAAAGTCTACAATCACATCTGGACCACAGGGCACCTTCCACTCTCTGGCGGATAGCCTTGATCATTCCTATTCTTAAGCCTGGAAAAGACTTTACCAAGCACCCGAATTATCGTTCAGTAGCTCTGATCATGTGCCTTTGCAAACTAATGGAAGAAAGGATAGTCATCTCTCGTCTGATGTAGAAGCAGGAAACCAGCTTTTTAGCCAAAGAGCAGTGTGGTTTCCGGACGTATTCTGCCGTTGACCATTTAGTCCGTCTTGAAACCACCATCGGTAACGCCTTCATTAACATACAACACGTGGTAGTTTTTGTTTTTTTTTTTTTGTTTGTTTTTTTTTTTTTTTTTTTGTGTTTTTTTTTTGAGTAGCTTTTTTTTTTAACTTAGAGAAGGTTTATGACACTGCATGGAAATATGGAATTCGCATGGATCATCATTGGCTAGGTTTTTCAGATCACCAGCCTGTTTTTTGTTAAAAGAAATTCCGGCTGATGGGCAGTTCCCAGTCCGTGTGCGCACCACGTTGCCTAACATCCATGGGGCAGAGTTGGGTGTACCCCAAGGGAGCATTCTTGTGGGCCGAAGAAGAAAATGCGTTTTTTTCGGGCACGAAAACCCAATCGATTTTCACAAATTAGTTTTGACAAATCCATTATTTCAACAGCAACAGAAGTCAAATTTCTTGAAATCATCTTTGATTAAAAACTGAATTTTAAAATTCATATCCAGTACTTAAAAACTTCATGTAAAAAAAGCAATGAACATTTTCAGAGTTGTGGCACATACGGATTGGGGCGCTGTAAAAAAAAACAAAAAACTCCTCTCCACCTTTACAGGGCTCCGAACCACTCCAAACTTGACTACGGTTGTGTTGTGTGAACCTGCCATACCTTCCTCCTTGAAAACATTAAATCCGATCCACCCATAAAGAGGATTGGAACTCGCAGACGGATAAACAAACTCTTCCAAACCCGTCCAAACCTGAAAACGTTTTTACAATGTACCACGGGCGGTCGTAGAAAAAAAAAATGTCTTATGCTGTTTGCACACAGGCCACTCCTTTTACACCCATTGCTAGATCACTTCTCACATGTTTGTTGATACAAAGAGTGGGAGGAACGGTGGCTGTGAGAGCGTAAGGGCAGAATTGCCCCTCCCCGTCCCTTCTCCTCTACCTGTTGAAACCTGAAAACGTTTTTACCCAGTGTATACACAGGCGGTGTCGTAGAAAAAAAAATGTCTTATGCTGTTTGCACACAGGCCATCCTTTTACACCCATTGCTAGATACTTCTCACATGTTTGTTTGATACAAAGAGTAGGGGAGGAACGGTGGCTGTGAGCGTAAGGGCAGAATTGCCCCTCCCCGTCCCTTCTCCCCTACCTGTGAAATAAGTGTGCCCCCGGGTGGAATGGCAGGCGAGAATGGGCATCAGCCCTACTCATTAAGATACACAGACTATGGAGGTGTGGAGTTTAAACATCTCCAAAATCACACCCTGCCCATGTACTAGATATATTCATTGAAAAGGGGAGTGGGAGAGAGAGAGTTTAGGGATAGGTTAACAATAATACCCCTACCCCCTCCACACATACCCTCTCTTTGCAAGCGTGTAGGAATTAGGAGGGTGTATTAAACACAATGTTTATACAACTTTGAAAGAAAGGGATATACCTGAAGGTGCGGATCGAACCCAAAGAAGTATTGTCCTCAACTGCCGATCAAACCAGCTGAGAGCAATTCCGCACAAACCATTGGAGGCCTGCGCTGTGTTCACATAGGGTGCAAGCACGCACAGAGCATTCCATTAACATGTGAAGGGACATAGTTGCTCCCTGGAAGATGCCACTGTGTAATGGCCACTGGATGCGACACGACAGATTCTCCACGGGAGTGTTCTTATGGGTGTACCAGCCCATATTTCATGCCTTCAGAGCCCACCGGCAAAAAAAAACGCTACCGTCAAGCAACTGCCATGTGTATCCCGTAGCCTCATTCGTTGCTGTTCCGCTGACAGGTGATGACAGTACAACTCCAGACCGGCCAAGCTTTCGTCATGAGGTCTTACGTGCTCTCTGAAGACAATCCCAGGTCACAGTCTTTCCCGTTGTCAAAGGACTTTCCCTGCGGTCAGTGAGTCTTTCCTCACTGTCACTGGACCTTTGTGTTCAAGCTTAAGGTCACAATTATTCCGTTCATTGATGTGAGAATTGCTCGAGGTGGAGTAGGAGGCCGGACTGGGGTAGGGGGGGGGGGGGGGGGGGGGGAGGGAGAAAGAAAAAAGCTATGAACGCATGGCCATTTTACTACTACACCAACTCACCCCCTTTGTCTCCCCTTTATGTGTCATAAGGGTGGTTTGAGTGGGCAAGGCCAAAAGTCACATCTCACTCATTCAACAGATACGCTAATTGAAAAGGAGGTGGAAGTCCAGGCATAAGCCCAAAATTACTCCTACCCCACTCCCCTGCTAAGTGTATGATGGGGAGGGGAGGGGGGGGGTATAAAGACAGAATTACTTCTCCTCTGTATGCTTAATGTTAGGGGTAGGGCGGGCGTGACAAAGGGCGTAAGTTACAAAATTCCATCCCTCCTCCCCCTCCCCATCTATTTATCATGTGCGTGTTGATGCGGGTGGGTGGGGTGGGTGGGGTAATGGGTGAATAGGGCACATACGGTCAAGGTCACTTCCCTCATTGGTGCTAAACACGTTTGCTGAAGGTGTGTGTGAGTGTTGGGAGTGTATGTTTGAGTTTGGACGAAAGTCCAAAATCACCCTCTATCTGCATGTTAGATAAGATGTTAACAGGAGTTTGTGGGAAGGCTGATGAATAATGCCCAGATCACCACCCCCTCCCACCCCCCATCCCCTCTTGCGAGCCTGTATAAAGCTTAAGGGTGTGAAAGCTGCATTCATGCATATGGCCGGCATTACTCTCAGCCTCGTCTGCGGAGTTAGTGTGTGTTTGTATGTGAATGAAGTAGAGTAGATCGATAAAGCCAGAAATCACTCTTTTCTATATGGAAATGCATTGGGGGTAAATTCTTTTAAAAGGGTGCTATTTTATTCTCTTCTTAAACAACTCATTAAGATACCCGCCGTTTTTTCGTCTGCCGTTTGAATAATGGAGGTGATTTAGCACGTTACTAGGGGTTGGAGTGAGTTTAAACATCAGCCCGAAATTACTAATACCCTCTCCACCCCCTGTCCCTCGCAAGCGTGTTTAAAGCACGAATTGTGTGTTTTCGGGCATGGGGTTAGAATTCTCCCCATCTTCCTTCATGAGGGTAATATATACGATAGGGACGGGGTGTGGGGTGTCTAGGGATGAGAGGGGATTTGTCACTTTAAGAATAAGGCCAAAATCCAACCCCCCCCCCCCCCCCCCCCCCCCGTCTATAAAGTGTGTATTTATGGGGGCGATGGGGTGGCAGGTGAGTTTGAGCATAAGGTAGAGACAATTATATAGTGTATGAGTGAGAGCATGCATGCACGTGTGTGTGTGTGTGTGTGTGTGTGTGTGTGTGTGTGTGTGTGTGTGTGTGTGTGTGTGTGTGTGTGTGTGTGTGTAAGTGTGTGTGTGTGTGGTGGTGGTGGTGGTGGTGTCGATCGGGGAAATACAGGTATCAGGCCAAAACGTTTATTCGTACACTTCCTTTTTTACATGCTGATGACTGTGCGGGGCGGCGAGAGAGTCTGGTCATCAGGCCTATAAACGTTTATTCGTACACTTCCCTTTAAGACTGCCCACCCATGATGACTGTGCCCAGGGCGGCGAGAGAATATGACTGCCCACCCATAAGACTGCCCACCCATAAGACTGCCCACCCATAATATTCCATATGACTGTTGAAACTGGGTGTATTCCGTATGTGGTGTGGGGGGGGGGGGGGGGGGGGGTGGAGTGGAGTGGGGGGGGGATGAGTTGAAGCACATGGCCAACTTATAACAACCCCCACCCTCCCCTCGCCACCCCATCCGTAAGGTATTAAGTCGGGGGAGTGATATTCAAGGATAAGTCCAGAATTACTCCCTCCTAGCACGAAGCACATAAATCAACTAAGTAACATCCTCCGAAAGAGATGTTCCAAGATCGCCCATATACCTGGCGCCTGATGCTTGCCACACAGCGCTAACATCGGGAACAACGATGGAAAACAGACTGACAGCTGTTCAACACTCATACAGCTTTTTCATCTTGAATACACAATAGAACAAAAAATAAACACCCGAACGCGCGCGAGCGCGCGCGTGCATGCGTGCGTATGTATGTGTGTGTGTTCTGCATATACTTTAGACGTTGACTTGTGAAACCTTATAAAGTACTCAGTAACCTACGTTGCAACGGTAGGCGCATAGAAATTGTCTACACCATTATCATTATCATTATTGTTATTACTATTATTATTGTTATTATTATCATCATCATATTATCATCATCACTATTATTATTGTTGTTATTTTTATCATTTTCATTCTTATTTATTGTTATTGTTGGCTGTCTCCAGACCCTTCGAAAAGTTTACAACCACAGCTGGACCTCAGGACACTTGCCACCCTCCTGGCGAAAAGCCCTGATCATTCCCATTCCTAAGCCTGGAAAAGACCTTACAAGTCTTCAAACTATCGTCCAATAACTCTGAGCAGCTGCTTCTGCAAGCTAATGGAGAAAAAAGGTCAACTCCGTGTAATGTGGAACCTGGAAGCCTATGGCCTTTTGGCCAATGAACAATGCGAGTTTCAAAGCATCACTCGGTCGTTGACCATTTAGTCCGTCTTGAAACCACCACCAACAAAGCCTTCATTAATAAGCAACATGTGGTTGCTATCTTTTTATCTGGAAAAAGCGTTTGATACCACCAATTCTGATGGATCTTCGTAAACTTGGTTTTCGTGGTCATCTGTCTTTATTATTTAAAATTTTGTGGCTGATCGGCAGTTCCTTGTGCGAACTGGCACCACGCTGTCTGATCGGCAGTTCCTAGTGCGAACTGGCACCAAGCTGTCTGACATCCATGGGCAGGAGTGCGGTGTACCTCGGGGTTCTGAGTCCTCTCTTTTTGTTGATGATTTCGCACTCTACGCAGTTGCTGCATTTTATGCTAGCGCGCAACGTCGACTCCAACTTTATGTGTATAAGATTCGACAATGGGCCAAGGAAAACGCATTTACCTTTTCAAGCTCCAAAACGCAGTGTACCCATTTTCACAATTTTCGTCCGTTCTTTGCCGATCCTGTAATTTGTATGTATAAATCCACCATTACAGCTGTGTGAAAGAAGCCACATATCTGAGTGTAATCTTTTTTTAAAAATCAAAACAGAACTTTAAAAGTTACATCCAACACTTAAAAACTGTATGTCAGAAAGCACTGAACATTCTGAGAGTTGTCGCACACACGGATTGGGCGCTGATAAGAAAACTCTCCTCCGTCTTTACAGGCTCTGATCCGCTCCAAACTGGACTACGGGTGTGCAGTTTATGGCCCAGCCAGACACCGTGTATGCTGAGGAAGGAGAACCATCCCTCTCGAACTGTCGACAGAAATTTACCTTGAACTACTGTTTGAACCCCCTAATTTTCGAAAGAAATTCGATGACTACCCGAGTTAACCCTTGGGAATTCGTATTCTTCCTCCATTTGAACCTGGAATCATGCGTGATTTATCCACGTTTCCTGATGACCCACCATGGACTCCCTTTACTCCAGAGATCCGGTTTGGTTTAGCCTTGTATCGTAAAAATTCCTCTAGTTCCTTGCGAAGGTCTTTCTGCGTCGAATTGTGCTCAAAGTTTCAATCCTTCAGCAGAATTTTCACAGACGGTTCCAAATCTGAGGAGGATGTTGCCTCTCTGCTGTGTATTGTGCAACAGATCCTACCCAGAGATGTTCTAAAGCATTCACACGGACAGCTCCATCTACACTGCTGGGTTGACAGCCTTGGTCGTGGCTCTTGAAATGGTTTCTAAATCAAAACATAAAGATGTCCTCATTTTGTCGGACTCCCTTTCAGCACTGGAGGCAATTGCCGGCCGTAACTTTCAGCACCTCAGCTGCTGAAGTTATTCCAACTGTACACACCTCTGAAAAATCAGTTGGAAGTAACAGTTTTTGCTTGGGTACCCAGCCATGTGGGCAACGAAATGGTTGATGAACTTGCCAAGACAGCCACAAAAAAGAGTTGAGCAGATTGTCTATGCCTCACACTGATTTGCAAACTCAAAACCCAGGCTTATGTCAGAGACCTCCGGTAAGAGGAATGGAACTCGCAGACGGATAACAAACTATCTAAAATCCGTCCAAACCTGAAAGAGTTTATAGTATATTCCGAAGCGGCCGTAAAGAAGAAACAGCTTTGTGCCATTTGCATATATGCCACTCCTTTTTTTCTACCCGTTCTTATCTTTTAAAAGGTGAAGAAGCTGCGTGCTGCATCCCATGTCATGTACCACTCACAGTGAAACACATTCTTTATGAGTGTTGGGACTTGCATGATGTGAGTCACACACACACTTTACAGCAGACTCCACGAAATGTCCCACCTGATGTGATCTTTGAATTTCCTACAGAGATTAACATTTTTCATCTGATCTAAGATTTTGCGGAAAGATTTTAAACAAATTTTCCAGTGTATTTTTAGAAGGTTTATTTTGAAGGGTTGTGTGAATATAATTTTTTTTAATGATGACGTGCCCTCAGCGCGGTAAAAGCCCTGATATGGCCTTTGCTGTCGACTGGCTATAAGCAAAGATGTATTAAAAGTAAATACAATGATGTTGAAACTGGATTTCCATGTGGCTCCAAGTTAACTGATGACGTTACCTGCACTCCAGGACTGAGAAAAAGAGATGCGTGCAGACTCGTTCTGTTCTCTCTTTTCATACACCAATCAGCGGTGGAAGTAATCAATGATGGAAGACACTATGCCAGTTTTCACATGATATATCTGTATCATTTATTCTTGAATTGGTTGGTGACGCTATTTTGATGAGGAAAAAATCATAGGATTGAAAAGTCTTTAGCCTGCCTCTCTATTTCTTCACCTTACAGTTAATACCAATAAAAATCAATGTTATAGTATTTCGGAAGAGCGTGAGAGAAAAAAACGTTATCAACGTGCAATACCTGTGTTTACGCTTATAAACATTTTTTACGCTTGAGGTTCATTGCTTCATGCAAGGGTTTATTGCTTCACGCAAGGGTTTATTCCTTCATGCAAGGGTTTATTGCTTCATGCAAGGGGTTTATTGCTTCATGCAAGGGGGTTTATTGCTTCATGCAAGGGTTTATTGCTTCATGCAAGGGCCATGCAAGAAAACCACATGTTCTGATGTATGGTTTTCAAATGCTGGCTTATGTCAAAAATGGTTAAAGTCAGATCCATCCTGTTGCAGAGAATAGCTCTGGTTTGTTTTTCGGTCCTCCAACGTCCTATTTTTCACACACTTCTTTCGTGGGGTCTCAATCCTTCTATGTTTCTCCACTCTTCTGTTTTCTATAATATTGATTCTTTACTTTCCATGCAAGTCTGTATGCTATGTCACTGATGAACGTCTACCACCACCAAGAAGAAACAAATTCTTGTTGCTAGACACATCTGTGGGGTTTACGCTGACTGAACTGATTTGCAGATAAGAGCTAGCTCTGATCTCGCGTGGAATCGATCTGCACAGAGAGAAGGTCGACTCTGGTAACAGGTTCCCAGCCTGTAATTACAGTTGATTCACAAAACAGAACTCAACGACAATCGCCACGTCTCAAAACGAAAACGTGCCCTTTTCAAAAACTTTTTTACTTTCATTTAGTTCATTCACTTTCAGCTCTATCTCCACTCTGTCGTTGTCTCAATTATTTTATGGATCATCAAAGAGAAAGTTCAAGAAGCACGGGCAAGTCAGCCAATTATTAATCATTGGGTATTCTAGAATGATCAAGATTTCTGATGTGCCTCAGTCGGTCAAAATGCATTGAATTACCAGAAGGATCAAGAACCATTACGTAATATTGTCAGTCAAACTCCTCAGAACATTCCAGAAACAATTTTTAGAAGACTCGGGCACTTTCTGCATAATTCTGATACTTTAAGAACATCTCCTGAATCATTACGAAATATATTATGCTTCATTTGGTAAACAAACGTCACATCAAACTTAACACGCACAACTCAAAACCCAACATATGCAGTCTGAACTGACCGATGATAATCATAAGCAAAGTTGTATATAACTGACATTCCCTAGCGGACTTTAACAATTTGGTACTTAATAGAGAGCGTCTGGGTTTATTTATGTGATAATGTTTGGTGTGCTGGACGCTTTCATTCTGTTTGTGACCTGAAAAGAGATAGAAAGAAAGAAAGATGTAAAGAAAGACAGAAAGTACACATAAGTAAAAGATACAGAAGCATGTAAAAAACGGAATCCAAGCTGCCAATTTCAGTCATGTTCGAAAATCAATTGCAACTGAGGAAAATGTAAAGAGCTCTTACACATGCTTTCACACACATAGGCTCGTAAACATGCACACACACACACAGAGTAACAAATATATGCATGCGTTTGCGCATATTGGCGTGCGTGCACATACACTATAACACTCACAGGTACATTTACACATGTCTGCACGTACACACACACATCATAGTCTTGGTGTCCTTTCTTTCACAAAGAAAATGACCACATGGTAAACACGCCTTTCGTTGTCCACTCCTCTGTACTTTCTTGCACTCTTTCGTTTTCGTATGTGTAAGACTGTTTGCACGTGGGGAGTGTGGAATATGAGTAGGATCAAGCATACAAATTAACTTTCTAAAAACAAAAACAAAACAAAAAACAAAACAAATAAAAAAAAAAAAAAACATACACACGCTCATCCGCATACACATCAAAATTGTAATTTTTCTGGATAATTTTTGAAGAGTTGCATCACAAACAAAATATCAATTTGGAGCATTATTATAGCATGTAAAACTAGTTCTTCGTGGTTAGAGTGATTCTTTTGTTGAAAATATTATAACAATTTGTATTATCTGATATGATATAGCTACATAAATATTTGTGCAAATCGTTGAGTTGATAATTATGCCAAACTTAATTGTATAATTTCAGATTTGACGCAGATTTTGTGTGATCTGTGCTGGAGTGCTGGCACAATTCAGAGAGAAGAATGGCCGAGTTGTTTCTGGGCTACAGTAACCGGCATTCCCAGTTATTGTCATTCATTCATTGAGCAAATAAGATTTTCGGAAATCAGGAAATCATTTATTTTTAATATATTTATTTATTTAGTTGGTTAGTTTGTCCGTTATTGTTACATAGGAAGAGTATTTCTTGTGTTTTACATGTATCGTCGATCCACGCTCATACTTTGTGAACTCAGTCATGCGTGCGGTCACATACTTACACCTTACATGGTTTGAGTGAATCAGTGCACCGTATACTAGGTCACACAGAAACCCTGGCTTTCTTTTGTATCAACCCCTAAATGTAAAGTATGTTCCTGTTGGACATGTCTATAGAGAATATACATCATCATACGAGAGCGAGCGAACGAGGCACGGAGACAAGAGAATAACAGTCAAATGGAATGAATGAGTCAGTACACCATACATTAGGTCATACAG
>JADBJO010002435.1:122500-145000 GCA_016801955.1 Conus betulinus
GCTGAATAAATATGGTAAGCTTATGTTGAATTTATGTACTACATTTGATTTACGTATTCTGAATGGTGCATGTAATGGCGACCACAATGGTTGCTACACATACATCTCAGATTCAGGCAGTAGTAGTGTAAATGATTACTTTTTAATGTCAAATGACTTGTTTGCCTTATTTGAATCCTTGTGTGAACTCAATATTCATGATATGTTTCATTCAGATCATATGCCACTTGAGTTACACTTAATTTTTCGGAAGAACATGGCAGTATGAAATCTCCAGATGTGAAGCAAACATTAAATAGGATAGTCTGGAACAATGATGCAGCGCCAGTGTTTATTAACTCATTACACTCTGAGGAATCTCGTAGATCATTAGAGCTGGCTGTACACTTAATCGACTATGATATTGACAAGGCTTTGTCTACTTTTAATGATTGTATTAAGCGATGCGCTGAATGCATGAATAAGCAAATCAGCACTGGTGACAATGATAAATCAGATGACTGGTACGATCATGAATGTAAGACAACAAAGAAAGATTTAAGAAAGCTTTACAGAACAGAACATCCCGTCGAACAGGAGATCACAAGAAGACGAAAATGCTTTTTGTATCGCACGTAGAGAGTATAAGCATCTGTTAAAACGCAAAGAGAACGATTTTCATAAGTCGTTGTTAAATGAAATTTATCTTCTGTGAATAATCAAAAGCAATTTTGGGAAAATGTAAATAAAATTTCATGTAAAAGAAAACACATAAATAATGATATCACTCTGGATGACTGGTTTCAACACTTCAAAAATTTACTCGAAAAAGAAAAGTGAAGCAGATGATGACGAATTCAATGTTGATGATAATGAAAATTATTTTAATCGACCAATTTCAAAAGAGGAAGTTCTTTTAGCAATTAGAAAGATTAAAATGAAAAAAGCTGCTGGACCGGATGGAATAACTGGAGAGTTGTTAAAAAATGCAGGTGATTGTGTTGTAGATTTCTTTGTCATATTTTTTAATGCTTTGTTTCAGAAAGGTATATTCCCTGACACATGGACAGAAAGTATTGTATTTCCTCTGTACAAAAAAGGTGATGTCAACAATCCTAACAATTACAGGGGCATTTCGCTATGCAATATTAGTAGTAAAATTTATAGTACAGTGATCAATCATCGTTTACAAGAGTGGGTTGAAGAAAATAACATTACTGGGGAATACCAAGCAGGGTTCAAAAAGAACTATTCGACTATTGATCACATGTTTACTTTGTTAGCTCTTATTCAAAAACAGTTCTCTTTCGACAGAAAATTATATGTTGCATTTATTGATTTTGAAAAAGCTTTTGATTCTATAAATAGGAAAATTCTTTGGTCAGTTCTAGTAAAAAATGGTATAAATGGTAATCTATACCATTGCATTAAAAGTATGTATAATAATGTTAAAGTTAAGGTACGGTGTGGTTATAGATTAACTGATTTTATCATGTGCACTTATGGTGTCAAGCAAGGTGATGTGTGCAGTCCGGTTTTATTTTCTTGTTTTTTAATGAACTTGCCATAGAAATAATTCAAAATGGTAAGCATGGTGCAATGTTTACAATCGACTATTTTGAACTCTTTATCTTACTACTCGCAGATGATGTTGTACTGTTATCAGAGACAATGATTGGTTTGCAAACCCAGTTAAATAGTCTGCAACGTGCAGCTTTTTTCTCTTGATTTGAAAGTGAATTTAAGTAAGAGCAATATAATTGTGTTCAGAAAAGGTGGGTTATTTAGCAGCAAGAGAACATTGGACGTATAACCATGCTGTGATGCCTGTGGTAAATGCTTATAAATACTTGGGTATATTCTTTACAACAAAACTCAGCTTCACATTAGCATGCAATGACCTGGTAAGTAAAGCAAAGAAAGCTCTGCTTTGTATTATGAGAAAACTTCATGCTTTCAAGAATTCTAGTTTAGATTTGTTGTTGAAGTTATTTGATTCCCAGGTTCAGCCCATTGCTCAGTACGGTGCAGAACTTTGGGGACTGGGACGTTGCAGCCCGCCATTGTGAAAAAGTACATCTTTTTGCCTTAAAGAAATTTTTAGGAGTCGATGCGAACACCCAATGACCTTGTTTATGGAGAGACCAATAGATATCCTATTTACATAAATTCTGTATTAAGCTGTATTCGATACTGGTTGAAATTAACTAAAATGAATGATCATAGATTACCACGGAAAGCTTATGTGATGTTATATGACCTAGATGTAAGAGATAAAAGAAACTGGGTGTCAAATATTCGTAGTCAATTATACAAATTTGGATTTGGTTATGTTTGGATGAACCAAGGCGTGCAGAATGATAGATTATTTCTTTGTGAATTTAAAGAAAGATTGATTGCGTGCAGGTGGCAAGAATGGGACGCTCACGTCAAAAATAGTGATAGATTTATCACGTATCGGACATTTTGTACAGTTCACGATGTCAAACTTTATCTGCAATGGATTTAGGCGTACACTTGAAGTTAATTATGACCAAATTTCGACTTGGAATCTCAGACATTGCACAACCGGTATCGCTACTATAAACATACTGGGATGGATCTGACTTGTCCACTTTGCAATGATGGAAAAGAAGACGAACTGCATTTTGTTTTATGCTGCTGCAAGTTATCTAGTCTAAGAGCGCAGTATATACCATTTTAAGTTTTTCAGGGATCCCTGTCAGTTTCGGTTAAGTCTGCTTATGGCATCTCGAAATGAAAGTGTAGTAAGAAATTTCTCAATTTACTTGTTCAAGGCATTTCAATTTCGATCAGTTATGACTTCGTGAATGAGAATTTCATCCAGTCCTTGATGTGTTATGTAAAATTCATACATTGTTGTTACTTTCTCCATACCCCCCTTCATAAGGGGCAATGGCCTTTACATGAAGTAAACCATCTGAGTTCTGAGTTCTGAGTTCTCTCTCTCTCTCTCTCACACACACACACACACACACACACACACACACACACACGCAGGCACGCACGCACGCACGGCACACACACATGCTGTTTTAAGTGACAGCTGTTTATCAAACGACGTATGCGTATATTACATAATTATTCCGGAGGTCTCTTCAGGGTAACAGAATTGTGACTAAAGTAGGTGAAGGTTCTAGAAACTTTGTTTTATATTCTCAGCATGCCATAACACGTGATGGGTGTCAATCCTTCCAGGAAGTTTGGAGCATTTTGATTATCTCCGCTACGCCACGATTCTCGAACATAGTAGAATACTCCATTACTGTTAACTGAATTTGCCGCACCATGTTCTGTGAACCCTCGATCTGATGCTCTGCAAATTTGATGAGAGTGCCGTGAGACTGAAAGACAAAAAGTAGAGATTTTTTTTTTTTTTTTTGAACCAGTGCGATGGTCATAGAGTACAGACTTGTGAAGCTGTGACGTGACAATTGCCAGCCCACACCAATCTTTACCCCCCCCCCCCCCCCCCCCCCTTCCTTCCTGTCTCTCTTTCTCCCTTGTCTCACAAAGTGCACTTCGGGTTTGCCAGTCTGTGCCTCTACCCTCACCCCTGAACCCCTGAACCGTCTCTCCTCTCTCACTCTTCCCTCAGTCTGTCGGGCTTACGTTTGATGTAAACTGAAAGAGTGACTGGAGCGCAGCACTCACAACAAAGGAGCAGAGAACTTTGACACAACAGTACAGCCAGCCGTAGAAAAAATCTGCGCCTGTCTTCCCTTCCCTATCTCACCGTGCAGCAACCGATCATGGACGGGAATGGATTCCACCCTCCTTCCCCAATACTTCAGAAAAACCGCTGCTCTGCTCTCTCCTTTCCTTCCCCATTGACTGTGGTGATCATGGGGAAAGATGGACCTGCATGTGTCTCACAGGTGCGGACATTTTAGTTCGTTTGTGGCATAGATGCCGACGAACATCAAACATCTATGAGATTGTCTTTTCGAATCGTCTACACATTTTTCTCACACTGTAGGTGATGGTGGTTGACTGTCACATTCCAGATCAACATCCCCCTCCCACCCTTTGATTACTTACACAACACACACACACACACACACACACACACACACACACACACACACACACACACACTTCCTCTCTTTTCTATCATGATACTATCGCCTGTCATGTTTTTCTGACAGTGCAGAATTAAAGTGGACACTGAAAATTATGGCAGATAATGCCAGTCTAATCCTTTGCTGGCTGAGATTGCATGCATTTACTGAAAGCTAGAGAGCTGTCGTGTGACCAGAACCTGGGTTCCTGGTCTTCCTAGGCTCCCTGCAACTGGCCCAGCACAGGATCAACATTCCACGCTGCCTCATGGCCAAGCAGACCAAACGGATCAGCCTGCTTAAAGTGAAGGTGGACCAGTCACCAGCAAATGGAGAGAGATTTACCTTCCTCTTTACATCAGGTAAGTTTTGATATACCACAAGGACTCCAACTCAACTCTGAAAATTAAAACATCCCCTCTCTTTCTGATGAGATAACCTGGGAAAAAGTCAGCCCAAACAAAGACTGATTTGACCGAAGTTCTATATATTGATTTGTATACTTTACTCTTGTACGCACAGGTAAAGTTGGTGTGCGAAATTACACTTAACCTGTGTCAGTTATTTGTTCATACAGTCATTCATGTTTGAACTCATCTCTAATTCTGTCATTCAGAGTGACATGCACTTTTAAGAGCACAAGCCTAAGGAAAATTATACCTGAGGCATTCTTGGGTATTTTTAACTGTCCCAAGAAAAATAAAAATTTCTTTCGATGACTAGCAACAAAAAGGTGCTCCTTCCACTACGAGTAAGAGAGGATGGAGGAGAAATATTGATATACAAACTTTTCTTTTACGCTGATAAAGAAATCATTCTGAGCCCTTCCCCTAGAGCACCACATCTGTACCCCCCCCCCCCCAAAAAAAAAAAAAAAAAAAAAAAAAAAAAGTCATAGAATCTTCTGCCAGAATTGAAGACTTTGAACTTGTTACCTGGGTCATTCTTTTCCCTGTTTGGATGATTCAACCAGAGAGTTGAGTCAACTCTTCTCTCTCTACCTCAGTCAGTGTTTCAAGCTAATTACAAGGTCAAAGAACAGGAGTGTTTCTTCATAGCACCCCAACCATTTCACACAAGAGAAGAGAGAAAACAACAGAAAGTAATCGAGAGATGGAGAAAGAGGAGGGAGGGAGGATGGGAGGTAGAGAGAAACAAATCATCTGCATATTTTTTTAAATATTTATTGCAGAAGCAGTGCCAGTGAAATAAATGAAGTGCATCATAGCGAAAAATAAAAAAAAGTATGTAACAATTTTAATATCTGATGACAGTCAAGAACTTTGACCCAAGTGATGAGAAAACAAGCAAACACAAGAACATTGAAAAGTAAAAATTCATAGTTAAGTGAATACGTCAGCAACTGTGCCCAAGCTCCTGGTCTTTTGATATGTATTGCTATATAAAACGGGTATGACAATGGAAAACATGCTTTACTCATGCACGTTTTTTGAAATGAGAAGCATTCAGAAGTCTTGTGAACCCTCTTGAGCCTTGGCTCACTTAGTCACGGAAACAATATAGCTTCCATGCATTCAGTTGAAAGAACAAATAACGCAAGGTGATTGGTTATGGAGGATGGTGAATTGTCTCGGAGGATGGTCTGGTCAATGGTGGAATGTGTGGAGGCATTGTTAATGTGCAGTCCTCATTGTTTGTTGCAATGAATGACACAAAAGTTGTCAGTTTTCAATATATATGCCTATGATGCGCTTAAAAAAAAAAAAAACTCCAGGTAAGACGCAGTGAAAAGAAATGGAAAAATTGCAGATTGATATATCTACAGATGTAGAGATGTTCTAAACGGATATCAACAAGAATATCAACATTTGCTTTTTTCTATATTTCTTTTCGAGAAGTTTTCCCCTAGATAGGCTCGGGACGAAGGCACTTAGCTTTTTTTTTTTTCCTTTTTAACTGACAGGGGAACATGCACTATTATATTTTGTACTTCGACGTAAGGTTGCGGAGGTTCTGGCTCTGTTGACATCAAAACCAGGATTAAAGCCATTATCGGTCTGTGAGAACAAGGGCATTTTTTTTTTTCTTTAAGACAAGATTGTGAAAGGAAAAAAATGCGTCTGAGAAGACCTTGTTTTGTGTAAAACGCATGTGCATGAAAATAACTGTGAAACAATAGCAGAAAATATCTTATGCAAAGAGTGTAAAATTTTGTAATTAATTGAAAAGGGGAAGTCTCTTCTGTTTGTCTGACTGCATGTTGACATTGAGCAAGAGTCCGACAATGGTGACCCTGACTTCTGACATATCAGCTGATGATAATGACCATCTGACCAACATCAGAATTTGTCTACAGTGCAGTGGAAAAAAATATTATAACTAGATTTTATTTCTTTCTCCTTCCATTCCCATACTAACATAATTTATGCCTTTTCACTTATTAAAGGCTATAGGTGTTTATTGATATCTATATGTAGCTGGGTTCTAACAGTGTATATATTTCTTGGTTACCCTTCGTAGATAAAAATATGTTTTGTTCGAGAGTTATTTTCCCCTTTACCTCCCTTGATTGATGAATCTCGATTTTTTTGGCATAAACTCTATAACATACAAATACCTCAGAACCTACGTAGTTGTATATACATCACTGAAGTCACATTTTTTTTTTTTTTTTTTTTTTTTTTTGTTACAACCGTGCTGGGCTGAGAAACCCATATTTTCTCTAAACTGGTATTTTGTAAGCTTACAATCAGTTTTGGCGCCATTTTGAATTGTCCATTGAACAAACCTTGAACAATTTTTGATTTCGCAAAAAAAGTATGAGAGAAACCGAAGAATCAAAAAACGCACATTCAATAAAAAGTAAAATCCGTAAGCTTTTCTTTCGTATAGTCACACAAGCCTGTGCGGAAAAGATCCTTGGGATGCGATGTAAGTAAGTGATTTGTGCGCTTGTTTGTATTTGTCTGAATTTTACTTCATGTGAGCATGCCTTTTTTTCCTACGTGAATTGTTGTCTCAAACTGACTGTTTTCAGTAGTCTTGTGCAGTGTCCGTCAACCAGGACTTGTATGATTAACTTTTGTTGAACCACACACAAAAAAAAAAACTCAAACGAACAAAGCAAACAAACAAACACAACAAAAAACCCTGCATGAACTGTGGAGAAAAGTAATAATCACCTGTGTTGCTTTTCAGTACTGTGCGCCACCTGCGTTTGTGGTTTACCTCATTCATTGTACATTGTTTACACCACCTGGGTTGTAAATTATTATACTGTTATGAGTATTACACTATTTGAGAGCAGGGCATGTTGATTAATCCCACTGAGCATGGCAGACAGTTGGGAGGACGAAAGTCCCATGGAAAAGAAAGCTATCAGAATATCAAAAAGAGGCTCAGTCAAGTGGATGCCAATGGTGCTGGTTTGCACATTATTTGACAAAAATGGAAGATGCAATCCGACAGCTGGCCTCCACACTGAGCTCGCGTGAGGAGGGTGACAGGCTGGTTGAGGACTGCCGTGGTCAGAAAAAGAGGTCAGAACCATTCTTCCCCTCAGAGGGAATCATACTCAAGGTTAGAATTTGAATCAAAAGATGCTGAGTTACAGTTGTAGGCAAAGAAAAAGAAACTGAAAAGTGCAGACAGTTGCACACAATTCTGACTCGGAATTAGATAGAGAAATTCGTCACGACGATGTGGAAGAAATTTGGAAAGACAATAATTGTCTCACCATTGATTGCCCTGATGATGAACTGCTTCAGGAAATGGAGGGAGGTCTGGATCGTACAGAACGAACCTCAGGAAACGTTGCTGACTCCATTGCTGCCAACAAAAGATCTGAAAGGTTGCAGACACAAAACTTAAGCCGAGTTTTGACAGGTGCTTGAGGTCAGAGAACTGCCCATAGCTGCAAGTCCGAACAGTCAACATCTCTGTTTACACCAAACATTCGGGTCTGAAATGGGATATGATGCAGACAGCAATTGTAAAAGCAACAGCTGCTTTGGCTCAAAGCATACACTTGGTTGTCCGTGCATTCAGTAAGGGTTCCTTGACCGACTAACAGACCAAACACTTTATAACTGCACAGAATGCTGATGCTTTGGCTCTTCTTGGTAACACATCACAAGAAATCTCAATGTGTTGAAGACACGCTGTCAATCTTCACCTGCCCAAACATCTTGCCACACTGTATAATGACAGTGTCCCCATCACTGGGCAGCTCTTTGGAGACAATCTGACGAGTGCAATGAAGGAAGCAAAGGAGCTGGATGGACGGAACAAAATACCTGGCCTTTGCCACTCAAGCCAAACTACAACTAAGACTAAGGATGCGAGGTCAACACAGGGTCCTTACAACAGAGCCCACAAGAACCGCTTCCATGTGCAGAATAAGTGGAACTTGCAGCAGTTCCAGAGAAGAGCAAAGAGATGCCCAGCAAAGAACAGGTAAAAACTTGTTACACGTTTAAACCACATAAAGTGGTAGGTTAAGCTTACTATTCCATTTCCTGTTCCGGTTAGCTTTTTGTCACATAAAGACAAAGAAAAAAGGGGGGGGGGGGGGGGGGGAGGAGGGTTGGTCATCCCCGCCACTTATAGTGTGAGGTGGTGTAGAGGATTCAAAAAAACACTTTGTTAGCAGTTGGGGTTGTTTTTAGTGAGCCTACCTCAGTATATGCTAATCGATAAAGCGCTGTTTAACATAATTTCGTCATGTATGGCCGGATCGCTGCATGACTGCCATGGCGAGTAGCAAAAAGGAAAGGAAGAGAGAGAGAGAGCATGATCCTTTTTCTGAACCTGAGATGATCACTGCACATGAGATAAGCGGGAGGGGAGGAAAGGGAGGAAGGGAGAAAGAGAGGGAGAGAAACTGGCAACTTCAAACAGACTGTAGGAAGAGTGAGGGGTCTGAGAGGGGAAGGAAGGGCGAGGATGACGGCAGTGTAAGCTTATTGCCGTTTGTGAGACAAAGGAGAGAAAAAAAAGATGGGGGAAAAATGGGCCGAAGAGAGGAGGTGACAGTCATTCTACAGGCACGTTGTTGACTGAAGACAAGGGATTTCATATTACCTATCTTGATTGAATGCAGCTTCTTTGTTTAAAAAGCTTTCAGGCAGAAATAGAGTGAAGCATACTCACTTCTTGCTTGACAATCTTTCTGCTGTAGCTTGCATTTATCCTATGGACACCGGCCATTCTGACCATTGCCATGCTAAAACAGAAACCCTGCGGAACCAGTGTGTTAATCATGATGTGATGTTAGTCCAGGCAGAGAGAGGGACATAGCAGCTGACGAGTTAAGTTAAGTGAATTAAAATGCAGAATGGCAGCTGGACTCAGAAATTCTCTCCAACATCCTTGTTCACTTCCAGGCACAGCCTAGCATTGATCTGTTTGTACCTTAAACACTTGATTGCTATCTGTTTGTACCCAGGGTTAAACACTTGATTGCTATCTGTTTGTACCCAGGTTAAACACTTGATTGCTATCTGTTTGTACCCAGGTTAAACACTTGATTGCTATCTGTTTGTACCCAGGTTAAACACTTGATTGCTATCTTAAAACACTTGATTGCTATCTGTTTGTACCCAGGTTAAAACACTTGATTGCTATCTGTTTGTACCCAGGTTAAACACTTGATTGCTATGTCTCTTACAAGCTAGATCCAGGCGCCTACGCCATTGATGTTTTTCTGTCTCTGCTGGACTGACCTGGACTTTTACTGGCGCCACCCTCCCCCCGCCCCCTGCAGTGTCGACATGTCATTACCAAATACTGAGAGAAGTGCGGAGAGAGAAAACTATGAGTATGATAGTGTTACCATACAGGCCCACACAAGCATGGTATCCACTATTCATTTGACTTTGCAGTCACGGCACTGTGCTACTCCCATTGCACACATGCTTGCTGTCGTTGCCGACCAACCAGAGAACCACTTGCTTCTACTTCACTTGAAACTGATGGCATCTGTAATATCCGGCAACACTTCCAGCGGCAGGAGTTTTTCCCAACATGCAGCCAGTGATAGCATCCTGGCGACCTGCTACATAGAATGCCTGTGTGTGGTATGTTGCACGATGGAAGCGTTTTGTTTGGATTGCATGGATGAAGGCCGCTGCACCTGATCTTGCTGACGTTGGACTATTCTTTGGCCGAACTTCTGAGCGGAGCGAATTCCAGCGCGGTGAACATCGCCAAATGTACTTAATCTGCTTAGCTGCCTTGGAGAAAAACATTTTCTGCAGGCAGTCAGCCTGCCATTTGCAGACGTGCAAAATAGGTATTCGAAAAAAAGTCCTGCACTTCCCAAATATTTTCATAATTGGGGTGTAAGTGCCGTTCTTAGTTATCTTGTTTTGTTGTCACCATTACATAAGTTGACTGTAAACGAAATCATTTTGAAAACATACATGCTTCTGAGCTTAGTCATGGGACAGAGAAGACATGTCCGTTATTCCACACAAGCTAGTGATGTACAGATGTATGGGCAGAAATGTGTTACGATTTTTTTCTCACAAAAACTGAAAACAAAAACAACCAGGCCGGGTGTTGACACGGAACCTACATAACTCAAGAGTTTTTGTTTTCTCAGTGAGAAGTTGCCAGTGGCTTGCCTTAATAGTGATTGGATCTAGCCAAGAGTATCAGATAAGGATCACAGTTGTTTGTGAGCTTGCTCAGCCCCATGTACCAGTGGGCAAACAGCCCCATGTACCAGTGGGCAAACAGTCCCATGTACCAGTGGGCAAACAGCCCCATGTACCAGTGAGCAAACAGCCCCATGTACCAGTGGGCAAACAGCCCCATTTACCAGTGGGCAAACAGCCCCATGTACCAGTGGGCAAACAGCCCTATGTACCAGTGGGCAAACAGACTTTCTTATGTCATGCATTATTTCGAACAAATTACAAACAACGATACAAAAAGCAAAATGCATACTCATTATAGTAATAACAATAAAAAAAACATACATGCATCATCATCATCATCGACATCATCAACATCATCACCTTGCTACTACTGTGATTACTAGTACCATCATTAGCACTATACTACCGCCACAACTATTACTACTATTATTACTACTACTACCACCATTAAAATGATAACATCAGTCACTTAATAAACACCGTATGCGTTTATTCTATCCTATCATGGACACATATAAACACAATGAAAAAAATCACAAAGAGTAAGCACAAAAAGAGTTAAACAAAAACACAAAATGGACAGAAACAAGCAAATAAATTAATCAAATAGAGACAACAAAACAACTGGCCGTTGTGTCATATTATTTGGAAACCTTGCAAGAAAAAATTGCATTAATCCAATAAAAACAGTCAAGTGTCCGAAGTTTCTGTTGGACAGCCGGGGCGGGCCTGTTAGGACCCAGACCATTAGGGCCCAGTCTAATTACTGCCAAGTATCATTACAGCCCAGTATCACTGGAGCCCAGCACCATAGGGGCCATTTATATCCCTACGTCCATCAGATCCCAGATCCATGTGACCAAATTCCAGCACAACTATGTTCCATGAGAGCAGATGTGTAGATGAGTAACTTGCCTTTCCTTTATGATTACAGAGACTGACCGACAGAAAGACACACGGATAAACAAGAGACAGAGAAAGCGACCAAGCAAGCTTAAAGAGAGTGAGAGAGAGGACACACGGATAAACAAGAGACAGAGAAAGCGACCAAGTAAGCTTAAATAGAGAGTGAGGCAGAAACTCAGACATTGTAACAATAACGACAACAACAATAACAATGAAGATGATGATATTGATGATAATAATAACGATGATCATGTTATTTTACTATTATTCATGCTACTGTTATTATCATCATCATCATCATCATTATTATTATTAGCATTATATCATGTTTATTACTATTGTCGTTGTCGTCGTCGTTATTGTAATGATGATGATGATCATCATCATCATAATCACATCACACGAAAACAGTAACAACAATGACAACAGCAATAGATAATGATGATGACGATGACGACGACGGAGACAATAACACACAACAACAATAGTCATGATAACAATAAGAATACAACAGTAATCATCATCATCATCATCGTTGTCGTCGTTGTTTTTCTTGTCGCTATCGTTGTTGTTTGCTTAATTTTTATCGTTTGTACACTCTACTGCTACCACTACTGTTATTACTGCTGCTGCTACTACTACTACTACTACTATTACTACTACGATTATCACTACGATTATCACCATTATCATTATATTAGTATTTTACCTAGATGCTACGACTTTCATCGTGTGTTTGTTTCTCCTTTTTCACAATTTTTATCCTTTGATTTTGTTTTGACAGTTAAGCAGGTGGTTGTCTTTCATCAGCTCTGCAACAGCCTTTTGCAGTCAGTTCTCTTATGAACAATAGGTCACGGTGATCGCACTCACAGTCTCTCCAGTAATGACAGTTACGGTAATTAGTATGATAGGGTCAGAAAACTCCGAAATGACTGTTTCGTTGATACACAGAAGGCCAGAGGATCAGGGTGCTCGACGATACTTGGATTAACTTAAAGATAGTGTCTTCAAGATCACGTGTCAGATCAGTCGTTTTAGGTACTAAGCCAGTAAATGCAGCAAATGGTTTAATGACACACGGGGGTCAGCTGTGAACTATTCAACAGATGAACGACTACATCTGATACGTATTTATTTGAATTTGCCAGAAGGAAGATATTCTACCGCGGAATTTGAGCATGTCTAAGTGTGATCCTAGATTATTTGAAACACGCACGCACGCACAAACGCGCGCGCGCGCAGAGAGAGAGAGAGAGAGAGAGAGAGAGAGAGAGAGAGAGAGAGAGAGAGAGAGAGAGAGAGAGAGAGAGAGAGAGAGAGAGAGAGAGCTGCTTTGCGATAGTAATACACATTTCTTTTGTACTGTCCATCTTATTTACGCATGCTACTGTAGTACAGTAATCGATAAAAATGCGTGATTTGTGCATTCAATGTTCGTCAGCAGGTACACTGAAGCGCAAATTGTGCCGCCGTTGGTTCAAGGCGTTGAAAACGTCTACCCGGTATGAAATTGGTCCAGATCACCCACCTCCCACCACCTCGTTTTCTGATGCATCAGACTTCACGAAAACAAAATGCATTACCGTTTGAACCGGGCAAGAAACCTGTTCAATGCTGTTAACTCACAACTGAAATTCCCACACTGTCTCTTCGGTCAGGAATACTGAGCCATTGTAATTTTCTTTAATAAAGGCAAACGCCTTGCTCTTGAGAATTGCCGAGCGTTTTGCAAATTATAGCGCCACATTGCCACACTGGCTCAAAATCGAGAACAGAATTCAGTATTACTCGGCCTGTCTATGTTATAAGGTTATCACATGTGAAGCGCCTACCTGTCTCTCTGATCGCTTCGAAATTCCTACACGTCCCCTCCGTTCTTCCTCTGATGACCGAATTTTTCGAATTCCCTATATAACCGAAAGCAGCACGGTTCTAGAGCATTCTCATTTTCTGCGGCAATACTCTGGAATTCACTTCCTTTCCATCTGCGTCATGCCCCTTCCTTCCCGACTTTCAAGTCTGCACTTAAAACGTATCTGTTCAAACGCCAGTTGCAGGATACCACCTGAAATATTACTTAATTACTACATGTCACTTGCGCAGTTTGCTCGTGTACAAATGAGTTGTTCATCGGTTATAAGTGTTTTTATGTATTCAACACATTATATTTGTGTGTGTGTGTGTGTGTGTGTGTGTGTGTGTGTGTGTGTGTGTGTGTGTGTGTGTGTGTGTGTGTGTGTGTGTGTGTGTGTGTGTGTGTGTGTGTGTGTGTGTGTGTGTGTGTGTGTGTGTGTGTGTGTGTGTGTGTGTGTGTGTGTGTGTGTGCGCGCGCGCGCGCGCGCGCGAGTGTGTGCTGTGTACGTGCATGTGTGTATGTGTGTGTGTGTGTGTGTGTGTGTGTGTGTGTGTGTGTGTGTGTGCACGCGCACACGTGTGTACGCGTTTGTGTGTGTATGTGTTCGTATGTGTGTGTGTGTATGTGTGCGTGTGTGTGTGTGTGTGCGCGCGCGCGCGCGTGCATGTATGCCTGCATGTATGTGCGCGTGTGTGTGCGTATGCAGAAGTGCGTGTGCATGTGTGTGTGTGTGGGGGGGGGGGGGGGGGGTGCGTGCATGCGTGCGTGCGCGCGCGCGCGCGTGTGTGTGTGTGTGTATGTGTATTCCATATCAGTGTTCGGCGTCTAATTTGCACGTAGGGCAAGGCTTTTTCATTCCCCCCCCCCCCCCCCCCCCCCCCATCTTCCTCCCTCTTCTCCCCTTCCCCAGTCCATATACACCCATAAGCTGTTCGACTCTTACGAGTAATATGTCAGCCAGTTCCATACTTTAATGATCCTTGACTACCATGTATTGGATAATGATCCTTGACTACCATGTAATGGATATACATGTAGTCACACAGAATTGGTGTTTCTGAATACCGGTATATATGGGCTCTTAGTGTGTGTGTGTGTGTGTGTGTGTGTGTGTGTGTGTGTGTGTGTGTGTGTGTGTGTGTGTGTGTGCTTATGTTAGTGTATGTAGAAATTATCTCGTCTATAGGCTTATTGCTTTGATGTTTGGACGAACGAACGAACGAACGAACGAATGAACGAAGTTTAATGTGTTAGGCTGTAAAGCCCATTAAGCAAATCGGCGGGATGTACAACAACAAAACTCGATTCAATTTCAATTTTATTAACATGGAAACCACAGCAATGTCCTTTTTTTTTTCACTTTACGTGACGAAATCGTGGACGAGAAAATGTCACTGGTATTCACTGTCAGTTCTGTACACGACGGTCACCCCAAGTAAAACTGGATCAGTCCGTGGACAGCGTGCAGCCGCCATAGAGCACATGCTTAGGTCTCTGCATGCTTCGTGTTGCCGATGCGTCTTCCTTTCCAAATGCAGGACAATTTAAGACATTCCTCTTATAACATGTGTCTTTCTTCCTGCTTGTTAAACCAGAAAAGCGATCGTCTTCCGAACACGGATCGCAGGAATATTCTAGAACGACGTCGTCTGATTCACACAGCAGCACACTCACACCATCCGCTTGATGGAACACAACTTCCGAAATCTTTTTTGTCTAGCTTGCTCCAGACTTGTGTCGATGTCCGACGGGTGGATTTCTGGGCCCCTGCTGTTACACTCCGACAGATCGGAATGCAAACACCGAAGCGTATTCTGAATGGGCGTGGATGAGTATGTGCGTGCGCGCGTATGTGTGCGTGTATGCGTGTGTTTATGAGAGTGAATATGTGTGTACGAGTGCTCGAGTATGAGTGTGTGTGTGTGTGTGTGTGTGTGTGTGTGTGCGCGCGCGCGCGCGCGTGTGTGTGTGTGTGTGTGTGTTTGTGTGTGCGCGCGCGCGCGCGTGTGTGTATGTGCGCGTGTGTGTGGGCGTGTGTATGTCTGTGTGTGAGTGTGTAAGTTTGAGTGTATGTGAGGGTATGGGTGTGTTCGTATTCAGGTGCGTGTATTTGGGTATTTATGTAAGTGCGTACGTTTGTGTGTGTGCGCGCGCGCGTGTGTGTGTGTGTGTGTGTGTGTGTGTGTGTGTGTGTGTGTGTGTGTGTGTGTGCGCGTGAGTACGCGCGCGCGCGCTTGTATGTGCGCTTGTGTGTATGTGTATGTGTGCGCGCGTATTTTTTGTGTTAATTATGCTTCTTTGCTTTGAATGAAAAACGTTGGTATTCTGTTCATAATGCTTTCTTAAATGTCAGTACAACTTTGAGTTAATCTGATAATAAATTGGTTTTAGTCAGTCAGTGTGTGTGCAATCTGTGGGGTTTGTATGAGCACGCGCATCTGCATATATAGTTATATGTACATATCTGTGTGTATGTGTGCGTCTTTGTTTGAGGGCGTGTACGCATGTGAGTGTGCGTGTGCATTTATGCGTTCATGTGTATGCGTGTATGTGCGCACGTGTGTAGGTGTGGACGTGCACATGTACGCATGTGTATATATACACATACATTTATGTGTGTAGGTAGGAGCGAGCGAACATACGCACGCGCACGCGTTTTTGTGTGTGTGTGTGTGTGTGTGTGTGTGTGTGTGTGTGTGTGTGTGTGTGTGTGTGTGTGTGTGTGTGTGTGTGTGTGCGTGCGTGTGTTTGCGCGCGCGTGTTGTAGTGACTGCATGTGTGAATGTTCAGAAGAGGACTTAGGATCAAGAACAAGAGCAAGACCATCAAATACAACATAATTCATACGTGCACGCGTGCGCACACACATACACATAATAAGAACAACTCCTCCCCTTCACCCCCCCCCCCCTCACACACACACACACACACACACACACACACACACACACACACACACACACTCACACTCCTTCACACACTCATACACCGACGACACACACTATCTCCTTCACACATTCTAATTAACACGATTGCACTCATGTCCGTGGACTCTCTAATTAACACACACATCACCCAACACACACACACACACACACACACACACACACACACACACACACACGCACGCACGCACGCACGCACGCACGCACACACACACACACACACACACACACACACACACACACACACACACACACACACACACATACACACTCACTCACTCTCTCTCTCTCTCATACACACACTCACATACCACGTTTGCACACTCATGATGTCCATGGACACTCTAATTAACATGCTGACATCACCCCACTGATGAACATACACCAGCGCACACACGTCTACAGAATGCGCTGGGGGGCCTGTGAGATTCAAAGTCTTAAGTCAGTTGACATGTGTTTCATCTTTTGTGTCTGTTATTGGAAAGGTCCAGTATGAGTTTTGCCCCAATCTCTAGGAGTCTTCGCAGTGTTGGCCTTCAGATTATTTCCTATGTTTGTTGGTTGGTGATATTTCTTGCTGTTCCCTTAAGTCTGGATGTGCGGCCACTTCCTCTCTTAATGTCCAGATCTGAAAGATGGTCTATGGTATAGTAGCTTTGCTCTTGTTTGCTTAAGTGATTTTTCAGATTTCTTATCACATCAGATCGGCCAAGCTGTAATCCAGTTCTTATCGTTGCCTTACCAACCAGTGTGTATGCTTCCTTCAACTCCAGCATGTCCAGGGCAGTACATCCATATGAGTCTGTCCATGGAAGGCTGCACATTAGTTCATTCCAAGCAGGGCTTCCCATTCCATTTTCCACTTTCTGAAGTAGTTCATGGAGTCAGTCAGTATCATAGCTTGTCGAGTTTGAAACTGGCTTGTGGATGTAAGCCAGTGGAGTGCTTGTGTCACTGCATTGTTGGACTTAAAGTTGTTAAACTGTGCGCACCATTGTCTTCCTGGATATTTCGGCCATTTCGTTTCACTGTGTATCCCCAGCCTGACTGACCTTTGGTGACAGAACCGTCAGTGCATATTGAAATATCATCTTTGCGCAAAGGTCTTCTACCTGCGTCTGAATTTCTGCGTTGTTTTGCCTTCTGGCCATTCTCGACAATGCCTTCCAAGTTCTGGAGCGATGGCAATTTGGTAGGGGTGTTTCAAGTGGTCTGGATACTTCTCCCATTCCTTGGTTTCTTTGACTTCTGCTAACATACACACACAAGCTGTATACTGTCTTCTGCCTGTCCCAACCATGATTTTTCATGTCCTAGCCGAGTACCCTTTGTTTCCTTGACCGCCGCATGAAGTGGGTTTTGGGGATTTTGCAGTGCTCTGAAATATGCCTTCACCTGTTCTAGCTTGTGTCTGGTCTGCATTGAAGGAAGGTCGAGCAGGGTATCGCATAGTTTTACCTGGTGTGCCCGTCGTGGTTCCCAGGATCAACCTGATTGCTTCTTTTTGAATTCTTTCTAATTTGAAGAGGTTGCTGTTGGACAGTGTTGTAAGCCCTAATCCATAATCTGTCACACTGAGTGCGTGATACAGTCGGTAGAGATGGCGCTGTTCAGTGCCTTTAGCTGCCATTGTTTTCATGACAGAAAGGCCTTTTTTTGCATTTAAGAACAAATATTCTCAACATGTTTTCTAAAGGTTAGCATTCTGTCAAAGCCTACGCCCAAATAGAATAGTTGATTCAATTGGTATTCCATTGAAGGAGACGACTGGTGAGGGTAATTGTTCTGATGTCTTGTTGTTGAGAGTGCAGACTAATAATGTCTGAGCTTTTGTTGGGTTAATCTTAAATAAATGTCAGCGAACCGCCCAGACAAAGGTGGACAAACGAGTCACAAGACAAAAAACAACGCGTTTCGACCTCTTAGGTCTTCTTCAGGTGAAACAAAAACGAATAAAATAACGAAAATGCACTTAGCATTGATTGCTACAGATCGCTTCATAGTGCATAGTCATCATTAAGTTGTTGCCCCTTTTTGTATCCCCTTTTGCTTTCTTTTTATTATATTTTTTTCCGAGCTTAGAGATGATCTTTTGTTGTGTTGATGGGTCGATCCAGTTTGTTGACACCACTGAGCAATGTTGTTCAACTGTTACTGAACTGCTTTCGTTCTTTCTTGAGCATTCTTTGATGTTTTTTTTTAGATCAGGCCGTCATCTGCTTTATATCAGCACTCCCGTTGAGGTCTGCAACGACTTTAGTGTAAACATTGTACAAAACTGCGGAAAGAGAAGAACCTTGAGGTAATCCCATAGAAAGTTTATGAGGCTCAAAAGTCCGATCTCCAAATTATGGGATGGCAATTTTGGATAGAACCATGTGTTTCTGAAGTGCATAGTCATCATTAAGTTGTTGCCCCTTTTTGTGTCCCCTTTTGCTTTCTTTTTATTGTATGTTTTCCGAGCTTAGAGACGATCTTTTAAACTATATGTGAGACAAACCTATCTGTGCGAAAAAACCGGGTAAGCCAAATAAAGACAACGAGACATGCGAAAAATTCAAATTACATACCTGTCTCACCAGTTCTTTGTGTAATTTTCTTCAAGCCAGTCTACGCAGGATAGCTGATTACTACAGATTCCGATTCAACTTGTGATTAACAAGTTGAATGTGACTATTATTCTCTGTGGCAAGCTTTTGGCAGCCGTAAGTGTCATAATCTTTCCATGTTAAAGAATGATTCATTTAAGTATTGGCTGAATAGATTATCCTATGAAACAAAGCACAAACGTTATTTCTTTCATTTGAAAATTTACCAAATTGTCACTATTTTCAGTATGCCTTTTTTAAACTGAACTTTTTTTTTTTATCATGTAAACTGTCCTTGATAGTACCTCAAAACAGTAAGATCGACCAAGTCGTCCCATTAATATTGCTCATGACAAACGTGTAGAAAGACAACCAGCAAGAGATCTTGCTTATATTCCTGATGGTAGAAGCGACTAAGAGAACTTTTATCTGCTTTAGTTCTATTGCGTTGTCCTTTGACGCCATTTGAATTTTTTTTGCGTCATTAGTAGTTTCTGGAGATTTGTTCCTCTAGCCTAGTCTTTTCTCTACAGGCCTAGCTAATTTGGAAAATGTCTCGGCCTGCTGGGGATCTCGGCCTCATGATGTAGACTTGGTGGCCTCTGCATACGTAGGCCCTAGGTCTTGATCGTGAAACAGTGCCTGTGTGTCTGTGTCTGGCTGTTCACGTATTGTTCTATCCTTTGTTCTAAGATTGAATATCTGGTTTTGTATTGTATTTTGCAGTGATGACATTTTAACAAATAACGTCTATATTATATGTTTTAATTCTACGAATTAACTTAGCAGGTCGTAATGAGATTTTAGTTGACAATCTTCCTGGGGCTTTCTTTCCAAGACGTCAATCGACTCCTGAAAGTTTACCGGCCGTCGGCATCTCAGCACTTTGCCACAGGCGCCGCTCCAAACATTCTGTTCTAAAACTGTATGTCTCTCTCCACTTTTCGTAACATTTCCTGCACTTTGTTTGGTAATCACAAGATTCAAACGATCTCCAACAGTTCTAGATCTGGTCGATCTCGTCGTGCTTCTTCGTAGAAATGTGGTTCAGCGTACTCTGGCTTCGGTTCACAGCCGTTCTCGCCATGTTGTATGTCGTGTGTGTGTGTGTGTGTGTGTGTGCGCGCGCGCGCGCGCACGCGTGCATGCATGCGTGTGTGTGTGTGTCTGAGTGTGTTGTTGTTTTCCTTTTATTGTAATTGTTTCTCTATCAACCAAGTTGTTTGGGTTTCAATCAATTTTGACAGATCTATAATTACGATAACTTGAATTTGTCTTGTCTGCGTAGTATTGTTTACTGAAAAAAAAAAGCACAAAAGTTTGAAAAAAAGTCCCAAAGTATAGTAACTGTAAGGATGACGAACTGTCAGAGATGAACTGTGTGCCGGGTACGGCCCAATGGAAAACGGCACTCGTTCTTCCGCCTCAGTCTTCGGTGAACTGAATCAGGTACAAATTTACTGCCAGATGGATAGACCAAACTGTGAAAATGCGACCGCTTTAGTGGTTCGAACTCGGACCGTCACCTCCACAGCCGAATGCTCCAAGTGTTGGAGGTGGTGGTAATAATGATAAGAAAAAGAAGGGCATTTGGAGAGCATAGACGTGTACCTAGAGTGATTGCTGTTGGAGAAGTGATCGTGGGTATGGTCTCAGAGAATTATGGCCACACCTATGTTTGCACAAGGTTGTTGTGTCAGGGTGGGTCAGAGTAGGGACGTTCCAAACATCCAAGCAATTGATCTTTCTAAGAACATGTAGGCCAGTTTGACCATTAATTATGTTAGTACGACAGCAACTGTTAGAGTCAATGCGCATGCTCAGAACTGAACAAGAGTTACGTTTTCTTTGTTCAAAAGTTTAAGATCGATCCGACTACTACTACTAATCATAGGTTATGGCAAGCAAGAAATGTCAACAGTTCTATCAGTAGAAATATTTCGATTGGTTCAACATGTAGTTTGACAGTGTTCATGTTCGATATAAAATTTGTTCCAAACTTGATGAACGAAACCAAACCGACAGTTAGTGGGCTTGTGCTCCGGTCAAACTTTTATTTTCCAACAAGTCTGGTTAAAACTGGTTCAGTACTTTTTGTGTAATCTTACCGAAAGATAAATGAATAAACAAACAACGGACATGGGCGAAAGTACAACTTGCCTGGATGAAGCAAAGAGAGTTGTATTCACAAAGCACAATATCTTGTACTGGTAACTCCGTGTTCTATACACTCACCACTTACTGACCCAAACATACCCAAAACACTTTGTCATACTAGCCACACCCAAATCCTCCCCCTCCAATTCATCTGCCACTCAGCAAAGCTCGCCAACAAAGCTCGTCAACATAGTCTAGCTCAAGTCGATGCTTGTCATGACAGATTTGTCTCAAAAGTCGTTTGTCATTTTGCCATGGTGTTCATTTTAGTAATCCACTACAAGTTCAGTCAAACTTCCTTCGTCAGTGAAAACAAGTTAGATAGCATGTGGCCTCGATTTGAGAATTAACTACGAATATATTTATGCTCACCCTCACCCGCTAAGAAAGCCGATCTCTCTTAAAATAGAACTGCAGTTATACATATGAAGTTAAAGAAGCAGTCAACGTACATGGGCTTTTAATAGAAGATGCCGTCAAGATGAAAACTTGTGGAAGCAAACAAAGGAAGGACTTTGGCCTGGATCCAGCATGGGGTAGGAATAGCCTACTTCATTAAAAAAGGAACAAAGTCATTCTCTCTCTCTCTCTCTCTCTCTCTCTCTCTCTCTGTCTGTCTGTCTGTCTCTCTCTCTCTCTCACACACACACACACACACACACACACACACACACACACATACACACACACACACGCGCGCGCGCGCGCAGGCACGCACGCATACACATGCGCACACAGATGATTACAATCTCTAAAATCATTAAGCCTACTACTGCTGATGATATGCTGAAGAAATGTTCGGTCATTAATTTTGCTCCAATCATCCCAATTCATTTTATTTGCACATTTCTACCAGTTGACATTCAAAATTATGAGGATTTTTTACAGGAGCGTGGCAAAAGATCATTTTGAAAAATCCATAAATATAATTTACTTATTTTCAAACTTGCAAAGTAAAAACACTTTTGGCTGAGTAAGAGAATGTGATAGATGTAAAAAAAAAAAAAAAAAAAAAAAAGTGGTTTCATTTTGAAAGAAAAATTTTTCAATGGCTGGTCCATGCCACTTATTATTTGCGCATCAATCTTTGTGTTCAGTAGTGATGTCAAAATTTAATGACATCATGCCTCCTATGATCCCTTTGAAAAATGCCTGACATCTTGCTCGGGAACGATTGCAATTTTCGAAATTTGCGAATGTCTTTTTATGAAAATAGGTTCCTTTATAGGAAATAATTGATTTTTAAACAACGTTTGATGTACTTGCAGTATATCTGAAGTTGTTCAGCATAACAGGCTTGTATACAAAATCGTTTTTTTTTTTCCCCTACAGACAGGGGGATTGTACAAGAAGCGTCGTGCT
>JADBJO010002435.1:147500-187419 GCA_016801955.1 Conus betulinus
TTAATACCATATTGTTGTTTTGTTTTGGCATTCTTTCCCCCTCTCGTCCACCCCTTTCTTTTCTTTTCTTTTCTTCTTTCTTCCTCTTCTTTTTTCGTTTCTATTCCTTTACTTTTCATTGCATTATTTTCCCCCTTGAGGTACGTCTTAATGTATATTAATAAACAGAAATACTGACGCTGATCAATCAATGAAACAACAGCAAGCAATAGCACTGATGTAAAGAGGCGAGTAGTCAATGTCTTGTTCAATGTAGGGTCCATTTGAGAAGAAAAGGCGCTTTCTGCGACTGTGAAACCAATGTGTATAATATGTGAGTTCGCTCACGGCGGTGCGCACTGAAGCCAGTTCTCAACCCAGCAGTCGCGCTGAAGAAGTCGGCCGGACTGCCGACGAAAGCTACGCACACGCTGAGTAGTAGCCTTCTTTAACTGAGTGACTTGGTAGCCAATATGTATAATGTTTACCAGCTTCTTCACATTCAGCTGTAAGGTTATTGACGCCTAACTGACTTTGTGTAGTATCCTTATTGCAGTTATGGAGTCATTTCTATTTTTACACCAGGTGTGGCAGAGGAGGACGAAGGCAAGCGTGCAGAGAAGGGGGACCGCTCTTCAGTTTCCGCTCCTGCCGGGTCCAAGGACAAGGTTACTAGTGGAGCGACCAGTCTGGCCAAGAAAGCCATGGAGGGCAGAAAGGCCAGGAAGCTTTCCAGTAAACCCCAGGACTTCCAGGTCTGTCTTAGTTAATCTAAGGATAGATTGTCCATTGTCTTTGAGCTGTTTGCTTCTGAGTCCTTTTCACAAGTCTCGTCTGCATTCGTTTTCGGTGATGTGATCTGTGTGTGTGTGTGTGTGTGTGTGTGTGTGTGTGTGTGTGTGTGTGCATGCATGCATGGCTTACCTTGTTGGAACAGCGTCTTGTGTACACACGCAACGCAGGACAAAAAAAAAAAATCAGGACAAATCATCATGTTCTGACCCTGTATCACAAAATCATCTGTATAATACCGACTGTTTTTCTATCACCAGAACTGGTCTTACAAAAGTCTTGTAGAATGTTCCCTTAATCCTCCAAACGCTAGGCTATTGCGTTTTAGAATGCCGCCTTGTTTTTTGCTGGTTTGGCTGAATACATATATTGACAGCCTTGGTCTTTGCAAATTGCAACACTTTAGAACTTGGCTCAGTTGAGCTGTAGCCCGTGCGTCTGCTGTCGTAATGAGGGGGCGGGAGGTGGGGATGGGGGAGGGACAGCTGTTGTAGGTCACATGCAGAAACAAATCCGGTGATACTGCACCTGACTTTATACACCGAAGAAATATACTGTTGTATCATCCAAAGAAAGATGAGACGTTCAGGATGTCCGATTACTTATGACTATAGCACAACAAGAAACAAAGTGCCAAAACAGAACCCCGTGGGACTCCAGCTGATCCAACTCTGATAAACCTTTGACTCTGTTTTGCGTCAAACAAGTAGTCGACACAGATTTTGAGCTCTCCTCAAATCCCAGAAGAAATGAACATGTGAATGAGCAACTCAAATAAAAGATCTTTGAAAGATCCAAAAGAGCACGTCCGCTTTTCTTTTGACTTGTATAGTGTCAAACAGTCCATTGGTGACCTGGCAGATTTGGGTTTGACAGGATCCCTTCCTTCTTAATACACACCTTTTACAGCAGAAGACAATGCCGCGAGATGGTACATCACGTGTCTGGTCATGATGTGCTCCGCCATCGTCCAGTGTCTTCTTGTATGGCAGACTGCTTTGTTGTCAACAGGCTTCAACGGTTTAGTAGAAGGTCACACATTTTCCTGTCATATTGTAGGATCGAAGTGACTATAGAACTAGAAGACTGAAAAATAGTGAGGAGTAATAGTACTATTTCGCTTAAGAGTTCTTAGAGCACTCTGGGACCAGTGAAATCCAAACTCTAAAGCATGTGATGTACGCTATATCTGTGACTGTTGTGAATTATTGAAAATAGTGTGGCTAAAATAATCGTTATGTTAGTTTGAAATGTCTGTATGTTAAAATGGAATATTCTATGCTTGTCTTGTAAACTATCTCCATCCGTTTTACGTTTGCCTTATATAGTTGCCATCTAACGCGCCAAAACGACCCCCTCCAGTTTAACTCCCAGCAGTCAGCTTGGTCCTGTTCCAGATTGGCATCCCTAAAGCCCTGGACCTCCTCCTCCCCCCCCCCCCCCCCCTTTTTTTTTTTTTTTTAATAATTAAAACAAACTCTTTAATCAAATAACTGGAGAGTTGACAAGCACGCAGAAAGATACTAGTGCCCACAGATATTGGCATATAAGAGCACTTCTCTGTGTCATAAACTCAAGACAAGAGCAAAGTCAACCAGTAAACAACACTATTAGATTGTTCGTCTTTGTATTTGTCTGACTTTATTCAAGTTTAAAAGGCTGTGCCAGTCTTGAATAAAAGTTACTCTGTGTAGGTTTCCTTATGGGAGCAAAGACTACCCCACTTGTTACTGTTTATTGTTTACTGTTCCCTGCCTCATTTCATTTCCAATTCAGTAAACAACAGTGTATGATAAAGAATGAAGAAAGAAAGTAAACCACGAAAAATGAAACTTCAGCATTATTTTTCAGCCTGATGTCACCATTTCTTCATAATTTTAACTTACAAAAAGTATACTTTTTTTCTAATCACTAACCACATTATCACACCAATATAAAAAGGAAGTAATAGCACACACACACACACACACACACACACACACACACACACACACACTCTCTCTCTCTCTCTCTCTCTCTCTCTCTCTCTCTCTCTCTCTCTCTCTCTCTCACTCACTCACTCAGTAGGGGAGTGATCGAGGGACAGGTTCCTCAAAACCCCCATCTCACCCCCACCCCTCCAACAGAGGAGTCATTCTGCATTGGTTTCTGAGAAGCTCCACCTCTCAAAAAACAGGCAAAGCATTTTGGAATGGGTTTAGAGAGCCTCTTCATCCTTCCAATAGGGTTCCAGAACTCACGCATGTTGGGTTATTACAGAATTTGAAGTCTTAAGGATCCGGTGTGTATTCCTGTACTCTCTCTTCTCCCTCCTCCCTCTGTCTATGTCTGTCTGCCTGTCTATCTGTCTGTCTGTCTCTCCATACATATTTTCTACTCAAACGGGGGAGCTATTTTTGGACGGATTCCAAAACAGCCCCTCCTTCCTCTGACAGGTTCAGGGTTTGGGCAGTCATTTTGGCATCGGTTCCAGAAGTGCCCCTGTGACGGTACAAAGTGTCCGCAGAAACAAAGTGTCTGCACGCAGACACTTTGTTCCCCGCACTTTGTTCCTGCGGACACTTTGTACCGTCACAGCCCCCATCCCTCAAGGAGGCGAGTCAGTTTTGGATAGGTTCAAGAACAGTCCCTCCATCCCTTCAACAGGCGAATCATTGAGGGACGGCACCAGAACAAACCCCACGCCATAACAGCCCCATTCCCACCTCCTCTAACAGGAGACTCACGTTAGGGTCGGTTCTAGAACAGCCCCGCATCCCTTCAACAGAGGACTTATTCTGGAAGAGGCTCCATACAGCTTTCAATAATTTCGGGGACAGGCCCAAAATGCCTTCCCTTCTCCTTCACCACTAGATTATGTGTCACAGGGTTCCTTGATTGACGCAAGAGTTACATTCATCTTTTGAAGACCTTGTCCGACACCCAGGCATGGTATGTTGTTCTGTGTCATCTCCTTGCTTACTAACTTCCAACAGAACATTTTTGTCTACAATCGGAAACGTGCGGTGATGAGGGCAGAAGCCAAAGGAACTGAAAGGGAGTATCTGAAGGCCACAAACTGTCTGCAGTCATTGCCCAGCGTTCAGGGGATACACGCTGTTCAGAGAAGTGTTACTTGATGAACAGGCACAGATAGAGGAGCAGAAAGACGGGAATCTGTGAAAGGTCGGAAATACTAAGGTCACTATCACCTCCTTGGCAGGAAGTGTCGGCGACCTAGGAGGAGGCGGACATCTGGAGAAGCGGTAAGTGGTATGCTATAAGAGGTCACAAGAGTCGCCAGAGTCCTAAGCCATACTTGGCGGGAAGTGTTTACTAGCTCAAAGAAGGAAATGACGTCTATGGTGGAGATAAGTAGCCAGCTAAAGTCACTCCGATGGACGCCTTGGTCCCGGCTTGGTGTCTTGGCATGGCCGTCAACATGTGAAAAGGATTAGCACAACACGACGCACCAAGAACTGCTGATGCATCACACATGTTTTCCAAGATTTGTTTGAAAGGAAAATTTTGTTCATAAGTTCCCTTTACAACCAACACGCCCCAAACCAAATAGAAACAACAAAAACGCTATTGTCAGCTTTTTACATTCAGCTACACTGTTTGCACCAAAAAGAGGCAATCCGAGAGGGAGAGAGAGAGAGAGAGAGAGAGAGAGAGAGAGAGAGAGAGAGAGAGAGAGAGAGAATGCACGCGTATATGAATGACTAAATGCATATGCGTGTGAGCATGTACACGCCTGTGCGCGCGTATATGTGTTTGTGTGAGGGGGTATACAAACGCGTAGTGTAAAAACGGATTCCAGGGATAATGCAACAATCTGCAATATCATGTGATAAAATACTGACAAAAGTATTACAAAGTGTTCACACCGTAATTCACCACTCAAAATTGCTCTTGTCATAAATTGCAGTTAAGAAAACAAATGGAAAACACCCTTCTAAAATAACAGAAAACAAAATACCAACCATACGCCATAGCATACCAAAGTGTGTACTTGTATATATACTGCTCAAAACAATTTAAGAGTCTGTTGAAAACATTCACACACAATTCAACCGAAAAACAAAATGAATTCTTCAGACAATTTTAATTGAAAATTCATCTATGGAATGATACAATGACATCAGAAATAAATGAATAACAGCTGCTCAAAAACAACTTCATGAGGTTAATTGATGAACACCTTCATTTCAGAAATCAGAACAGTCAAATCAAATGACAGTCAATGTCAGTACTCAGTATGGCTGCCATTAGCTCGGATACAAGCTGGACATCTGTCTCATAAAGTTCCCAAGCCTTTTGAGGGTCAGCTGGGGGATGTTGTTCCACTCCTGCTGCAAGAAATCGTAGAGCTGGCCCAGGTTCACTGCTGGAGGGTGGTTCTCGCGCGAAGCAGGCGCCCCAGGACGTCCCAGGCGTGCTCGATCAGGTGTGAAGGTCGGGCGAGGACGCTGGCCAGTCGAGGCAGTTGACCTGCTGCTCCTCCAAGAAGACGTTTACCACCCTGGCACAGTGGGGACGGGCGTTTGTCATCCTGGAGGATGGCGTCAGAGCCCAGGGCTTGCAGGGCAGGCAGGACCAGAGGCTGAAGAATGTTGTCCCTGTACCCCACACCAGTTTGGTTGCCTTCAACTCGGTACAGGGGGGTTCTGAAGTTCCTTCCTATGCCACCCCACACCAAGATAGACCCCCTGCCATATTGGTCCCGTTACATTGGCTTCTTGGTAGCGTTCCCCCATCCGCCTCCAGACACGTATGCAACCATCGTGGAAGAACTGAGCAAAATGTGACTGGTCAGAAAACATCACCCAGGCCCAATGCTGCCTCATCTAGGCCACATGAGCTCGGCATCAGGTCAGTCGCGCCCTACGGCGAGCCACCGTCAGCACAGGTCGAACAGCTGGCTGTCTTGCTTGGAGATTAACTTCTCTAAGGCAGTTCTGAACAGTTTGGTCGGAAATGTTGACATTCGCTGCAGCAGCACGCAGTTGTTGCCTGAGGTTGTTTGCAGTGGCAGTTCTTTGTCTCAGCGCTGTCAGAACCAGCAGTCTGTCCTGCTTTCAGGTGGTGGACCTAGGCCGGGCAGACCGTCTTCATTCAGCAGTACTATCAGTGGCGTTGAAGCGGTCACTATGTCTTTGGATGGCAGCATGATGCACTTGAAGGCGACGACCAACTTCTCTGACGCCTACCCCTTTTTGAAGCCAAGCAACAGCCCTTCCCCAGTCAGAGTCATTTAATCTCCGTTTTGGTGGCATGGTAAAAAAAAACACCTCCAAAAGCGGCTTTTTATACCCACTGGTCAGCAAAACTGGTTGCCATGTGTTCAGTAAAGGCACGACTTGCACGTGCAATGTGGTTTGCAGTCAGCCCAACTCAGCTGCCTCAGCTATGCGCTCGCAACCCGCGACCATGTTTTCGTGATTTCGGTGTT
Source organism: Conus betulinus (assembly GCA_016801955.1). Taxonomy (NCBI): domain Eukaryota; kingdom Metazoa; phylum Mollusca; class Gastropoda; order Neogastropoda; family Conidae; genus Conus; species Conus betulinus. Next base: position 153,706 of record JADBJO010002435.1, read on the forward strand.
TCTTTTGTAAACTCGTTCAACCCATTAGACTCAGATTCAACTGAACACATGCCAAAACCAGTTGTGCATTGAAGCACTTGTCACACTTTCAGTGCAAAAATTGGATAAAAGCTTTGAATTCTATACACACTACGATGCGTTATCTAAACCATTTGAAAAATGCAGGTGGCTCTTAAATTGTTTTGATCAGTTTATGATGTGGGCTTGATCGTAGTCATCAGTAGGCCTATGTTGGGAGAAATGGAGTGAGCACGCGTGTGTGTGTGTGTGTGTGTGTGTGTGTGTGTGTGTGTGTGTGTGTGTGTGTGTGTGTGTGTGTGTAAGAGAGAGAGAGAGAGAGTGCGAGTGTGTGTGTGTGTGTGTGTGTGTGTGTGTGTGTGTGTGTGTGAGAGAGAGAGAGAGAGAGAGAGAGAGAGAGAGAGAGAGAGAGAGAGAAATTGAGATGTACATATGCACGTTTTCTTGTGATTATAGTGCTTTGACATTTTTTGGAACGCACAGTGAAATGACCTGATCTTGTGTGTCCGTGCGTGTGTACATGCGTGCACGCGTGTGTAAAAAGCTGCATGCAGGTTTCTTGTTACTCTTTACTGCTTTGAGATTTTAGAAAGTTGTTTACAAGGTGTCCTAGGTATATTATCATTATTACTATAATTGTTAATATTATTATTATTATCATCATCATCATTGTTATCATTATTATTATTACGACTATCATCATTATCATTATTATTATTATTATTATCATTATTATGGGTTCGCCCGTCGTGTCTGGCGGATGAGTAGGCAGGCAGATCATCTGCTGATGTGGGTCCTCATGTGGGCATGAAGACCCATCCTTGAGGCACAAAGTCTTCTACAGACGCTGCACGAAATGGAGTCCTGCAGGGGGTGGGCCCCGTTTCCTCCAGTTCCTCCTTTTCCTAGATGACAGCTGCTCTATTGCGCTCAAATGTCTTTGTGCCCTGGGTACACTGTCGCTTCCACTGTGTTCTTTCAAAGGCGACATCTTCCCAGGAAACAGTGCTGATGTTGCAGCTTCTGAGGTTAGCCTTCAAGGTGTCTTTGTATATCTTGCGAGGATTTCCTTGGTCACATTATCCTTCCTTCAGTTGTCCATAGAGCAGCATCTCTGGAATTCTGCTGACCTCCATACAAACAACATGTCCTGTCCATCGGAGCTGGGTTTTGATGAGTATACACTCAATGGTGGATAAACCACACTTCTTCAGGACCTGTAGGTTGGACACACTCTGTCTTGCCATTTGATGTTGTAGATCTTGCGCAAGCATCGTTGGTTGAACTGTTCGAGTTATTGGATGCGTCAGTGGTACATGGTCCAAGTCTCATAACAGTGTAGGAGAGCATGGAACCCACACTGTGATTCAGAGACGATGGAACCTGCTATGTGGGTGATGAGTCTGTTTGCCACAGGACTCTTTATCACCCTTCCTCTTGTAGATATGTACAAAAGTCTTGGGACACTTCTCCCTTTTCCCATATGGACTAGAAGAGGTGGTCAGCTTTTCCAGGAGTACCTCACCTCCATTCTTGTAGATATCTGCTGGAATTCCATCTGCTCCTGGTGCTTTCCCAGACGTATGTGCTTCAGAGCCTTTGCAGTCTCTGCACTGGAGGGTGGGTCTGCCAGAGATTCCTTCAATGGCAGGTGTGGGAGCGCTGCGATTGCTTCTTCAGATATTGACGAGACTCTGTTCAAAAGAGCATTGAAGTGTTCAGCCCAGAGAGCAAGATCTGTCAGCAGTGTGGTCTAGTTAGAAGTACGAATGGGTGTTGACCCAGTAGTCTTTATGACATAAATGGTGCGAAGACCCTCGTGAAAGACAGGCAAGTCCACCATCTCCCAATCCAAACTGGATGCCCGTGGCGGGGGCAATAAATCTGCCACCTCTCGGACTGCCCAGCAGTTTAATCTATCTGTTGCTGGGCAGACTAAAAAATCCAGCCCCTGCCCCCCCCCCCACCCCCCCCCCCCCCCCCCCCACTCCCCCCCCCACCCCCACCTACTTGAACTTCCGACAGCAGTGCCCGTATGGCCAACCAAGTGTTGAGAATGTGGAGATCAAAAGGCTACCTCCACCGCCTCCAAAACCAAAGTCGTCTCCACCTGTGGGCAAGTCTGCCAGCTGGTCTGGAAACAAAGCTGTCCATCTTCAGAAGAGATATGCTCCATTGGATGCAGACGACGACTCGGAGATGAACTGATTTCTGTCCTGTTTGTCCTCTGCGCCATGGATAGTAAATTGATTTATTGGAACATCTGTGAGGAGCTGCAGCTTTTGTGTCGTCCACTAAAACCCTAGGTAGTAGCTCTTCAGGAAACAAAAATTCAAATCCAGAAGACCTTCATTCTTTCTGGCTTCAATATTTTTTTCCAAACCTGCACAACCTTCCATATTGGGACTAACGGGCGGTGTTGCCCCTATTGTCCATAGAACTTTGTTGTTTAGCCCTGCTGCTCTTGCTACCTTTCTTCAGGCAGTAGCTGCGAGAGTCACACTCCATAAAACCGTTACACTTTGCTCGTTATATCTACCACCTTCTGTCCCAGTTTGTCGTCAGGACCTTGTCAGTCTGATCGAAGAACTTTTTCGCCCTTGTATGTTGTTGGGTGACTCTCTAATGGCCATAATCCCCTTTGAGGTACTGTGAATTTGCCATCCAGAGGTCTGCTTCTCCTAGATGTCTTTTCAGAGCTCAATTTGCGTCGTCTGAATGATGCATCTCCAACTTAACTTCCACTCTTCTACGGGTGCACTTTCGTGTTTAGATTTGTTGATATGTGACCCCTCGCTGGTCCGGACTACTATGGGTGGTCTGTCCATGATGATCTGCATGGACGTGATCATTTTCCCGTTCTGTTAAAATCATAACAGCTGAAAACACCTGTGTTCTAGAACATCTTAATTATAAGAAGGCTAACTGGAGTCTTCGTGGTGCAAATATTTCAAAGGAGCTCCAGGGGAAACAGTCATTCTTCAAAGCCAAGACCCAGCAGAATCTCTAAACTATACTTTGATTAAGTGTGCAAAAACTTGCATTCCAATGTCTTCCAATAAACTCCAACTGCCTAAAACACTCTGGTTCGATTTCTGACTGCCAGCAAATCTCAAAAGTACATGAACGGGCTCAGCGTCGGGTATTCCAAAGACCTTCAGCTCCCAACGCTCGAGCCCATCAAAACCTTAATGCTAAAACGAGACGCACTTTTAAAAATCAGTAAAAGTCAGTCTTGGAGAAACTTCTGCTCTGGGCTGACATCTTAAAACATCCAAGAAGAAAGTTTGGAACATCATTAAGAAAATCAATGGGAAGAACACCAATCCATCAATTCATCACCTGAAACTTGCCGATACTCTGATAACTGACAAACTGTTGCCAATTTGCTGGCCTCTACCATTCAACACAGAACTCATCATCCTCAAGTAAATCTGCAGCCTTTTAAGGAAACAAACACTCAGAGAGAAAAATCTTCATACAATTTCACATCAGGCAACTCTGAAGCCGACAATCTGCCTCTTTCAATCGATGAACTGAAATCAGCCCTGCAACGATTCTGCTCCTGACCTGGATAATATTCATTATCAGGTTTTGAGACATCTCCCAGAAAGCTGTCTCCAGACCCTTCTGAAAGTCTAGAACCATATTTGGATCACAGGGGGCTTTCCACCCTCCTGGCGGAAAGCCCAGATCATTCCAATTCCTAAGCCTGGAACAGACCTTACCAACCCTTCAAATTATCGTCCAGTAGCTCTGACCAGTTGTCTCTGTAAGCTAATGGAAAAGATGGTCAACTCCGACTGATGTGGAAGCTGGAAACCGATGGTCTTTTAGCCAGTGAACAGTGCGGTTTCCGGAAGTACCACTCGACCGTTGACCATTTTAGCCCGTCTGGAAAACCACCACCCACAACGCCTTCATCAATAAACAGCATGTGGTCGCTATCTTTTTTTTTGATTTGGAAAAAAAAAGCGTACATCACCTGGAAATCTGAAATCCTTATGGATCTTCATAAACTTGGTTTTCGTGGTCATCTGCCTTTATTCATTCAAAACATTTTGGCTGATCGGCAGTTCCAAATCTGTATTGGCACCACGTTATCTGATGTCCATGGGCAGGGGTTGCCAAGGGAGCATTCTTTTCCACTGCCCTCTTCAGTATCAAAATCAACGACATTGTCAAATCAGTAAACCGGGGTCCTCTCATTTTGTTGACGACTTCGCACTGTACGCAGTTGGGGCCTCTCTTATGTCAGGGTACAGCGTCGACTTCAGTATTGTTTAATAAAGACTCAACAGTGGGCCGAGGAATACGGGTTTACCTTTTCAAGCACCAAAATTCAGTCAATGCATTTTCACAATTTCGTCAGTTCTTTGCTGATCCTGAAATTCGTCTGGACAAGTCACCCATTCCAGCTGTGAAAGAAGCCAAATTTCTGGGTGTTATTTTTGATAAAAAAACTGAACGTAAAAGTCATATCCAACACTTGAAAACTGCATGTCAGAAAGCACTGAATATTCTGCGAGTTGCGGTACACACAGACTGGGGCGCTGACAAGAAAGCTCTCCTCCATCTGTACAGGGCCCCGATCCGCTCCAAACTGGACTATGGGTGTGTAGTGTATGGCTCGACCAGACCATCCTACCTGAAAAGTCTGGATCCTATCCACCATCAAGGGCTTCGATTGTGTCCGTGTGCACTCCTCACCACCCATGTTTACAGCCTATATGCTGAGGCAGGAGGACCATCCCTCTCAAATCATCGATTGAAACTTGCCTTGAACTACTGTCTGGATCTCCCTTCTGAACCTCAAAACCCTGCATATGACTGTGTTTTTGACCCAAAGTTACAGAAGAATTTGATGACCATCGCAGGTCCATTTGACCCCTTGAGAATTCGTATTCTTTCCCATTTGAACAAAGCAAATGTAGACCTTGGAGTAGTTTGTGATCTGTCCAAGTTTCCTGATGACCCTCCATGCACTTTCTTCACTCCAGAGATCTGGTTTGCTTTAGCCTCGTACTGTAAAGATTCCATTAGTTCCTTGGCATACAAGTTCCTTTTCGCTGAACTGTGTTCAAAGTTTCCATCCTTCAAAAATTTTCACTGACGGTTTCAAATCTGAGGTTAGAGTTGCCTCTGCTGTGTTTTGTGCAGTAGATCCCCCTCAGAGATGTATCGAACACATTCCCAAGGATAGCTCATCTACACTGCTGAGCTGACAGCCTTGATCCTGGCTCCTGAAGTGGTCTATGAATCCAAACAAAGATTTCCTCATTTTGTCAGACTCCCTTTCTGCTTTGGAGCCATTTGCGACCGTAATCTCAAGCACCCTCAGCTGCTGAAAGTTTCGTGCTATACACCTCTCTGAAATCAGATGGACACAACATAGTTTTTGTTTGGGTTCCCAGCCATGTGGGCATTCGAGGCAATGAGGTGGTTGATCAACTTGCCAGAGTGCCACAAAGTAAACGTTGAGCAGGTTGTCTATCCCTCACACTGATCTGAAACCCCAAAACACAGGTTAATGTCAGAGACCTCTGGCAAGAGCAATGGAACTCGCAGACGGATAACAAACTATTCAAAAATCCGTCCAAACCTGAAAGAGTTTTTATCATGTTCCAAAGGCGGCCGTAAAGACGAAACAGTCTTGTGCCGTTTGCATACAGGCCACTCGTTCTATGCCCATTCTTTATCTTTTAAAAGGTGAAGAACAGTGAGACATATTCTTTAATTGTGTTGGGACTTGCACGATGTGAGACATAAACACTTTACAGCAGACTCCGCGAAAACCCTGTTCAGAGATGTTCCACCGGATGTGATCTATGAATTTCTGAAAAAGATTAACATTTTTCACCTGATCCAAGATTTTATGGAAGAAAGAGTTTTAAAGAATGGTGCGTTTTTAGAAGGTATATTGTAAAGAGATGTATGAAAGTTTTTTTTTTTGTGACTTATGAGCTGACTTCAACGTGATGACAGCCCAGGTATGGTCCTTTGCGGTTGGCTGGGCTATAAGCAACATTTCCTTATCTTACCTTACTTCTCTTTCCACTGCTTTTACCTTCCCTCCCTGAAGTCACGTATTCACTTATCCCTCTCTTTCCATTGCTTTTATCTTCCCTACCTGAAGTTACGTACAAATTCAACCTGGGTGGAGTGAGGAAAATCAAAGCAGCATGTCTTTAACCAAGGGCACAACTCGATGCTCACGCGATTGTTTATAAGCGTCTTGGCATGGACTTGTGTAAGCTTTGTCATGAATCCTGACAAAGGGGGCACTACTTGACTTTGTGCATTAGTGTCTTTGCAATAACTTTAAAATAAGATTTGCGATGAGAAAGCTGTGAGGGAATTACAGAATACATGCCAAATTCCATCTGCATGTTTTTTAACTGGATGTTGTGTCCGTGTGCCAATCGTCCATTAAAAAGCAAAGGATTAAGATCGCCACATTACTCCATCTGCACATTACACGACTACCTGCAGAAGCTGGATACTAATAGCTATGAACTACACTGACAGTTTTCCTATTCACTCGTCTATTTTCTCCTCCACCCGCATCCACATGTCCTTGAAGAAAAATCTGTTCTCACACCGACTTTCAAAAAGATCTGTGCCGAAAATGTCCTGGCAAACACTGTGTTTTGAAAAATATGCTTAGTATGTCTGACAAACATTGTGCTTCAATACTTGTGTTTTGCATATCCCTGACGAATATTGTTTGAGATTTGTGATTAGTTCAGTATATGCTGATGAACACTGTACTTGAAACTTGTGGTCAGTATGTCCTCACAAAATTGTCTTGACTCTGCATGCTTAAGGTCAAGGATTTATTTTGTAAGATCTGAATGTAGAAAATTCTGTGGATTGGCAGTATTTTCTAACCTCATTCTCATCTTCAGAGTGCATTGTATATCTCCCTAAACTCACTAGTTGAGCGTGTTCTCAGGATGTAGATCGCCAGCCTCTGTCCTGAAAATGTATGCAAAAGAGTGCGCACGCGCATATCCCAGCGCGAGCGAGCGTGTGTGCGTGTGTGTGTGTGTGTGTGCGTGCGTGCGTGCGTGCATGCGTGCGTGCGTGAGTGAGAGAGAGAGAGAGAGAGAGAGAGAGAGAGAGAGAGAGGGTTTATGAATCAAAATCGTTTAAAGCAAATTACGATGCAAAGCGAGTTATGGTATAAACATGAAATGTCTTCACGCTGTAAAATGTGGCTGTGGGGATAAATACCAAATATTACGTTTGCTGCTCGTCAACGCTTCATCCCCTCTCGGGTATTTTCTCGCTACCTTCCAAACTCCATTTAGGCATGTACGTTGGACCAAGGACAGTTGGGCATTGTCATGGCTCACACACATGGTAATATTGTGCAGGCGAACCCTAGGATCACACCCACACACGCACACACACACACGCGCGCACACACACGCACGCACGCACGTACGTACGCACGCACACGATCTTATTACTGAACTCTTCACTTCATCACTGATCTGTTTGTTTGCTGCCAGGTGCGGGTCAAAGTGATCCAGGCGCGGCAGTTGCAGGGGGGCCAATATCCACCCGGTGACTCGAGTCACTGTGAAGAACCAGGCTCAGCAGACCCGCGTGCAGAAATCCACCAACTCTCCCTACTGGAATCAGACCTTCTTCTTCAACTTCCACGTGTCCCCGGCACAGCTGTTTGACGAGTTCTTCCATTTCCAAGTCTTCAACTCCAAGCGTCTCAAATCGGACGCTCTCATTGGGTCCTTCAAGGTATGCGCGCGCGTGTGTGTGTGTGAGAGAGAGAGAGAGAGAGAGAGAGAGAGAGAGGGAGGGGGAGAGGGAGTGAGCAGAGTATGAGATGTGGGGATGGTGAGATCTTTGTGTGTGTGTATGTGTGTGTGTGTGTGTGTTTTGAGTGTGTGTGTGTGTGTTGTGTGTGTGTGTGTGTGCGTGTGTGTGTGTGTGTGTGTGTGTGTGTGTGTGTGTGTGTGTGTGTGTAAGAGAGAGAGAGAGAGAGAGAGAGAGGTGGCATTGGGTGGGAAGAGGGACATTTGGCATTCAACTCGAAGTAAAATACAAGTTTGAAAGCTTGCATAACTGTGTGAAGTCTGGATTACATTTTAAACCAAAACACGAGTTTCCTTCAAATGATGGAATTGCCCAAGTCAGAGATAACTGACATTAAGCTTTTTATCCGTTTTGCCTGTCCGCTGTTCTATGCCCCCTCAGCAGCATCCCTCCGCCGTTCATTCCACCTCGCCTGTATACAGCTACACTCACGTGCGTCTTGTGGCAGTTACACCACTGCAGCCCACAAGAAGCCGTCGGATTATGTCGTCATGGGAGACCAAACTGCTGCTGGGATGATCACTCGGCGCCTGCTCTAATCCAATATACACAGGACACAACCTACCCAACCCCATACTGAGAATAAATGCTTGATTGCGGAGCCTCGGCATGTGTCCCACTTTAGAGTGCGCACTGTGATGAGCACTGTAGCTTGGTAATAACAATTTATGTCAAGGTTTAAGTCCCATAGACTAATGGTCGTAGTGTTAATGAAACCGCTGGAGGCTGAGAGGCTGAAGGGGACGGTGCTGTGGAGGCGAAGACTAGCCTTCATCTTCTCTGAACTTAAATCAGATACAAATTTACGTACTATATGAAGAACCTCATCCACCCTTTAGAGAAACTATTAAATAAATATGGCAATGCGATACCAATACGGCAATCCGACACCAATACGGCAATCCGACACCAATACGGCAATCCGACACCAATACAGCAATCCAACAGCAGTCTGTTAACTGTCCTTAACTGATATGGTAAACCACATCTTATCCAACAACGTATTCCGGTTTCATGAGAAAATCTACAAGCAAAAATGGGCACTGCAATGGGAACGCCCATGGTGCCTTCGATTGCAAGTATCTTCATGCTCTGGCTGGAGCGATTGTGGACTGCACTACCATGGGTTTGACCCCAAAGTTTTGCGTAGTCTTATTGACGATATTGACCTCTTTCGGCTACATGGCGAGCAGCAGCTGTTACGTCTCCTACAGTGGCTCAACAACCGATACTCAACCATAAAGTTTTATCGCCAACCATGATCTTGCCAACATCCCTTTCTTGGACGTCAGCCTCACCACCTTTGATAGATACATTACCACAAATCTCTGTATCAAAGAAACAGACGCCAGGGTGAATTTACACTTCAACTTGTCATCCTCCCCACTGTGTGTGGAGCATCCCTTACAACCAAGGCCTACGCATTACGTATATCTTTTGCCAATATGCCAGGCATATGTTCGGAGACTGGAAAGGCAAGGTGAGAACACACACACACACACACACACACACACACGTTTGGCTTCCTCGATCGGCTTTCCGCCTTGTGTGTGTGTGTTGGTACTATTTTTCATGTTTTGAAGTGAAAACTTCTCAACTCAAGAACTCCGAATTTTTCGTGCTGTGAACTTTGTCAGATGACCAAATATAATGGTTTAAAAAGGTGAAATAAACCTAAATACCGCTCCATTCAAGGGTGTTGTGAGGCATTGGATTCTATCATATGGTATGGTATGGAAAGGATTTTCAAGCAGTACAAATCCGACTCTAAAAGATATTGAACTCAGTAAATCTTTGTTTTAAATACAGACTGCAACTGTATTTCAAAGAGAACACTCACTATACTTTATAAATGTTTTACCTAGCGTTATGATACATATAACTGAACAGAACAAATCGATGGATCAGTCCTAATTGTCAATTGAGAAGGGTATTGCAAAATAGTAACAGTTTACAGAGAGACTTCGATGCCGGCATCATTGACGGTGAATATCATGTCATCATTGCTTTAGTTAGGAGCTGGTGGCAAAATAATTTTTCTTCACTCGTTGATGATGACGACTACCATCGATGAATAAGTTCAGTGAGTCATACTGTTAATAAAGCAGTGTGAAGATCTACTGGTGGCATTGTGAGGATGCCATGACGAACCCTTCAGCAGCAGCAGAGATTTGGCAATGTTTCGTAGCATCCTCAGTGAAGAATGTAAATTGGTTCGGAATGCAGGACTTGGATAGAATACGATAGAATTGAAAGCACACACACGCGCACACACACACGCATGCACACACATACACACTGTTCTGAAGTGAGAAGCCTGTTTAATTTTTAAGTGTATTTCAGATACCTGTGGATCTTTGGATTTTTGCTTTAGGCATTTGCAGTGCGTGTGTGTGTGTGTGTGTGTGTGTGTGTGTGTGTGTGTGAGAGAGAGAGAGAGAGAGAGAGAGAGAGAGAGAGAGAGCTGTGTGAGATATTTTCTTTACATTTTAGACCAATTCAAATTTCTTGTATGTTGTAATATTATATTGACTCGGGGAAATTTCCTGGTTTATTTTCTTTCTTATGATTGCAGAGTGAGAGAAAGAATGGAAGATGTGTGAACTTGCGTGTTTGTCTTAACTTGGTCTGTCTTTGCCCCACTTCGCATCACACACACACACACACACACACACACACGGGTGAGCTGTTTTCATGATCTGGGAGTCGGAAGTGTTTTGGAGCTCTGCTTATTTTCAGTACCTTTTTGTTAATTATTGTCTGATTACTGATTCTAGTTTCATACAAAGTGCACGACTGGACTGCTGGCATCATGCCGAGTTCAGCGCTGTGTTTCGGGCTGCCTGTGGCCAGTTTGACCGGACTTTTCAGTCCTTCATGAGACACATGCTGTGGAGAAAGGCGACCACACGTCAGCTGTACCGTACTGTTTGTGAGAGAAGTGCCTTTGCTGCTGTCGTTCTGGTGTTTGTGGCTGCCCCTCTACTGCAGTGTGGTGACACTGAGTCCAACCCAGGCCCAAAGAAGCAGTCTGCCTTTCTTTCTCCGGCCTCTCGAACTTTGATTTCGGCAAGTGACACCAGTGCCGACATCGCTCTGTCAGACGTGATGAGACTACTGACAGGTATGGACAGAAAGATGACAACCATTGAGAGAAGATGACCAACAGTGAACAAAAAGTGAATGATGTTATCACTCAAGTGAACAAGATGCAACATGATGTCGATGAGGTGCTGAGAGAAAACATAGAATCGAAGGAAAAAGTTTCGAGTTTGGAAGGAAAACTTGACGACCTAGAAAACAGAAGCAGACGGAATAATCTTATATTCTATGGCATCCTCGCTCACCATGATCATGCTGAGACCTATGCTGATTGTGAAGATTGTGTGAAGAAGGTGATTAAGAGAAAATGAACATACAAGATGATATACCTATTGAACGAGCGCATCGAATCAAAGGCGGAAAAGGGCTACGTCCGATCATCGTTCACTTTGAAAATTTCAAAGGCAAAGAAAAAGTACTATCCGAATGCAAGAAGCTGAAGGGAGGGGACATTTTTGTGTCCGAGGATTTTTTCCCTGAAGGTGAGTGAAAAACGCCGTCAGCTGTTGCCTTTCATGAAAGGCAAAACGTGCCAACAAGAGAGCCTTTTCTTCGCTTTGATTTCCTGGTCATTGAAGGCAAGCATTTCGACTATGACCCCACTTCCAAGGGTCTGCGTGAGAAGTCAAGGATCTGACGGGCCGGCCGGCGTGATGACAGTGTACCTGCAGGGAGAAGTTCCATCCGTATTCCTGCGTCTACCGTCGGCGCTGAGGATGACATCGTTTGCGATGTTGACAGTGTACCTGCAGGGAGAATTTCCACCCGTATCCCTACGATACCGTCAGTACTGAGGAAGACGTCGTTTGCGGTGAAGACAGTGTACCTGCAGGGAGAAGTTCCACCCGTCTCCCTACGACTACCGTCAGTACTGAGGAAGACGTCGTTTGCGTTTGATGACAGGACATCAACAGAACAAGTGAATTCAAGCAATGTTTCTAACCCGTCAATGCTTTCTAATGACTGTTAATACACAGCTGACACAAAAATATCTGCATTGTCAGTCACATGATGATTCACTACATACAGAAAATACAGGAGGGCATGCGCCTGTGTTACAGGTCATGGATGGAACGTTCAAGGTCTGTCCCGAAAGTTAAACAGTGTTTCCTTTAAGATGTTTTGTGAACAATTTAAGATATTTCTTTTTCAGAGGTTTGGACGTGCAAACAGACTGCGATTGAAGATGCTTTTCCAGATTACTTTTTCTTTCCTCCTGGGTAAATAGGCAATATAGAATAAGCGTAGATCGAAAGATCGTGCCTGGAACAATTTCGGCCTAAAATTCATTGAATTGTTAAAAGGATACGATCTGTTTATTGTCAATGGTCGTACGGAAGGTGATTGGGAGGGGGAAATAACGTGTATTGCTAATTGTGGAATGAGTGTTGTTGATTATTGTGCTGCCTCAAAGCCTTGTGTTTGATTTAATTATGGATTTTAAAGTTGTTTATAGATGTGAATCAGACCATTTTCCTATAGTAACATCTTTTTTGATGACATTTCAATGTGCACAGACAATATTACTGATGATGATGAAATAGCTATGGAAAAACTATATGTAAGCTTTCGTGGAAGGACTCTTCCTATGACTACTTACGTCAAAATCAAGAAACAGAGTTTGAAAACTTTTTGACAGCTATTGAACAAGGAGTCGATGCTGGATCAGATTGTCTTGTTGATTTTCTGCAGAGAGCAGCTGTCCAGTGTAACAGTAGGCAGGCAAAAGAAAAAAAACTCGTACTCAGTCCTCGTGGTGGGACGATGATTGTGAACGTGCGAAAAACAGTAAATATATAGGCAATTGAGATTATGGAGATTTTCAAATGATTGCAAGGATTTGAATGAATACCTAAATCTAAAAAAAGAGTTCGAATCTCTGTGTGAAATGAAACAAGAAAAAGAGAAAATACAAACTCAAAATGACCTGAGTCATGTTTATAATAACAAGAGTTCAAAATCGTTCTGGCAAAAGGTTAAATCTCTGACAAGCATCACTTCTAATGGTTCTGTTACGATCAGTGCAGGCTCATGGTATAAATACTTTCGTGAGTTGCTCAATCCTGAGCAGTCGGCTATTTATTCTGAATTCTGCAGAGGTTGATGATGTTTTAAAGAACCATAAACCTGAAGTTTGTCAGTCATGCCATAACGTACATATAAATCTAGAAGAAGCAATCTCCGAAAACGAAATTCGCAAAGCTATAAAGGATACTAAGAAAGGCAGAGCTCCTGGGCCTGATGGTGTGCCTTCTGATGGGTTTCATGTCTCAGTGATCTTTTGGTACCATTTTTGCGTGTGCTATTTAATAAGGTGTTTGGAACTGGTCGGTAACCGGAAGGTTGGACACAAGGGTTGATTTTTCCGCTTCTCAAAAAAAGGAGCCTACAGAAAAACCGAAAATTATAGAGGAATATCACTGTTAAATACGATAGGCAAACTATACAGTGCAATTTTGAATAACAGATTAAGAGATTTTTACTGAAGCAACAGGGAACATACCGGAAGCTCAAGCAGGATTTAGAAAGGGCTATAGTACGACAGATAATATATTTTCACTACAGTAATTAGTTAAAAAATACCTTACTAAAAAGGAGGGCGCTTCTATATACTCTTTTCGTTGACTTCTCTAAAGCTTTTGACAGCATTGAAAGATCGAATTTATTATATCTTCTGTTGCAGAAAGGGATTCACGAGAAAATGTTTCAAACACTTTCCTGTATGTACAAACAAGTAAAAGCGGCAGTTAGAGTTGGATATAACATTACTGATTACTTTGAGTGTATGTCAGGAGTCAGGCAGGGCTGCATTGTAAGTCCCTTGTTATTTTCTCTTTTCATATCTGAATTGCTGACTGCTTTGATTAACTCCGACACACGAGGTATTGATGTGTTTTCAGATCAAATAGGCATTCTTCTTTTGATGTATGCAGATGACATTGCACTGGTTTCTGATTCTGTGATTGACCTACAAAAGAAAATTGAATGTCTAGAAAAATACTGCCATAGATGAGGTCTCAAAGTCAATATGGAAAAGACAAAAGTTATTGATTTTTAAAAATGGTGGAATTCTGAGACATTATGAACAATGGTTCTTTGCAGGCAAGCAGATCGAAGTCGAATCTCATTACAATTATTTGGGTGCAATATTGTCTGCTACACTAAAACTGGTCAAAATGTGTTGATAACTTATCAGGAAAAGCAGTGCGAGGGATGCAGGTATCAAAAGGTTATATTTTAAGTTGCAATCATTGCCAGTGGATATTGTATTTAAGATATTTGATGTCAAAATTAAAACCCATTCTGCTGTATGGATCAGAGGTATGGGGTTTTCAGCGTTTTGGGGTCATTGAAAAAGTACAATTTAAAATATGCAAAATGATCTTAGGAGTTGGCAGGGACGTTAAAAATAACATTGCAATCGGAGAATGTGGCAGATTTCCTATTTACATAGATACTCATGTGTGTATGATCAGGTACTTGGGCAGGCTCCTTTCTCTGTCCACCGAGAGAGATACCCCCAAAATGCTATGACATGCTAGTGATGCATGATGAAAACGGAAGACGTAACTGGGCGACACAAGTAAGAACTATATTATGTAAATTTGGCTTTGGTTATGTCTGGGCTACGCAAAATGTTGGCAATCTGGACTACTTTCTGAAAGTTTTTAAGCAAAGACTACAAGATGATTTCCGTCAGAGTTGGCATGATTCTGTTTTGAAGGAAGGCGACTATTGTTTGTGTCATCCAGAGCTTATAACAGCTGGTTACATAAGTCAGTTAGAAAATCTTGAATACCGTCGAGTTATTTGCCTGCTAAGATTGAGCCGATTAAAATTAGATGGAATTCCCCGATATGGAAAAGCCCTTGTTGATCCAGTTTGTAAATATTGTAACATGAATTGCGTTGAAGATGTAGTTCACTTTCTGTTTGTTTGTCCCCGATATGTCACTACGTGATAAATTTATACCACTGTATTACTACCGATTCCCATCCTCTTTCAAAGTACAAACGTTATGCACTAACCTAAGTGAAAAATTAGCGGTCAGAGTTGCTTTGTTTATATGTGGAAGGTTTGAAAATCAGACAAAATATGTAGTGCTGTATCTATGCTTCCCATGTTATGAACAACTGTATGCCTTCCACTTCTCCTGTCCAGGTAGGCCAGATGACATGAAAAAAACTGAATTAAAATATTGTTATTGTTGTTATTGTTACACACACACACACACACACACACACACACACACACACACACACACACACACACACACGCACACACTCACGACCATAGAATCTAGCTGTGTGTTGGAAGGGTGAGGTAGATGGTATGTTCTCGCAGTGTGACGTTGGCCTTGTGTATGACGAGCCCCAGCATGCTATACTCAACAAGTGGTTGTTGCTTGGAGATCCTGAAGACACAATGGCAGGTGCCAAGGGCTACCTCAAAACGAGCATCGTCATCTTGGGGCCTGGAGATGAGGCACCGGTGAGTATAAACACATTTTTTTTCTTATGCTCAATCATAACCTGTTCCCATTTCTTTCTTCTTTCTTTTTTTGTTGTTGTTGGATTTCACGTGTGGAAGCATGTGAATCTGTACAAACATGTAGTCTGTGTTTGCATCTGCTTGTGCACATGTCCATGGTAAATTTTTAATATAGGCAGTTTCTCAGCAGTCAGATTCACTGACTTGCGTGACTGACCGTGACTTGATAATAAATGGTAATAAAACCTTTCAGGTTACTTGCTGTATGAAAACGTCGGCAACTGTCATGGCCACAGATCTGTGATTAACAATTTCTGCAGTGTTTTCAATAACAGAAGATTGCCTCAGCTTCAAAATGATCACTTACGATAAGTCAGTCAGTAGGCTTCCGTCGGTCGTAGCTGACCATGGATAGAGCATATCCGACCTGAGATTTAGCTATCTGTCCGGGCTGCCTTCTTGCAGCGTCACCTGTGGCTGTAGAAACCGATGCGAGAGTGGCAGTCTCTGTCGCAGCAGTCGCATCACATGTTGACGCAGGTTTGTTAGCTTCATTCCACTTCTGCGGACACGCTTTTCTGCTGCAGCAGCTGTCAGTTTGTCTTCGCTTTAATTCATATTAAATGCTTTATATATTAATAAAGGACATCTTACATGATACATACATATATTGTAACTAATAATAAGTGGCATTCTGTCAAGATTAGACTATGACATAATTTGGACCATGCAGGTGAGCAGATATAAATAAATATCCTGCTACATATGAAACTAATATAGTCTACATGATACCATAATTGGCACAAAAAATTAAACCCCACCCTGACGCGAGGGATATGTTCATACACACACACACACACACACACACACACACACACACACACACACACACACACACACACACACACACACACGTGTGAGCGCGCGCGTGTTCATGCACACGCACGCACACACACCACGCACGCGCACACACACACACATGTCTATATATACATACATACATATATACATAAATGCAATGAATTATTTCCGAGTTCTCATATATGCAAGCATCGCAAGGAATAGGTAGTATTTCTGTGCCCTTGATTTGATGGCAACTGATCACAAATCATTGCACAGGAAAAGCTGATAATTCTAGACAAACAAAAGTGATGCTTACTCACGAAAGGAGGTAGACAGCCTGATTAGGCTTTTAGTGTTGCAAGTGGAAGGTGAACTAGGCACTGTAATTAAAGGCACCATAATGTGAGTGGTATGTTCATAACAAAAAATCCACGAGTGCATCAAATTAATTCCAAACTGTCCATGTGTATGAGCACATCAGAGAATATACATTTTTTTCCGTGCCCTCGATTTGATGACAATTGACCGCAAATAGTTATACCAGTGCACAAAGGAAAAGCCATTATCTCTTGACAAACAACTTCAGCTGCACTTTTTCCGTTTCAAAATGCAGAAAACACAGGCTAGCTTTTTAGTGTCGCGCATGAAAGGTTAAACATCCCTGCCAACAGTTCACACGAGTTTTCTGCAAGGAGACGCGTAACAAGTTATGCAGTCTCCAGCTTATCAATCATGCTGTCACAAATAAAACTTGTGTGAAGTAGGCGGAGGCCTGGCCTTGATTCAAAAAGGGATAGGAGTTCGATCAAATGGCAGAAAGCGTGGCGTGAACAACTCGTTCATCCAAAGATTTCAGGCATGTTTCATGACCACCGGGCAGACAGGAGAGACCCCCAAGATCCGTCAGTCCCGCATGACAACACCAAGGCAGGATCTGTTTGCGGTCGTAAATGCCGCACGCCGCCCCCCGATTTTTCACTGCAAGTAACCTGCGAAAAGCAGCAGAGTTGAATGTGAACAACCACACCATCTGCAATTGTTTGCATGAACCCAGCGTGCGCTACAGGAGACCAGCAATTCATCTAGTTCTTATTCAGCGTCACACGAGAGCCTCAAACTTGGTGCAGAACTGTCGACAAGATGATAATGGCTGAGACTCCTGGTGACCAACGGATCTTTATTCACCATGTCATTTAGTGAGGGTCCAAAACAGCGTGGAGTGAAGCTGGTGAACGATTTGTTGAAGAAGCTGTTCTGGACCGTGACCGATTTGGCGCCAGATCTGTTATTGTTTATGGAGGTATCAGCCTTTATCATCATACACCTCCTCGGTGCATACACGGAAATTTCGTAGGCCTGCAGTATTAGAGATGAAATCTTGAAAAGTGTTGCTGTTCAACTCTTCAAGCAGCTGGGATGCACGCCATTCTTAAAAATAAATCAAAACAAAAGAAAAACAAACAAAAAATATAAACCCTCAACGTGCCAGAGTGATCATTGATTATCCTCAGCAGCACCAGATCCAAATTCCGTCCCGGCCACGCATATTCCCCAACTTTTCAAGTGGAACATTTGGGGTGAAGTAGTTGCAGCAAACCCCTCTATTTACCAGCTGTAGCAGTTACTGGAGCAGGAGTGGAGTGGCTTTTTCACAAAGCCTGTTCAAGTGTATGCGGCAGAGATTCTTGAATACCATGGTTGTACATGAGACATACCCGCTATAAAAGATATATAAGCATATCCAGACTTTCCTGATTTTTGAAAATGGGAAGCGCTCAAAGATATTGCTCTGCGACTACCAAAGGCCAGGACGTGGGCATGGTTGATATTGTATTGGGTAGGCTGAAGTTCAAAGCGACTGGTTTGGGACTATGGAGGTGGATGTCGGCCAGAAGTTCAGAAACATGTATGTCAAGTGTATGGGATGTCTTGCCTGCTTTGATCTTATCGCACCATGAACACGGAAGCATAAACCATGTTACGGCTCTGACAAGGGAATGAGTGTTTGAATGAACCTTTGGGGCCGTCTAGGACAGTGTTCGTGAATGGACAAAGTTTTTGTTTCTTCTTTTTTTTCTCTCTCTCTCTCTCTCTCTCCTCTCTCTCTCTCTCTCTCTCTCTCTCTGTGTGTGTGTGTGTGTGTGTGTGTGTGTGTGTGTGTGTGTGTGGGGGTCCATGGGTGTGTGCATTTTGCATTGCCTGCAACAGTTGTCAGCATGATCTCAGTTTACCTGGTTTTTACCTGAAGAGGAATTCACCCTAAAGGATATGTCATTTTACCTCATGCGAAGCTTTTGCCATTGTACCCTGACCTGTGGAAGCTGTCAGCCAGCCAAAATTTTTCTGAAATATGCAGAAGTCTGAAAACATGAAAAGACTTTTTATTCTTGTATTTTACCCGTTTCCAGTGTTTACTACAGTTTATGTTATAACGCGCGGAGCCTAGGACATCAAGACAGCATTCTCTCTCTCTCTCTCTCTCTCTCTCTCTCTCTCTCTCTCTCTCTCTCTTTATATATATATATATATATATATATATATAGAGAGAGAGAGAGAGAGAGAGAGAGAGAGAGAGAGAGGAGGGACATACACAGATAGATAGATAGACAGATAGATAGACAGATAGACAGACAGATATACAGATCAGACTGGACGGAGTCTCTGAATTAAAATCTTAGGTCGACTTTTTTGTTGCTGTTTTTTATGTCCATGTTGATTCTTTTACTGGTTTTTTTGTTTTTGCTTTTGTTTTTTGTTTTGCTGAGGATACTGTGTTTTGCTTTCAGGTCTTCTCAAAACTGCCGTAGCCTTGCTTCTCAAACTCTGAGGCAGTCTTTATCTGTTTCCTGAGATTTCTTTTTTTTCTCTCTCTCTCTTCCAGATGTAATCCCATTCTGACTGCAGCATGTACCTTAGAGGAGGTCTGCAAAGTGTTACAGTGTCTCCCAGTGTGGTTGGTTTGTGTTCGTATGTGGTCTTTCAAGTCAGCATATCTGTCTCCTTTATAGGTTATTTTTTTCGTCAAATATCTCTCATTTTTCTTTGGCACTTTCGGGCGGCAAGTCGAGTTTTTGGTGCTTAGCATCAAGAGCCCATCCTTCACCTGAATTATCAGCATGGATGTCCTTGGTACTGTGGTTAGAATGCTAACTTGGTTTTCTGATGCCATGTCTGCTGGCACAGTGCCCTGCTGCTCATTCACTGAGGAATTCATGCAGCCGTTTTCGATATGTAATCTTCATGCCGTGTTGCATTTTCTTCCACAGATATTTGCTGTTCTGTACTCATAGCCTTTCGTGAATTTCCAGTCCTGATCAAACTGACGTGAACAGATTCATTATTGTCTTTCGATAAATCACGGGTGGATCTTTTGTTTTTAGAACTAGCCGTTGCTTGTTTTCTTCGGTTGAATTTTAAACCTGCAGCTACTGGAAGGTCGGGCTTAGCAGCCAGATTCTTCAAGCTGCTGGCTAGACTGGCATGCTGAGTCTTGTTGATGCGTTCATGTGGCACAGTGGGTTGTGCCCGTTGGGCCCTCGATCTCGGTGATTACAACTTTCACCTTGACTGCCTTTTCGATTTATACACAGCATCGATTTTGGACATAATCAAATGAAAGAAATAGTGTTTGGAGTTTTATTTTATAGGAAAATTTATTCAGCCAAGACATTAATGAATCGTTCTTTAACATGAAAATATGATGAAAATCAGTCCGGCGTTTTTTGCCCAGAGTTTGCCACAGGGAACGATAGCCACATTCAACTTGTTGATCACAAGTTGAGAATGAAAATCTGTAGTAGTAATCAGCTAGCCTGCATAGACCGGTTTTTGAAGAAATCATACAAAGAAATGGGAGACAGGTGTGTCATTTGAAATTTTGCCATGTTTGTTGTCTTTATTTCGCCTACCGGGTTTTTCGCACAGATAGCTTAGACCAACATCATCTCAAAGCTGCTTTGTCTGTAATTTGCCCAGCTTGTCTCACAGATAGCTTTACAAAACAAAATTGCAAAGCTCCTTTGTCTTTATTTGGCCAGTTTGTCTCACATATAGTTTAAAAAAAATCATCTCTAAGCTCCCCTCGCTCGCTGCGCTCGCTTGGAGAACAACAGAAAAGAAGCAAATACAAACACAGGACAACAACTTAATGAGGCACACTTTTCACTATCATGTTTTCAGCTGTCCCCCCCCCCCCCCCCCTCCCTCCCCCTCTTTCGCTTTGACCTTTTTTTAAATCTTGGAGTCGACCTCTCCCAATCCCAAGGCTTTCATACAGTACCGAGGGGATGAATGGCTGTTGGGGTAAACAGTCTCGAACCGTATGCATTCTGGCCCTAGGGCGACACCAGTCTGACGGACTTCATATGTGCAGGCGTTCCCTACATGTATGGACATCCATTGCCCTTCCCTGATACGAGGCTCTGTCAGGGCGACCGCTTGTGACCCCTCAACACTAAGAAAATCTTATGGGTTCACAAAATACTTTGTCTCGCTTGCACCTTCGGGATCTTCGGGTACAGGCTTTGGGACTTAAAACTAGATCCCTACAAAAACAATAGTCGGCGTAGTAAAAGAGGTGGTAGAAGAAGAAGGTAAATATGAATATAACAAAAGCTGAAAGACTATCCAAGAAATATTTCAGGATTTGTACTTGAAACTGCTGCAGTGCCAGAAAGAGGATCTCAACAATTGAAAAACTAGCATATGACTTTGATGTTCTGTGTCTACAAGAAACTAGAAGTGCCCCCCTTAGACCATCACAATTGGATGAATTCATAATATTTCAAAAACATGATGGACGAGGACTAGCTATGATAATAAAAAAAAATAAAACTTGAAAAACAAACTGTCCAGGATAGACTTGGAAAAAATGGTGTAGCAGCACACGTGAGCTAATGGGTGTGAGGCTAGAAAGACCGGATGGTAATCAGAAAAGCCTTGTAGTCATCAGTGCAAATATACATTCAGGTACCTACACATCAAAACGGACAGGACCTTTCTGGAGGAAAATAGAAAATGAATTTGATGGCTCTGTTATACTATGTGGAGATCTTAATGCGCGCACAGAATTGTGGGATCAGCATGGTACCAATCCTCAAGGAATTGCACTGGAAGCGATGTTGGATGAAGTACTTCTTAGTGCACTGACATCATCGTCCCCAGCACATACAGGGAGGCAGGGTGACACTGACAGTGTCATTGACTTTGCACTCATTGGACCAAAATTCACAGCAGGCATGAGTGCGGAAGCACTTCTTCATCATGGGAGTGACCATTTCCCTGTTGTGTTCCGTTTACAAAAAACTATCAAAAGTTACACAAACGAAACAAAAAGACCCTTTTTCAATACAACAACAATGAAGGGGATATCATAGGAACGTTAAGGACTAGGAGATGCAAAAAAAAAAAATAATAAAATAAATAAAATAAAAATTAAAAAACCACCAATGCTACAGCCAAACAAATCGTCCAAACCCTTTGGTGGAATATAGACACAGAAACAGCCTGGAAAGAGAAACGCAAATCTGTAAGAATTTGGCAGAGAGAAAGAACAAATGCACACGCACACGCTCATGCGCACACGCCCACATACAAAGACACACACATATGTACACATATAGCCTATATGCAGATACGTGTGCTCACACAAACAAACAAATTACACACACACACACACACACACACACACACACACACACACACACACACACACACACACACGCACGCACGCACGCACGCATACATGCACACGCACTTCTGCACACACACACACGCACACGCACATACATGCAGGCGTCTGTCTAAGATCACTTTTAGGTGGATAGACGTTAAATTAAAGAACGAACGAACATGCAGGAGCGCGCGCGCGCGCACGCATACACACACACACACACACACACACACACACACACACACACACACACACACAAACGCGCACAGATGCCTGCGCGCACACACACATACACGCACACGCACACGCACGCACGCACCGCGCGCACACACATACACACACGCACGCGCGCACACACACACACACACACACACACACACACACACACACATATGCGCCCACGCACACACATGCCCCATGCCCACACATCATACACACACGTGTACATCCACTACACACACACAGACACACACACAGACACACACACACACACACACACCACACACACACACACACACACACACACACACACAATGGTAGGTAGGCACTCAGAGTCTGACCAGCGCGTTGGGCTAATGCGTAGGTCAGACATCCGCTGAGTTGTAGCCACGAGACCCTCTTCTTCAATTGTCTCATCTTTGTTAATTCATTTATCCATCAGCTTCAAATCATGCATAGTGTGGTCTCAAAACTTAGCGGATGAGGTGTATCGTATATGGGACTAGTCCGCACGCAGTGAGGCCTCCTTGATGAAACTGAAACTGAAACTGAATTGGACATAATCAACCTGTTCAGTCTCTGCCAGTCTGTCACTGAGCCGACCATGTCGTAGGCACATTGTTGACCCGCTCGCCCACAAACAGATGGAATGCATCCTGAGGTCATCCACCGTCAGTCCAGTCCTGGCGTCGGACCATCACAGTGTGGCATCAGACGTCAAATCTGACGATCCTTCTGTGGCCAGAGAGTACCATGACATCTGTAGACCGGCCATCATCGACAGGTATGTCTTCGACGCTAATCTGGTGGCCAACGTTTCGTTCCGGTTGTCCTTTGATCATATATTACCAGCCTCCAGTGTCACTCCCGACCGTCACGCTCCAGCGCCTCATGTCCAACTTCCCATCGTCAACCTGTTACAGTGCTGTGAGACCCGACTTTCTGATGGCTAAGCAAACGTTGAGAGCTAAGAGAGCGTGGCGCACCAGCAGACTGACTATCCAACAAATCTTACAAGCTGAAAGAAACAATGTTACCGACATAGCAGACTGTGCAAAGTCACTTTCAAATCCTTTAAGATTCTCGCATGCATGACATACAAACACTTATGTTGAGTTACAAATACACTCGTAGGAAAGGTAAGAAAACACACCTCTTGCATATACCTTCTTATCACAAAATCTCCCCCAGAAATTGCTGACTTTGTCTTGAACAGAGTGACCTTAACATGACAAAAAACGAACAGTGCTCTTACCTCACCATCTCCTGCAGTTGACAGAACTTGCAATGGTCCAACGTAAGAAGTTTTTCAAACAATTATGAACAGTTTGTTCCGAAATTCTGCCTCGGAGTTTTTAAAGCATGTGAACTGGACCTTATGCCATCATCCTTGCTGCATGAATGCCTTGAATCTTTACTGCACTACATTAGTTACGTTAAAAGTGAATCCGTTTTTTGGCCCTTTTCCTCGTACTTTCAAAGCTTCAATTGTGTCAGACAACCCTAACCTGTTTCCAAATTGTCTCGTCTGTCCAAAATAACTGAGATTATCATGTCACATTTGCTTGCCCATCTTGAAACAAAACGGACATCTTATTCCTCATCAGTCAGCATAAAGACCTGGACATAGTACAGAGACAGCTCTTGTGATAATCATGACACACTGACTTCATTTGACAACAATAAAATCTACGTTCGACCTTTCTGCTACTTTTAATTCTATGGACCATCCTTCTACAAAGACTGCAACATTCTTTTCGTATTTTGGCACAGCTCTGTCCTTGCTTTTTTCTTATGTGACATATCTCCCAGAGACTGCAAAAATGGACACTATTCTCGGCCGTCTCTTTTGTCTTTCTGTGTTCCCCATGGTTCAGCCCTGGGAGACATTCTGCTTGTGCTGTGCTCTCCTCCAGTGTCTGACGTCGTCAGTCGTCACACCATGCTGCGTGAGAATACCGCTGACGAGATTCAGCTTACCACTTGCCACTGACACAGAAATCAATGTACTGATGTATCGGATGCAGGAGTGCATTTCTTGTCTTTGGAACAGAATTGATTTTCGACAAACTACAATTTAATGACCTAAAACCTGAACTAAAGCTTGCCTCTCCTAAATAATCCTTAGTCATCCTTTGGTTCCCGAATCTGTTTTCTGTTTCTTTTTTATCATCTGTTGACACTCTTGGACTCGCTCTTGATCCATGTTCAACTTTCCCAAAACGACGCATATAACATTCGCAAAGTAGCATATCTTGAACTACACAGAATTAGTTCTATTCGTCTCCTTCTCTTTGCGGGAAGCAGCCGAGACATTGATATACGGCATCGTCATTTCCCGATTTCACTATTGTAATTCCCCTCTTGCATTCCACAGTATCATCCAGCTATGCTTTGGAACCTCAGTACAATGCTGCTACATAATTTTAAGAAGCTCAAAATCGAGACATGTGCCTCACCTCTTGTCTTCACAGCATCTCCATCTTTGACAGAATAGATTATAAATTCTCCACTTTGACTTTTTCCGTCATTTCTAAAGCAGCGGCCGACTGTCTGTCTGAATGTCTCCGCATATGGACTCCTCGCAAAATTCGCTGTTTTCAAGCATTAGATTCTTGAAAATTCCAAGTTTCAGATGTAAAAAAATCTAGTGATACCGATCGTTTGCTTGCCACGCCAAAGCACTCTGGGAAATTTGCCTTTCATTTCGGACTCTCTGAAACTTTCCTTTTATTCTAGGATTAACGTGAAAAGTATTATATTAGCTTAATTAGAGAAATCTGACATCACTTCTGTCAATACACTTAATTGCAGAATCGCAAATCGCTCATATTGAGTGGTTTGTGTGTGTGTACGTGTGTGTGTGTGTGTGTGTGTGTGTGTGTGTGTGTGTGTGTGTGTGTGTGTGTGTGTGTGTTGTGTTATATTGGAAAACTTTCTGGGCTTACTTGCAGTTCGTTTGTCTTCATATGTGTATTAAGTGTCGTAGAGTGATTATTTCTGCTTTGTTTATTGATCATTATTAATTATCTTTCAAGGGTCAATTAATATAGCACTTTCTTGTCTTCTTCTGGGCCAAACTGATTCTGGACGCATGCAGACAAATGTCAATGATAATAATAATGATGATAATTGTGCTACCTCTTATTATTAATCATTTGTTTTACATTGACTTGTTTCCAGCCGTCTTCCAGTCTGTTCATTCACTAACCCTTGTGTCATATTTTCTGTTGGCTCGTGAAACATATGGACTGTATAGTTCTCTTTACCTTCGTCCCCAAACCTCTATTTCTTGTCTTTTTTACAAGCTGTATGTCTAGCACGTTTTTATAGAATTGCCAGGTACTGGTTATTGCTCTGTGTGTGTGTGTGTGTGTGTGTGTGTGTGTGTGTGTGTGTGTGTGTGTGTGTGTGAGAGAGAGAGAGAGAGAGAGAGAGAGAGAGAGAGAGAGAGAGAGAGAGAGAGAGAGAGAGAGATGAAAATGAAAATGGAAACAGAAAGAAAAAAGAAAAACTAACACGATCAACCAGGGTTTTTCAGCTTCACATTATTCCACGATGTAAATATCTTAATTGACTAAGAATAACGAAATACACCGTGTGTGTTTTGAGCAGAGTATGAAAGTGACGGACCAAATGGAAGAGGAAGATATTGAAAGGTAAGAAAAAAAGTTCTTTGTTCAGTCAAGTCATTCCATTCGGTTTAAAGTGGTCACGGAGTTCACGTGTTGTTCAGCTTTTGCATGGTCTCGCCTCTGAGAACAGACGCAATTCTACTTATTTGTTGATAACCTCTGTGCGCTGTGGCTTCTTGGTATGACGCGACTCTACTTATTTGTTGATAACCTCTGTGCGCTGTGGCTTCTTGGTATTACAGATGTTACGTAATCTGTGTACGGCGTAATCAGTGTGGAGTGACACATATTTGATCAAACAGAAACTGAAGTATGTACATCAACGATGGAGGTGATAATGTAGATGATGACCTAGCTGGTGACCTTTAATTCCTGTTGCCCTTAGTAACCACCGTCCTCAATCAATCGAGTATTGTGACATTTCATTATAAAATATAAACGTAAAACTGGCCTCATCGTTTTCTTCGTCGAGCTTGTTGGCACCTTATGAGTTTACGTAGCTTTAACTGAATCTGAGTAAGCAACGGGCTGGACACTTAGGAAAGTCAGTTTGAAAATATTCCACGAAAGATTCACCCCTTCCTTCCACCCTCTCCCTCGCTGTCTCCATACGAAAAGCAATGCACATTAGCTAGAACACTCAAGAGTATAAGTTGGTATCTTCGTTAAAAAAAAAAAAAAAAAAAAAAAAAAAAAAAAAAAAACCGCAGCTCAACGGAGAGAGTCTAAACATATTCCTCTTTCAGTGTGAAGCTTGGCATTTAGTAGATTGTTTCTTTGTGTGTGTGTGTGTGTGTGTGTGTGTGTGTGTGTGTGTGTGTGTGTGTGTGTGTGTGTGTGTGTTCCCTTATTTTCTTTTTGTTTCTTTCATTCGTTTTATTTATTTATTTTTTTTTTATTTTGAGTGGGCGACAAAAACAGTTCAATACAAAACAGAGTGTTGTCACAAGGAAATTGATTTTTTTCGCCCCCGCGCTGTTCAAAACATGACGCAAGGCTGTTCAAATGTATGTAGGTCCTCTTCTAAAGGCCGACACTCGTGTCGATCAACATCATTTTCTCCCTTGATATTTGGATGATTTGATGTCATTCATATGGACTTGGAAGACAATAGCATAGGAACCTTGTATTGTCTGTTTTGGTACAGAGTACTGTCCCCCTTTACGAGTTCATCCAACATTTATTTCCGTTAATCTGGATCAACATGACCACGGAACTCAGCTCAGGGTAACGAAAGGACTCGTCTTCTTTCTGTTCAAAGCTGGTTTCATATCTTCTGAACAGATGAATACCGACGGAAGAGGCTACCAGTCGCAAGCAAAATGACAGATTCAGTAAATCACGTAGCCTGACATAATTTTGCAGTTAAAGAGATAGAGCTGATGCTTTAAGGCCTACGGATTAAACAGAATGTCGTTTATGTGTCCAGTCATATTTCATATCTCGTGCACGAAACATACTTCATTCCTCTTGTTGGTAGAAAGAACCGTCGAAATAAAGAAAATTCTTTTTACTATTTTCTCTTCATAGAGATCTCGAAAACGGAAAAGTCTCCCGATTTAACGGGTTAAAGACGGAAAATCACAAAAGTCATCGTTATGATGTCGTATATCTTAATTGAGAGAGAGAGAGATGGGGGGGGGGGGGGGGAGGGGAAGGGGGGGGGAGAGAGTTGCAGGGTCAGGTGCTAGGCGCTGCAGTGAAGCGCCAAGGTCGAAGTCAATGACAGCTACATGTATCCAATAGACTGATGAAGGTATCGTGAAATGTAATTGATGTAAAGAGGGCTTATGCTGCATTCTACTGAATCAGTAAGATTTCCTGTCGTGCGTCATGAGTAAGTCTGCGACTTTGATGCAAAAGAAAAGCACATACACGTCACGATCCTTCCACCAAAAGATGCCCTTCAAGTTCTTCACAACCATCCAAGGACTACAACAACTACCGTCTGTTTCGCGTTGTTCGTCTAATCACAAGTTACCAAATCGTGAACAGAAATTTCCATGAAAAACAAAATCTGTGGTGACGTCCAGAATTCACTGCCGTCTGTTTTGTTGCAGAATGAAAAAAAGAAGTATCCTCGGAACTTCAGCTTTGTCTCCTTTCCTTTGCCTCTGTCTAAATGCTGAAGCAGTATAGATAATAGTTATGTGGGTTTGTGGTGAATTTTAATATTACCGTTACAGGGTGGATAACATCACCAAATTTGGCATAAAGCTCCCTTAGGATGTTTTCCTCAGTATTGACCTAAGAGCCCTCTGAAGATTTTAAATTAAAGCGTGTAAAACACACTAAAAATCAAGATGGCCGACACATTGGTTAAATAGCGCCTTCCCCCCAGTCATACGAGCGTTAAAAAGACCAATTTAGTCACAGAATATATAAAATCAGAGACCAGGCATATGGGAATTATAATTTTGCATCACTTCTGTTATCTTTTCAATGTGAGTAACCGATGGAGCTGAACTGGAATCGCTGTGTGATCTGCAAATAAGACACCGCTGAATCTGCAGAGCCCTGTGTCAAGCAGCGACTAAATGGATACATACATGTCATTTCTCTCCATGTAGAACAGTTCCGGATCACTCATTAACAGGCCCTGAGGTATCTCATGCCAAATTTGATGCTTTTATGCACCTTGCAACGGTAATTCCACTGAGCCACCTGACAGTTTATTCAGCTGACGGAAAGGGGCGACGGGTTGTGTTTGGTAACTATCTAAGCAATCGTGTAATAGCTGATTAACTTCACGAAGTAAACCCACCGAGGATGACTCGGAGCAGTACGGGACTACAGAATTTAACGTACTTTTAGTTTCACATACGCTAGATCTACACATCACTCACCAGTTTTATTCTCTTTGTATGCACAGTTCTGAAGAAATCATTGAAGAAAAATATTGCTTATATTTCCGCTGTCAGTTTGCTCACTCGTAAGACAGAATTTACTAATATTTTGGTCAAACTTTGCATCAGCAGCCCCTCTGACACATCGTCCTTCGTTTTTCGATCAGTAAAATCCTTGATGTTTAATTTGCACCACAGCTTTATCAAACATCTAGTCCACTGATTATCTGTGTGAGTAGGTGAGCCTTGAATAAGAAACTGAAGAATGATTGAGTAACTGCAACCTACTAAATTATTAATTAGTTATTCGATTATGTTGGCCTACTCAGGTGTTTGTTATTAATATGATCTTTGGGACATCAGATCTATATTTCCACAGGTTTGCGATCCACCCAGATTGATGTATCGCCAGGTCTATGTTTCACCTAGATTTATGTTTCCCCAGATCCGTGTTTCACCTAATTTGTGTTTCCCCGGGTCTATGTTCCTCCAGGGTTTATGTTTTCTGGGTTTATGTTCACGTCAAATCTATGCTCCTCCGAGGTTTATGTTCCCCCCTAAGTCTATATTCCCGCCAGGCCTGTGTTCCCGCAGATGTGTGTCCACCACCACCACCACCACCCCCTTCCGACCCCCAGTCAATATTTCTCAAGATCCATGTTCCTCCAGATCTATGCAGGTAATGCAGACCGAGGGGAACATAGACTCGGGACCCCAATGGCACGACCTATTGATTTGTGATAAGAACAAAATGAGGGTGTGATTCAAGTAGTCACACTGAAACTGTGCTTGCGAGTGTGTGTGAGTGGGTGCGCGGATGGCTGAGGGATAGACGATGCGTCATTGAGTATGTGCGTAACAGCAACGGGAGGCGGGTAAATTGTATATCGTACTTTAGATGTTGAAAGTCCACGGGCCCTCTTGCATCAGCATGAACCTAAAAGATTATCAGAACTATATCTTCATTGACCAAGTAACCCCTGATAATATACAGAAACAGGGAATTACGACATCGATGAGAGAAAAAAAAAACGTCTCTTCTATCATGAATTTGGACCTCATCCTATTGGCCTTTTTGACGTCAGTGATGATCTGCACACGACGAGCAACTTTGGAATAAGCTGCGTGCAGCGTATGGTACATTTGACGAACTGAGGATAGTGGCCTGGTCCACTGATCCTCCCAAGGTTGCAAATCTCATCAGTAAAGCATTCTTCGTCGCGCTGAAAACATGCACGTTCTGCATGTTATGCTCGATCGCTTCCACCAGCTGAGCATCAAGCCAAGCAGTAGTATTGCACAACAGCAAGTTTTTAGTCGTGTCTGTATCTTCAGCGAAAGCACATCACTTCCAGAGACAGCGTTGGTCTTAAATATAACAGCCAAAAGGCGTCACGTAATTATAACAATTGCTGATTGAGTGAGTGGAACCCCTGAAAGGTAAGCAAATCATCACAGCTTTGACGAATCTGCAACCACTTTTAATAGGTGTAGGTCCCCTGTAGACAGCTATCCATCACGAGAAAGCTTGTGTTGATGGCATACCGCATGATTCCAGAAAAACAACAAAATTAATTGGCATGAATTGTTCAGAGTTATTTAAAACACCACTGGCATATTGACTCATTACATGTATTCAGGAACTGATGGATTACATGAAGTTCTTACCTTTGAATCATACACTTAACACTTCAACAAAATCCTCCATCAGTGTGGGTAAGATCGTCAGAACACACAAATCATCATGCTGAACCTTCTCTTTGCTATTGCGCTTCCTGATTATGAAACTGTATTTTCTTATGTTGGTGTTGACAACTAAATTGTTCTGAAGAAGCTCGTGTTGTTCCGTGGATCCAGGAGACTTTGTCTCCAGAGATGGTTTGAACAACTATTCGTCCAACGACCGCGATCGCCACCGACCGCGATTGTTTAGTGGGTGACCGTGTAGTCAGTTTAATAGACAAATAATCGTGGATCATTGAACTTCGCAGTTAATGGACGTCATAGGCTCTCCATGTTGCTATTTTTGGTGGGACTTACTCTAAAGACGGCGATTTCTGACGCAGTGGGCTAAATGTCTGGCTGGTGAAGTGTATGTGTGTGCTTGTCACCTCTCGCTTTCAGCCTTCACCGTTGGTTAGCGCCTCCATGGAACAGCACTGCGAAAAGAGAGCCAAGTGCGTAAACCTCTCCTGCCAGTACACAGCCTCCCCACTACAAGCCCTATGTAGTTCCTCCGCGTGGTAACGCATGGCCACTGGGTACCTTGCGGCCCTAGGGCAAACTACAGGGACTTGTAGGAAGTTTGGCCCCTGAACATGCAACGTGCAGGCCCACCGGCGTGCGGACAAGCCCTGGCGGTCACGAACCAAGGCCCCCCATGGGCAAATACCAGGGCAGAGGGAGCCCTTCAGCCTTGGTCGGCCATCCCTCTAGGAGACGAATACTCGGAACAACAAAGCTGCACCTCCTGGTGCTGTCCAACACGTGGCAGCTATTGGACTTGTGGGGCAGTGAGCCCCAGAAGGTGAGAGGGTGGAGAAGAGACAGCACAGATCTCCTTCACCTTACAAAGTCCCCTGTGCTAGTCAGGCAAGCAGGTACACTAATAAACCCAAAGGCAATCTTTACCAGCTACCTCCAAGTCCTGCCGCGATGGAGAATAGTGACTGGGTCAGACAAAGGATGTTGCTGGAGGTCCCTAGATATATCTCTTCACACAGGCGGTTGTAGGCTGATGGTCGCTCATCGTACGCCAGGGCATATGCGGTGCTCGTATCCTACTACACCGACAGAGCAGCCCTATTCAAGAATAGCATTGCTTTCCCCACGTTGGGAGGGGTAGACAAAAGGATCCCTACACAAAGCCTGCCCTTTACGGTACCTGATAGGTGACCATGCCTGCCTGGTCATCCGACCAGGAGGTCAAAAGACAAAGCATAAGAAAATGCAGATGCCTCTGACATTTGGGGCACAGAATGTCCAAACTTGACCGGATAGAGACGACAAACCAGAGCGTCTTATTGCTCTGAATACCACACTGTTAATCAGCTGTTATCAGATCGACACAGCGTCTCTGAGTGAAACAAGACTTGCCGGTGACACACGGCTTGAAGAAGAGGGAGGAGGTTATATCTTTTACTGCACTGGGAAGCCTGAAGAAAACCCAAGTTCTTCTGGTGTTGGATTTGCCATTCGCACAAAGCTTACCCGCAAGCTGCACAGCCTGCCGCATGGCATTAATGATCGCTTAATGATATTGCAACTTAGGCTTACAAAGGACTGCTTTGCCACTTTCATCATCACCTACGCTCCAACAATGACGAACTCGGATGACATCAGAGAAGTCTTCTATGAGGATCTGAACCGTGTCATTACTGAGGTCAACCACAAAGACAAACTCATCATCCTCGGGGACTTTAACGCTCGCGTGGAAAGTGCCTACTCCACTTCACCCGATGTTCTTGGACGCCACGGCACTGGAAACTGCAAGTCCAACGGTCTACTGGTGTTATCACTGTGTGCACAACATGAACATTCCATCACCAACGCCATCTTCCAACAGGCAGGCAAGTTCAAGAACACGTGAATACACCCACGCTCCAAACCATGCTTGACTATGTTATTGTTGGCCAGAGCAACAGATGTGATGTCCTCATTACATGCTGTATGAGGGGAGCTGACTGACTGCTGGTCTGATTTCCACCTAATCAGGAGCAAGGCGAACATCCAGCTTACCTTGGAGAACAAATCAGCCAGAGGCAAGCCAGCGATAAGGCTGAACATTGCTTGCCTCGTGTAACAGCAGACATTCTGCAAGAAAGAATCCAGGACTGGAGAAGACACTGGCAAGCAAGCCTTCAAAGAACCCCTTTACAAGGCCGCAGCTGACACCTTGGGCTGTGCTGAACACAAGCATAGAAATTGGTTTGACGAACAAGACTCAGAGATGAACAACAAGCTCATAGACATGCTCCACAAGACCCACAGAGATCACCTTAGTGATAAGACCTGCGAGAAGAAGAAACAAGTACCAGCAAGCCAGACAGCTCATCCAACAGAGGCGTCGGCAGATGAAGAATGATTGGTGAGAAAAGAAAGCAAAAATTCTGCAAGCTGCAGCTGACATCAACGATATGAAGACATTTCACGAGGGCCCTCGAACCAACTGTGGACCAAAGACTTCAGGGTCAATACCCATTCGTATTTCTGACCAGACCACACTGCTGACAGATAAGACTGGCATCCTTGCTCGCTGGGCTGAGTACTTCAGTGCTCTCTTGAAAAGAGACTTATCAGTATCTGAAGAAGCAATCGCAGTGCTCTCCCAACTGTCGGTGAAGGAATCTTTGGCAGACCCACCCTCCAGTGCAGAGACGCGAAGGCTCTGAAGCAGACCACGCCTAGAAAGCACCAGGAGCAGAATGAAGGCAAGGTACTCCTGGAAAAGCTGACCAACCACTTCCAGTCCATATAGGCAAAGGGAGAAGTGCGCGAAGACTTCAAAAATGCCTCTATTGTACACATCTACAAGAGGAGCGCGAAATAAAGCGTCATGTGACAATCATCTTGGGATTTTCTTCTTGTGTATCGCAGGAAAGATTCTTGCCAGGGTCACCTTGGACAGACTCATCACCCACATAGCGTACTCCATCGTCCCTGAATCACAGTGCCGCGGGTTTCGCGCAAGCAGGGCACAACCGACATGTTTGCCAGCTACAGGAGAAGTGTTGTGAGCAGAATCAGGAGCTCCACATGGTGTCTGTTGATCTAGCCAAGGCCTTCGACACTGTTAATCGGACTGGCTTGTGAAAGTTCCTTCACGAGTTTCGTTGACCAGAAAAGCTTATCTCACTGATCGTTTCATTCCATGCCGTGAGGGTGTGAGAAAAACGGAGATACCTCTTACCTATTCCCAGTGAAAAACGGAGTGAAGCAGGGATGTTTTGCTGTCATTGCTGGTTGATGCTTCCGGACTGTGACAAGGGGTATACAGCCAGTTTTCGTTCAGAGGGGAAAACTGACCGTGCGACAACTTCAGACTCCT
>JADBJO010002435.1:194326-206826 GCA_016801955.1 Conus betulinus
ATAGTGGCGATGATGAAAACGTAAATAATAAGCGGAGGGATACTGGTAAAGTTTTAATAGTGGCTAAACACTGAAGGAAGAAGAAAAAAAAAAAAGGGGTGGGGGGGAGGGGACAGTAGGGTTTGTTTGTGTTGTAATTATTGTTTAATGGTAAGATATATTGGTGATTGTAGTGATTATGGTAGATTGATAATAGTGCTTAGTGGTAAGGAATAAAAATGAAAAAAAAAAGCAAACAAGCAAACAAACACACCAAAAAAAAACCAAACAAACAAAAGGGGTGATGATTGTGATTTTATAGTAGTTATATGTGGGGGTGTTGGTAATTATAATAATGATTGGAAGGGAATGGAAGTAATCAATGGGTGAGGGGCTCATGTTGCAAAAAAAATGGAGGAGAGGGCAAGGGGGGGGGGGGGGGGGACCTCATATCTCTCCGCCTACACATACATATGCACAGGGAGGAGGGATTGAAAACTCATGCACACAGTATTATTGGAAAAGTGAACAGTACTGTTGGATGGCGTTCATTGTTGGAAAACTCATGCACACAGTATTATTGGAAAAGTGAACAGTACTGTTGGATGGTGTTCATTGTTGGATGCAGATGACGACTCGCAGATGAACTGATTTCTCTCCCGTTTGTCCTCTGCACCATGGATAGTAAATTAGTTCGCTGGAACATCCGTGGTGTAAACTCAAACTTTGAGGAGCCGCAGCTTTTGTGTCGTACACTAAAACCTCTGGTAGTAGCCCTTCAAGAAACAAAAATTCAATGCCAGAAGACCTTCATTCCTTCTGGCTTCAATATTCTTACCAAACCTGCACAACCATCCACATTGGGACTAACGGGCAGCGTTGCCCTTCTTCTCCACAAAACTTCGCTGTTTAACCCTGTCGCTCTGGCTACCCCTCTTCAGGCAGTAGCTGCGAGAGTCAATCTCCATAAAACTGATACAATTTGATCGTTATATCTGCCACCTTCTGTCCCGGTTTGTCGTCAGGACCTTGTCAGTCTGATTGAAGAACTTCCTAGACCTTTTTTGCTGTTGGGTGATTTCAACGGACACAATCCTCTTTGGGGTAGTGTGAATTTGTCATGCAGAGGTCGGCTTCTAGAAGATGTCTTTTCAGAGTTCGATTTATATTATCTGAATGATGAATCTCCAACTTACCTCCACTCTTCCACGGGTGCGTTTTCATGTTTCGATTTGTCAACATGTGACTCTTTGCTGATCCTGGACTATGAGTGGTTGTCCATGACTATCTGCATGGAAGTGACCATTTTCCCGTGCTGTTAAAACCCATAACAACTGAGACCGCCTCTGTCCCACAACGCCTTAATTATAAGAAGGCTAATTGGATTTTTTTTTTTTTTTTGCTGCAAATATTTCAAAGCAGATCCAAGAAATTGACAATTTTTTTTAAAGTCCAGACCCAGCAGAATCTCTAACCAATACTTTGATAAAGTCTGCAAAACCTGTATTCCAATATCTTCCGATAGACTCCAACTGCCTAAAGCACCCTGGTTCAATTCTGACTGCCAGCAAATCTCAAAAGTACGCAAGCGGGCGCAGCGTCGGGTATTCTGAAGATCTTCAGCTTCCAACGCTCGAGCCCATCTAAAACTCCGGGCCAAAACGAGACACGCTTTTAAAATGAGTAAACGTCAGTCTTGGAGAAACTTCTGCTCCGGGCTGACACCGAATATATCCAAGAAAAAAGTTTGGAACATCATCAAGAAAATCAAAGGGAAGAACGCCAACCTGTCAGTTCATCACCTGAAACTTGCCGATGCTCTGATAATTGACAAACAAGCTGTTGCCAATCTGCTGGGCCTCCACCATTTAACAGAACTCATCATCCTCAAATAAATATGCAACCTGTTTATTAAGAAACAAACAACTCAGAGAAAAATCTTGATACAATTTCACATCAGACAACTCTGAAGCTTACATGTATCTTTTTCAATTGATCAACTGAAATCAGCTCTGCAAACCTGCAGCGATTCTGCTCCTGGCCTGGATGATATTCTTTATCTAGATTTGAAACATTTCCCAGAAAGCTGTCTCCAAACCCTGCTAAAAATCTACTACCATATCTGGACCACAGGGTGTTTTCCACCCTCCTGGCGGAAAGCCCTGATCTTTCCAGTCCCTAGGCCTGGAAAGGACTTTACCAACCCTCCAAACTATTGCCCAGTACCTCTGACCAGCTGCCTCCTTAAGCTAATGGAAAAGACGGTCAACTCCCGGTTGATGTGGAAGCTGGAAACTGTAATGGTTCAACATTCTTGCAGAATTTGAACGAGAAGACATATGACTTAGTTTTATGACTTTTTATTCTTTTGGTCGGCGCGATACAATCTCGAGCTTCTTGCTCGTACTTTGTTAAAACCGGTGTCCGGAGTTCAATCATGGGGGCTCGTCCTCCTCTGCGCATGTCCGCAGTTAGCACTATTTCTTTAAACCGAAATACTATAGAAAATAATGTGAACGAAACATTACATCCCTCCCTGGGGTGAATAGATAAAAACTTAGAATTTTTTTTTTTTTTTGTCGCGACCGGCTTTTTACAATCGCGATAAAAATGGATCAAAAATACACCCCCTGATGGACAATATAGGTTCGATCAAAAATTTCGAAAGATGTACATCAGCGGATATAGTCTTTAAACTTGGATGGCGGCTGTTTTGTTCTTCGAGATCTTCGGGCAGGACCAGAAGCAGGAGACCCTTCAGATCCATGTGGCAAGGCCTGGGCAGCGGGTGGAGGCTTCCTGGCAACAGGGACATCACCAGGCAGCATCAGCTGGGGCGTATCTGGAACAGTCCCTTGGGGCATGGACTGCAGCAGGTGGCACTGTCCCTGGGGCATGGACAGCAGGAGTAGCAGCAGCTAATGGAGTCTTGAAGCTTGGTTCTGCGTCAAGCTTGTCTCTGGGGACTGGCGTTCCTGAGCTTCTGGATGCAGGCGTCGTCATCACTTCTGGAATCTTTTTAAAGTGGGACGAGTTGCGGGTGATGGAGCGCCTGGCGTTGGAGGCTGTCACCATTGAACCTTGACGAGCTGTAACAGTCATGGGCTCAGGAGAAAATGGAGTAGTGAGCTTGTTCTCCTTTGGCTGCCTTACCAGAACATTGTCTCCAAGCTTGATGTCAGGATAGGATGAATTGCGAGATTCATCTGCTGCTGCTTTCATTTTCGTCTTCCCTTCTCTGTCTTTCAGCCTTATTTTGAGGTCTTGATGGTCTTGTAGACCAGAGGCTGAGGTTTCGGGAAGGCGTGTGCGAATCTTTCTCTTGAAGAGAGCTTCAGCTGGAGACACTCCCGTTGTTGAGTGGGGTGTTGCTCGATAGTTGCGTAGAAATGAGTACAGTTCTTGCTTTCCACGCTTTCTTTTCCATGTGTGCTGTTTGTATGGCTTTTTTGAGTGTAGCCATCATTCGCTCTGCTCCGCCGTTGGCTTGAGGCCACAAGGGTGTGATCTTCCGATGGTGAAATCCAGAATATGAGGCAAAATTTCTGAAATCCTGAGAGTTGAAGGGTGGGCCGTTGTCTATCTTTACAACTTCGGGAACACCATGCCGAGCAAAAATGGCATCTAGCTTAGGGATGGTAGATTTGGCACTGGTTGTAGACATGATTTCTACCTCTGGGTACCGAATAATAGTCATCCACAACAACAAGCAGATAGTCACCCGAAGGGAATGGTCCACAGAAATCAACGCTGACTTCTTTCCATGGGGAACTGGGTAGTGGGGACATGTGGAGGGGTTCTGTGTGATTTGAGGGAGTGGTTGCGGCACAGGGCAAGCATGACTTGATTTTCGCATCAACGAATTTGTCCATCTGTGGGAACCAGATCTTCTCCCGCAGCAAACTCTTGGTTTTCACTAAGCCTTGATGTCCCTCATGTGCTATGTTGACTACTCTGTGTTGAAGAGCTTGGGGAATCACAATCTTATTGCCTCGCAATATGATTTCAGAGTTGTCACACAAAGAAAGTTCATCTCTTACAGTCTTGAAGATGAGAAAAGCAGTGATGTCTACAGAAGAGTCTTTTGGCGTTTGCCACTGGTTGGTTTGCAGTGCTGTTTTCACTGCTCGAAGAGTAGGGTCAGCTGCTGACATTTTGGAAATCTCCTCACTGGTCATGGCTTTCGGAGTTTGAATGCTCAGTGATGAAATTGATGTACTCCTCTGCAACTTTGGTTTCATGGGCTGTCTTGGTATTGGCTGAGGTCACTGGATGACGGCTCAAGAAATCTGCTGGATTTTCATCTCCTGGTTTGTACTTCAGGACAAAACTGTATGACTGAAGTCGGATGTTCCATCTCTCGATCCGCGCGTTGGTGTGAGATGTTGGCTGGTTGAAGATTCCTTCTAACGGCTTGTGATCAGAGATGACTGTGAACGTCTGGCCGAAAAGGTAGAGGTGAAAGTGTTCACAAGCCCAAACTACCGCTAAAGCCTCTCTCTCTGTCTGGGAATAGCGAGTCTCTACATCAGTGAGTGCACGGCTTGCATAGGCTATGACCTTCCTCTGACCTCTCTTGTCCTCTTGCACCAGGATGGCACCTAGACCAACAGGACTAGCATCAACAATGATCTCTGTTTTGGACTTGTCATCAAAGTATGCCATTGTCTGTGGGTTGGTGACTTGATCCTTCAGCTTGTTGAAGGCATCTTCTTGGTCCTTTGTCCATTTCCATTCAGTCCCCTTTCGCGTCAGATCTCTCAGCGGTTTTGTCACGTCTGCGTACTGGAGAATGAATCGGGAAATGTAGTTTGTCATGCCAAGAAAACTGCGAACTTCCTTCGGAGTTGTTGGCCTCGGCATCTTCTTGATGGCATCAATCTTCTTCGCATCTGGAGACATGCCGTCCTTGCCGAAGATGAAGCCGTAGAACTCGATGGTCTCTTTGTTGAACTCACATTTTCCCTTGTTCAAAGTCAACCCTTTCTCTCTCTCATGCGATCCAGGACTCGTATGAGTGTTCTGTCATGCTCTTTCTGGTCACGTCCGTGAATCAAGATGTCATCGCTTGTGTTCAGTGCATCTGGAATGTCACTGAGAGTTTCTGCAATCATGTTTTGGAATATCTCTGCTGCGCTGGTAACACCAAAGTTGAGACGTTTTGTAGCGACGTAAACCAGCAGCATGAGTAGTGAACGTTGTGATGTTTCTGGAATCTTCATCAAGTTCCAGCTGATGATATCCCGAGTTCAGATCAAGCTTGCTGAATACTTTTGCCTGGTTCAGCTGCATCAGGATGTCGTCGACCGTTGGCATGATGTGTCTTGTTCTCTTGATGGCTTGATTTGGGAGTCTCATGTCCACACATATCCGTATTTCGTCTGGATTTTTCGGCTTGGGTGCAGCAACGATGGGTGATACCCATGGTGTTGGTCCGTCAACCTTCTCTATGATATCCAGATCTTCAAGGCGTTTCAGTTCCTGTTCCACCTTCTTCCTCAGATGGAATGGAATACGTCTGTGTGGCTGGCAGACAGGTTTGACTTCAGGGTCAATGTGTAGTTTCACCTTCATGTCCTTCATCTTGCCAATCCCTTCAAAGAGATCAGGATAGGAGTCAGGGATGATGATGTTGACAACTGTAGGCAAACTGGATCAACCCCAGGTTTTGTGCAGTCGATGAGCTCAATAGGTTACCCCCTGAGTGTGACCTAACTACAAAGAAAGTCTCTTTCTTCACTTGAGTCTTATGCTCGACCGTAGCTGTAGCTCTACCAGCTATGACCAAGGGTGTAGTCGAACCATATGCGTAAATCTTCGCTTGTGTAGGTTCTGGCTGTAAAGAAAGCTTTTGGGCTGTCTCCCCGTCATGATATTGACTGATGCGCCTGTATCAATGAAAAATTTTACTGTCTTCTTGTTGACTGTCAGGTCTACAGTAGGAGTCTTTCCAACTCCAAAACAGTACTCATCATCACTCTCTTGTGCTGCATCTGGGCATGGCGTTTCACCGCTATCTTGCGTCACTCGACGAACTCTTCGGCCTTGGGGCTCTCTGTTTTGGGCTTCTCTGCCTTGGTTGGATCTGCATACTGCAGCATAATGTCCTAGTTTCCCGCATGCTCTGCATCTCCTGTCTTTAGCAGGACAATCTCTTTTAGCATGTCTTTCTTTGCTGCCGCACCATCCACAGGTTTTCTTGGTGGTTCCCCTAGCTTTTTGTCCTTGAGTCTTGACATTCGTGCCTCTCTTCATGAAGTTTGCAGTCTCTGCTGTCTCCATTTCTTTGGCTTGAACATCAGCTAACTCTAACGAGCGTGCTAGTTTGAGTAGGGCTTCCAAGTTCATATCTCTCTTGAAGCGCTCTGCGTCTCAGCCTGTTGGAGGTACAACCTTGCAGAATTTGGGCTTTGATCTCTCTGTCTAAGTCTGCAAATTCACATGTGGACCCCAGTTGTCTAAGTCTTGTTGTGCAAAAACTATCAACTGACTCGTCTGCAGCTTGTTTTTCTTGACGAAACTTGAAAGTTTCAAAGTCCACACTTTTCTTAGGTTCTAAGTAGTCAGACAGAGACTTTTTGAGTGCCTTATACCCATCTTCAGAGTCATCTCCCTTTTGTTCATCAGTAAAAGTCTGCACTATGTCAAACACCTCATCACCAGACACATGCAAAAGTAAGGCCTTCTTCTTCCTAGCTGGATTGTCAAGTCCCATTGCCGTAACCATGATTTCAAACCTAGCAATGTACTTTCGCCAACGAGTACCAGGATTCTGTTCTTCACCATGAATTCTAAACTTCTCAAAGTTCGGAATAGCAGCCATTTTCACAAGAATTGAGAAAATGAGAATGATTTTCACCGACCTTATTTCGACGTGTGTGGTGTTTGCGTAGTCTTACTGTTGTAGAGGCGTCGTCTGCTTTAGCGTGCGTCAAAGTGATGCCACGTCGCTGGAAACAGCTAAACTAAGATAACGCACAACGTATGACTGACGTCGACTGTGGTAGCCTAACATGGATGAGTTTTCTCTTCACCGTGTTGGTCCGGATCCTCGTCGCCAATGTAATGGTTCAACATTCTTGCAGAATTTGAACGAGAAGACATATGACTTAGTTTTATGACTTTTTATTCTTTTGGTCGGCGCGATACAATCTCGAGCTTCTTGCTCGTACTTTGTAAAACCGGTGTCCGGAGTTTCAATCATGGGGGCTCGTCCTCCTCTGCGCATGTCCGCAGTTAGCACTATTTCTTTAAACCGAAATACTATAGAAAATAATGTGAACGAAACATTACAGAAACCGATGGCCTTTTAGCCAGTGAACGATGCGGTTTCCGGAACTACCACTCGACAGTTGACCATTTAGTCCGTCTGGAAACGACCATCCGCAATGCCTTCATTTTTAATCTTGGAAAAGCGTACGACACCACCAGGAAATCTGGAATCCTTACGGATCTTCATAAACTTGTTTTTCGTGGTCATCTGCCTCTGATTATTCAAAACTTTCTGGCTGATCGGTAGTTCGAGGTCCGTATTGGCACCATGCTGTCTGACATCCACGGGCAGAAACTGGGTGTACCTCAAGGGATCAATCTTTCTCCTGCTCTCTTCAGCATCAAAATTAACGACATTGTCAAATCCGTAAACCAGGGTTCTAAGTCCTCTGTGTTTGTTGATAACTTTGAACTGCACGCAGTCGGAGCCTCTTACGTCAGCATATTGCGCCGACTTCAACTTTGTGTTAAGCAGATTCAGCAGTGGGGCGAGGAAAACGGATTTACCTTTTCAAGCACCAAAACACAGTCCATCCATTTTCACAATTTCCGTCCGTTTTTTTGCTGATCCTGAAATTCGTCTGGACAAGTCCACATTCTAGCTGTGAAAGAAGCCAAATTTGTGGGTATTAGTTTTCTTTATTTAAAAAAAAAAACAAACTGATCTTTAAATGTTATATCATACACTTGAAAACTGCATGTCAGAAAGCA
Organism: Conus betulinus; assembly: GCA_016801955.1. Classification (NCBI taxonomy): domain Eukaryota; kingdom Metazoa; phylum Mollusca; class Gastropoda; order Neogastropoda; family Conidae; genus Conus; species Conus betulinus. Next base: position 202,289 of record JADBJO010002435.1, read on the forward strand.
CTGAACATTCCGACAGTTTGTAGCACACACATACTGGGGCGCTGATAAGAAAACTCTCCTCCATCTGTACAGGGCCCTGATCCGCTCCAAACTGGACTATGGGTGTGTAGTGTACGGCTCGGCCAGACCTTCCTACCTGAAAACTGTAGATCCCATCCACCATCAAGGGCTTCGATTGTGTCTGGGTGAGTTCCGTACCACCCATGTTTATAGCTCGTATGCTGAGGCAGGACAATCTGTCTAAAAATCGTTGACTGAAACTTGCCATGAACCACTGTCTGAATCTCTCTTCTGAACCCAAAACCCTGCGTATGACTGTGTTTTTGACCCCAAGTTCCAAAATAAATTCGAGGACCACCCTAGTTCCATTCCACCCTTGGGAATTGGTATTCTTCCCCATTGAATAAAGCAGATGTAGACCTTGCAGTAGTTTGTGATTTATCTAGGTTTCCTAATGATCCACCTAGGACATTCTTTACTCCAGAGATCCGGTTTGATTTAGCTTCGTACCGGAAAGATTCCTCTCGTTCCTTGGCATACAAGTTCCCTTTTTGCTGACCTGTGTTCGAAGTTTCCATCCTTCAATAGAATTTTTACTGACGGTTCCAAATCTGAGGAGGGAGTTGCCTCTGCTGCTGTGTTTGTAACGGATCCCCTTCAGAGATGTACCGAACACATTCCCACCGATAGCTCCATCTACACTGCTGAGCTGACAGGCTTGGTTCTGGCTCTTAAAATGGTCTGTAGATCCAAACATAAAGATTTTCTCATTTTGTCAGACTCCCTTTCTGCTTTGGAGGCCATTGCCCGGCCGTGATCTCAAACACCCTCAGCTGCTGAAAGTTTTCGAACTGTACACTTCCCTGAAATCAGATGGATACAACATAGATCTAGTTGCAATGTGAGATGACAGCAGGCGGAAATCTAAACAAATCTTAGATAAATGTTAGCGAACCGAAAAACAAAAAAAAAAAACAAAAACATGGACAAACGCATCACAAGACAAAGCACGACGCGTTTCGACCTCTTAGGTCTTCTCAGGCAAGATACAAAACGATTAGGACAACGAAAATGAACGAGCAATCACCTATCTTCGATCACTTCAGTGCAAGGTAGGCACTGAATGAAAACGAGGCTGTCAGGCTGTAGATAATGTGTGAGTCAAGCTAGTAATGATGATAATAACATTACTCATAGGAATACTAATAATGGTAATGATGATGATCAAAATGTTGAAAAAATAAATAAAGACAGGATTACTACCACTTTTGGTGATAATATGGCAATAGCAGTTGTAGTATGGGAGAAAGGGAGAGGGTTAGAGGATTCTTAAACAGCATGGTTACCGTGGCAACAGTCTTAGTGGCGATGGCAATGGTAATGTTGATGGTAGTGATGATAATATCAATACTAACAATTGTATTAATGATGATAATGCTAACAGCTATAGTGAAGGAAGTGGTAATAATGGTACTGATAATAAAGCATTATATATATATATATATATATGTATGTATGTATGTATGTATGTATGTATGTATGTATAGTGATAATAGTAATGATAATGAAGGTACCAATACAAATACTAAGGGGGAAAAAAAGACCAAAAAAAAAAGGGGGGGAAGGGGGGGGGGGGGGAGGACAGGAAGAACAAAGAGGAGCAGGAAGCTATAAATAGTGGGAAGCTATAAATAGTGGGAAGGATGGAATCTAACACAGTAACAGGTATATTAATAATTATGATATTATATCAGTAGTTTAATAATTGTGATTGTAACCATATAGTAATGATAGTGATGTTATAGGAGGCTGGAAAAGTGGTAAGCTGGGGTGTCAGAAATATTGCAAAGAATAATAATTATATTAATGTTTTATGACTGATAGAAATAAAACTTTCATAAGTCATACCCTTAAAGATTAGTTTGTGTTCTTAAAATAATCGTCGATTTTAAGAATTATTCCGATGGTTTGAAAGATTCCCGACGGATGTTTTGATTTTCGCTTTCATTGTGGTTCACTTGTGGGACTGCAAGAACATTTGATGTGGTGACTTTTAGAAATTGAGGGAGTGTTTTTGTTGTGATGATTTGTGGACATGAAAGAGCGCTTGTTGTGAAGAGTTGTGGAATTGAAAAAAAAAAAAGCGTTTGCTGTAATGACTTGTGTAAATTGAAGAGCGTTTTTGTTGTGATAACCAGTGGAAACTCAAAGAATGAGTGTTGTGATGAAGACTGAAAAAATAGCTGTTGTGAAGGCTTATGGACATGGGGAAAACAACACATTTTTACATTTCCCATAAAGAGACGATAAGCAGAGAACACAAGTAGCCATACTAGCCTAGTTTATTAAGTCGTTGATTACTAACTGTGCTTTTTTTCAAATATACTCATAGCAATGACATAAGAAAAACACCTGTTTCTGTTTTTTTCATCTTCATCCGAAGAGAGATATTTGTAAAGATGTTTGCTTTCATTATAAAGTATATTTTGCTATTAGAGCCGCAGAATTACGCATAATATAAACTGAAAAAAATTACACTTGGAGTCCTAAATTGTAAAAACACACACACACACACACACACACACACACACACACACACACACACAGATAGATAGATAGATAGATAGATAGATAGATAGTTTTGCTTTTTTTTTACAGGTAATCGCTTTTCAGTTTGCTTATCCTGTCCCATGTTTTTTTTTTTTTAATATCATCTTAGACTGAAAGTTTTTTTTGTGTCAGGCTTCCGACTGACCGGTAATTATCATATTTTTATGGAAACAAAATGTTTAACAGACAGAAAAAAAGCAAGACAATAAGCGCAAAAGCGAACTCTCAGATACCAGGATTTTTTTTTCTAATCCAAGAAAATAATAAACTATTAATGATTCCTCCGAAGAGCGATATTTGTGTTGATTGTGAAGTGCATTTTGCTATTAGAGCCGTAGAATTACGAATAGTCGATCATTTATTTTCAAAGTGATTGTTAATACAGAGCCTCTTCTGATGATTTTTTTAATACTAATCAGTCAGTTATCTGTTGTGTCCCTCGAATCGTGAGTGTCCATAAAGTCATTGAGCTGCCTGTCGTGAAGATGGGTGGGATTTAAATCTGATTAAACAAATCCATATGTGTGACTTTTTTTTTTAAAGACGTGATAAATCGGTACGTAACCATGTCCATGGTATTGGTCCTTACTCATGTCCAAGGTGTCGGCACTTGTCCATGCCCTTGGTATCGGTTGTTACCCATGTATATGGTGATGGTACTTTCCCATGTCTATGGTGATGGTACTTACGTATGTCTATGGAGATGGTACTTTCCCATGTCTATGGTGGTGGTACTTTCCCATGTCTATGGTGATGGCACTTACTCATGTCTATGGTGATGGTTCTTACCCATGTCTATGGTGTTGGTACTTACCCATGTCCATGGTATTGGTACTTAACCATGTCTATGGTGTCTGTACTCGCTAATGCCTATGGTAATGCCACTTACTCATGTCTGTGGTGATGGTACTTACTCATATCTATGGTGATGGTTTCTTACCTATGTCCATGACATTGGTACTTGCCCATGTCTGTTGTGTCCGTACTCGCCCATCTCTATGGCGATGATACTTACCCATCTCTATGGTGATGGTACTAACCATGTCCGTGGTGATGGTACTTACCCATGTCTATGGTGATGGTACTTAACCATCTCTATGGTGATGATACTTACCCATCTCTATGGTGATAGTACTTAATGATGTCCGTGGTGATGGTACTTACCCATGTCTATGGTGGTGGTACTTACGCATGTCTATGGTGATGATACTTTCCCATGTCTATGGTGATGGTAAGACAAGGTGATGGTACTTAGCCATCTCTATGGTGATGGTACATAACCATGTCCGTGGTGATGGTACTTACCCATGTCTATGGTGATGATACTTACCCATCTCTATGGTGATGGCACTTACCCATGTGTGTGGTGATGGTAAGACAAGGTGATGGTACTTACCCATGTCTATGGTGATGATACTTACCCATCTCTATGGTGATAGTACTTACCCATGTCTATGGTGATGTACTTACCCATATCTGTGGTGAAGGTACTTACTCCCCATGTTTTTGTATGTCCATGTTAGTGGCATTGGTACGTATTCATGCCCATGTTTTTTGGTAAGTCTATCTCTATAATACTGGTACTTAACTATGCTCATCTTTTTTTTGTTCCTATCCATGGTATTGGTGCTTACCAGTGTCCATGCGTTTGGTACATTTCTACATCAGTGATACTGGTAGTTGTCCGTGCTCATGCTTTTAGTCCTGTCCATGTTCATGGTATCGTTCCTTATCCGTGCCCATGTTTTGGTACATACCCATGTCCTTGGTTTGGGTACATATCTATGCCCATGTTTTTTGGTACATGTCCATGTCCACAACATTGGTACTGGTCTGGTCCATGTTTTCGGCATACACTTGTGTCCATGGTATTCGTATTATCCATCTCAATGTTTCGGTGTCCTGGCTGACATTATGGCACGTTTTAC
>JADBJO010002435.1:211826-251826 GCA_016801955.1 Conus betulinus
ATTCCTCTACCCGTTCCACTTTTTCTCCATCAATGTAAAGATCAGGCACATTTTTTCCGCTTTCCTAAAGTCTATGATCATCTCCTTTGTTTTTTTTTGACGTTAAGCTCAAGATAATTTTCTTTACTTTACACCAGGTGCTGAAACGCTCAACTTCATCAAAATATGTTACATCAGAATTGGAAAGGTCTACAAGGGCTGTATCATCTGAATATTTAATGACTGGTGTTTCTTCTGTACCAATGCAGTCGTTGGTGTACAGAGTAAAGAGGACAGGAGAAAGAACGGTACCTTGAGGGGAACCTGTGGAGCAAAAGAGGACAGATGACATGACAGATTGATAGCGCACTGACTGGGATCTGGAGATGAGGAAATCTGTGATCCACAGGATAAGCCTGGGTCTGACATTTAAAGATAAAAGTTTGTGCGCTAAGAGATGAGGCTGGATGGTGTTAAAAGCTGATGAAAAATCAATAAAAAGAATACGAACAAAAGAATCTATTTTCTCCAGGTGAGTGTAAGCGTTGTGTAAAAGTGTGAGAGTGGCATTGTCTGTGCATCTGTTGCGTTCGTATGCAAACTGATAAGGCTCTTGATGACTGACTGTGTCAGTGAGGAGGTGACTGAGTATTGCTCTTTCGAAACACTTCAAGAACACTTATAACTTTCTTTTACTTGCATTTTACTTTGTAGGTTAGATATTATGCAAGATTTTCCAATGCTCTTGTCCATATTGATGCACCTAACCTGATGCCAAATTTTCTGAACCAAAATTGTGACGCGCACGGAGTCATTTCTTTTTTACCGTCATATACTTATTTCTTAATATAATATCCTTTACTTTCGTACTGAAGCGACTCGCCTCGCATAGCTGACCTCCTTTTTCTTTATCGCTGTTCTGTATCCACTATAGCCATGTCTTTGGAATAGTGTTGATTAGAATGTTATACTCTAATTCGGTATTTGCTCTGTTGTGTCCTATTATGTTTTGCATTCCTCCAGAGTAAGTTTTCTCGAGAATGAATAATCTGTTTAATCGTTTCAATCAATATCGTTTGCCAAGTGGGAAAAACAGCGTTTTGTGTTTACAAGTGAGTAACAAGTTATTGAAGAGCATTTGACTTGAAGATTATTACATTTAATATATTCCAACGTAACTGCAGAGTTGTTCTGTGGATAAATGACTGGGACCTCTTTCCAGAATCCATTGTCTATTCTGTCTAGTCCCTTAACATCTTTTCATTGACAGTTGATATGGAAAGTTCTCTCACGTTTAACAAGCTTTTCCAGATGCCATTTTGGAATAAAAAATACCAGTTTTTGTTTTTCGGCCGCTTCAAACAGTTTTCCTGTCCATTGTAAATACAAATATTTTTGTAGATCGAACTTGTTCAACATTTGGCTGAAGTTTGCAGACTAGTGTGAAGTCAGGATGTTATCGTCGCGCCCATGGCTTGCTTGTGATCTTATCTTTCGGTCTGTCTTTTGACCCTGTCACCATTGCTTCTTTCTATCTGCGCCGTGTCCACATTTAATCCGACGACTCCGCACTGACTCTCGCGCAGTCTGATCCTGACTTCATACTGTAGGTCTGCAAAATCCCTGTCAAGCGTCACGATTAATGCGTTTGACGGTGAGTTCAAGTATACGTTACCTTTGAAACCCGGCGTTGAAGATTTATTCAACTGAGAGCAGCGTTTAATTTTGCGATGTTAAAATTGTACTAAACAATTATTTGAAATTGACATGCTATCTTAAATGGCGTGTGCATAATATGCTGCGAACATTATGAGAAAGTTCATACATCCTCCTGTCTGTTATTCCCCACCTCTCGAAATAACTGATTAGTTAGCAAACTTGTAACTCAAGGAGCGATTCGTTTTCATGCTGACTGCCGTCCGGGGTATGTTGATTTATGCATCTTAATGCCTGTTGTAACTAACTTCTCAAAAAGATTTTTTTTGTTGTTGTTGTTGAAAATTCGCGTCTGTCTGTCTTCTATTGTATATTAAATCTGCATTACTTTGCATCTTTTTTGTGTGCTCATTTCACTTCGCATAAAGGAGCGGCATTAGAATTCTTAATATTGTTTCACGGCTATTTTACATATTTTCTGAAATATTTGAAAAAAGATCTCATACCTTATGACCGTTAAGGATAGTGAATTGTCGGAGAGATTCACCGTGTCTTGGGCAGCCCACCTTCAGCTTTCCCTGGCCTGAAACAGGTATGTTTATTACTAGGTGGACAGAGACGGTTTAAAGAAAAATGTTATCCTTCGAGTGGTCTGAGCTCACGATTGTCGGCTCCGTAAGCAAACGTTCTATCCATTTGACAACAGGGCCCCCTTTTGAATATACAGAGATGAAAAAAAATCTCAAGGAACATTTTCAAACCTCCAGGCTACGACCCCTACACCTCTCTGTCTCTTCCTGTCTCTGTCTCTGCCTCTGCCTCTGTCTCTGTCTCTCTCTCTCTGTCTCCCCCCTCTCTCTCTTCTCTCTCTCTCTCTCTCTCTCTCTCTCTCTCTCTCTCTCTCTCTCTCTCTCTCTCTCTCTGCCCCTGTACCTCTACAGGGACCGAATGAGGAGTTGGGAAAAGGAGGGAGAAAAAATCGACTCAAAAACCTCGTTTTATGCTGCCCACAAAAAAAGAGGAGTGGCGGCAAACTGAGAACTCGTTTTCTTTCTTTTGTTTCCTTTCAGGTGAGATCTAAAATTATCTACACATCAGCCCATCCCGTGTGGAATCAGGAGCTTCGAATCGGTTTGCAGGTGTGTGAAGTCTAAATGTGGATGTGCCCTGCTCCGTCTCCCCTTCTCGTTTTTTTAAAATCCATTCTCACCCCCTCCCCCTCCTTCTCTGTCTGTCTGTCTGTCTCTCTCTGTCTGGGTGGGGAAGGGGGTATGGGGAGGGGAAGGGGGGGGGGGGTCTTCATGCCTACCTATTCTTCAGTCCCATTGTCACTGGAAAGCACTGCCTCCGGTCAGTCTGCCCGTCGGTCTGCCTGCTGTCCTGCAACTGGCCTGGTCTCTTTTCGTTTACGGGGGGAACTTATTTTCGATCGATCCGTACACAGATTTTACTTTGCCCCCCTCCCCTCTCTCTCTCTCTCTCTCTCTCTCTCTTTCACACACACACACACACACACACACACACACACACACACACACACACACACACACACACACACATTGTGGCCTTTTAAACTCACGTATGCGAAAAGTATATGCGTGTGTGTGTGTGTGGGGGGGGGGGGGGGATGTGAGTAAGATTGGCGGGAGCAGAGGAAAGGTAGGACGGTGGTAGGGTAAGAAGGTAGGGGATGATATTTCATTACGTCCCATTTTACGGTCAAAGTTTGTTTGAAAGAATCTGCGTCTATTTCTGTAAAGTACGTCCATTTTTACAGTCAAAATTCGTTTGAAAGAATCTGCGTCTACTTTTGTTAGTCAAAGGTTCATATGATTTTTTTTCTTTGCATCTTTCACTTTTTGGTAGAGGGGCACGTGTGGATGTGTGTGTGTGTGTGTGTGTGTGTGTGTGTGTGTGTGTGTGTGTGTGTGTGTGTGTGTGTGTGTGTGTGAAAAATCAAGTCAAGTCAAAATTATCTTTACTGAGGGTTAAAGAATAAGCTTTCCATCTTTTTAAAACCCTGCCCTCATAAACAAGAAAGAAACTAATACAACAGATAACCACAAGCTCAAAAAAACATTTTTAAAAGCACACCATTTCTATCATGGAAATACGTAACTCTTATATCAAATATGAAACAATAATGAAACTATTGTTGGTACATCGAGTACAAGCACGCACACACACACACACACACACACACACACACACACACACACACACACACACACACACACACACACACAGATGGGGATAAGGGGATTGTATTGATGGAAATAACTTTAATTGACGCGCACAGTTTCTATCAGATGAATTTTTAGTGCTTTTTTAAATGTCTGTTTTCAGGCAAAATATTCCATGTGGTCCCTCCAGAATACAGAAATCTTGATTTATAATGATAATGATTACTTCAAGGTCTGGGAGAGAGAGAGAGAGAGAGAGAGAGAGAGAGAGAGAGAGAGAGAGTGTGTGTGTGTGTGTGTGTGTGTGTGTGTGTGTGTGTGTGTGTGTGTGTGTGTGCGAGCGTGCACGCACTCGTGTGCTGAGTTATACAGATAGAAGAATGTGATATCCATTAGGGTTTGTCGTTGGTAAGAAAAATATTTACTGTGCACTTTTGCCTATGCAGTAGTAAATTCATATTTGCGCAGTAGGACAGTTTGGCCATTACCTACGTGCGCTAGTACCAAGAACTTCTATAAATTTATTTTGAACATATTTGTTATCTGGTTTGATTGTTTCTGGGCACGATACTCTGGGCATTACGACGTTGGGATTACACACACTGATGACATTTGTTCTTGTTGGTGTGTTTCAGTTCCCATCCATGTGTGAACGAATCAAGTTTACCATCAAGGATTGGTATGAGTGTCCTTTACCTTCAACTGTATATTTATTGAAATGTAAAAATTGTCTGCACTTCTGTAGCGAATGGAAAGCGACATTCCGGTAGTGTTAGTAAGTAAAACTTTTATTTTATTGTTCAATTGCAGGGAATGATGACGACCTAATACATCGGACGATGCGGGAGATTTAATGTATACATGTATTTTTTTTTTATTTTTTTTTTTTATTATTGTATCTATTTCTATTTGTCATACACTGACTTGTTCTGTCTCAACCTCGGCACTGATAATCCACAGGGAGAGTCAGTGTTAAGTTTCTGGGAGGCAGCCCACCAGAGGAAACACTGCACTGCTGCCGAGTCACTTCGCTGGTCTTCAGTGATGCCTGTTCTAATCCAGCATACGCAAGACCCCACGTATGTACTAATCCTCCTACTGATGACAATAATTTCTTTGTCGCGAAGCCAGTCATGATATGCTTGTTCCCCTGGAGGGTGCAACACGTCCGTCTAAAGAAAGTCTTCATGAACTCGTCAATGCTGGCAACTTCAACACGAAGTCACCGAAGGAATATATCTTGAAAAGAAATCGAATCTGCGGTCACTCTGAGAGCAGGGCCTGTAGGTAACGGGTTTTGAGACTTCCTTTTACGCTGATTGATGGGGAGGATGAGGATGATGCTGCGGAGTTACATTCTGGTCATAAACAGGATGACAGGGCTGCACATCACGCTGACTTTCATAGGATAGCCTGTAACCAAGCCCGAGAGATACAGATACCTGCAGTATTGGTCAGGAAATTTGAACAACACTCTTAGTGATCTTTGAATTTCTGAAACGCATGAACATTTTTCATCTGATCTGAGTTTTTACAGTGGAAAGATTTTTAAAGAAATTCTGGGTGTGTTTTAGATGATGTATTTTAAAGGGTTGTGTGAATGAATGACTTGTGAGTTGACTCCAACGCGGTGACAGCCCTGATATGGCCCTTTGCGGTCGTTGGGCCATAAGCAACATTACCTTACCTACCTTACTAACAAACTGTCACGTGTGTGTTACTTCAAAGTTTTGACTGAATATTTTTGTGAACTCTTGATAGATTCCGACTGACTGATTGAGAGAGCTGCAGGGAGGGGAGGGGGGGGGGGGGGGGGGGGGGGGGGGGGGGGGGGGGGGGAGAGAGAGAGAGAGAGAGAGAGAGAGAGAGAGAGATGAGAGAGAGAGAGAGAGAGCAGAGAGAATGGCCGATACCCACAGACCGACGGACACACACATCCCCCCCCCCCCTCCTCCCCCTCCCACACGCACATACACACACACATACACAGACATATGCATGCACAGAGAGAGAGAGAGAGAGGGGGAGAGAGGTGCAAAATAGAGGGATGGGGTAAGAGAGAGAGAGACGGGACACATGCACAAATAGGCAGAGTACACACACATATGTATTTTTGTTATACTGCTGTGTTAAAACTGCACAGACAGATTTTTTTTTCGGCAGAACATAATTTAATGTCTGTGGCGATACTTGAATTCAATATTGTTATAGCAAATGCTATTAGACTTAAAAGCAGCACCTGATTACATTTTGTAATTGCCAATTGTGTTACATTGAAGACATTGATGATATTAGTGATAATACGCATGGAAAATTACGGCCTATGCTGTGCTATGACACCTCCATATGGCAGTTTGCTGGCAAGGTTTTTATAGCACCTATCATCCTAACTGTCTTTCGTTTTGCAAGGGCTTGTAATTGCCGAAGAAGAAAAATGTTCAAGTTTACTACAAACACACACGCGCGCACGCACGCATATCCCTTTCACTTTTCCCTTTGTCATACATTGCACAATCATGTATACAAAAATCGAAAACATTTCTAAAAGGTCCGTATGGAGACGTTGAGCGTGAACATATGATTTACAGTAAAGTGTTTCCTTCAAATTCCTGCAATATAATGCAGCGTTTCCTGGATTTCTTGCTGGGTTTTCATTTTTCGTCACGGTGACGTAAAACAATTGATCTGATTTTCATTCTTTGTACTGCCTCATTTTCCATGCCACCCCAGTGGTGTTGCACCCAGGCCGCTCATTCCATCTCCCAGACCATAGCCACAAACTGGTCTGTTCTGCCACAGCTCTGGCAACCTCAGTCCACGGGGAACAGTCAACGTCAAGTCGTTATGAGGCAGCCCACCAGAGAAGACACTGCGCTGCTGCCGAGTCACTTCGATGGTGTTCAGTGGTGCCTGTTCTGATCCACCATACGCAGGACACCACCTGCGAAATCTACTACTGACGACAATAATTGCTTAGTCGTGGAGCCCAGCGTTGTGAACTTCTCTCTCTCTCTCTCTCTCTCTCTCTCTCTCTCTCTCTCTCTCTCTCTCTCTCTCTCTGGAGGGCACCACCACGTCCGTCGATCAACAGACCCCAGGAATTTGCCAATACCGGCGATCTTGACAGAAGCTATCAAGGGTATGGACGTGCACAGGAAATCAGAACTGAGATCACCATGAGCAGGGCATGAAGGGCCACAGAAATGCATCTTTTTCTATGCTGATTGAATAGGATGAGAATTATGAAGATAATGCTACAGATGTCCATACTGGTCTGCGACTGCATGATACTCTATTCTTTACTCTCCTAATATATCCAGGCGTCAACCAGGCTTGAGAGATACAGGCCCTGTGGTGTCGGTCAGGAAATTTTAGCAACATTCTCAGAAATGTATCCGTTAAGTGAATGAAACTCAACTGTATGGTTCCAGCCCTCTCAATTCAGCCCATCAAGTCTTGGTAAGAGCCGGTTGGGGGAACACAACAAACAAAAAAAACTCGCAAATGAATGTCATTGATAGGAATCGAAACCACGACCACTCAGCCGGAAGTCCACGATGCTCATCACCGCGGTTGGTGCAAGAGGCATGAGTGGGAATGACACTCTTTTATTATGTTATATTTGATTATAATTGACACTATCGGGAATTCCTTTCTAAAATGCTGGCAGAATAATGAATTTAATTCATTCAAAATAGTAACATTTTGGTATGAAAATCCAAGTCAAAAATGACAAACTGGACTTACCATTAATGGACAGCAACAGAAAAAATCAAAAGCATACAAAAACTTGGGAAGCAACTTCATCTTCATCTTCATCGAGGACGTGAAAAATAGATGAGAGAGATTAAAATAGGAACTCTGAGGGCTAATGGCGTGAGCTTTCAACTTGCACCTCTCTAAAACACCCAATCTAATCCATGGAAACAAAATCCAAACGGATCAATTGATCTTTTTTTCCTCGTTGTACCAGTGCCTATCAAGGACTTTGAGTAAGGTTCTGGAGAGAAAAATAACAACATGTGAAATGACATATCTCTTATGCACTGTGAAGAAGACCAAGTGAGACACGATCAGAAATGAGGAGATTCAGTATACAGGCAGAACTACATCGTTCAGCCACCACATGGCACAACAGCGAATCAAGTGGTGCGGTCAGCTGGTGAGAATGCGTCAGCCTGCCACCTTGTAAAGCTTTTTTCACCCGACGCGCTTAGGCTCCAAAGGCAGAGGAGGACCACTTACAAGTCGGATTGAATGGCAGAGACTCACCAAACTTACAACCTGACGATGGATCAGCAGATTCTCCAACTTCCCGGGACAGCCGGCTTCGTCATTTTGTGGACCCTCCTCCACCCCCCAACCCCTGGCCCTCTTTTCCGTCCTAGTGCAAACGGAAACATAATGGAATTACAAACGTCTGAACATGTTCGCTAAAATATGACTTAATCTATAAGCCCCCCGCCACCCCAACACACACACACACACACACACACACACACACACACACACACACACACACACACACACACACACACACACACATCTCCTCTCTTCCCTCTTCAGTTTTTTCCCCCCTAAAGCTTGGCTTAAGTTTGATGATTTCTTCTGAAATAATCTTTTAGTACCAGAAGTATGTTGTTTCCATCTGTACTTTATGTCCTTGGTCGTACAACGCCACAATTTTTTCTGGTCTTCTTCAACTTTAGTTTTGTCATTCATTAGCGTTCTAGGCAGATAAAAAACGAATCACTTTTGTGCCAGACATGCTAAGAAAAGCAATGTCAGGAATCGAAGGGTCCTACCCAGAATTGAGTTTGCTACGGGCTCGGTTGGGAAGAGTGGGACCACACAGTCGAGTTTCATTTACTTAATGGATGCGTTTCTAAGAGTGTTGCTCAAATTTCCTTACCAACACTGCAGGTGCCTGTATCTCTCGGGCCTGGTTGACACCGGGATATATTATGAAAGGAAACGTAGAGTACAGCCCTGTCATGTAGTCAGACCGAAATGGAAATCCGTAGCATCATCTTAACATCCTCATTGTCATCGATCAGCAGCATAAAAAAAATGTCTCAAATTCTGTGGCCCTTCATGCCCTGCTCTCATGGTGACCTCATTTTTCGATGTCCTCTCCACGTCTGTGGCCTTGGTTTGGTTCCGTCGGGGTCACCGGTATCGGCGAGTCCATGGGGGCTGTCGTTGGACGGACGTGGTGGCGCCCTTCCGGGGCTCACTCAGGCCGGCTCCGCGACTAAGCAATTATTGTCGTCAGTAGGGGGCTTAGTAGGTGGTGTCCTGCGTATGTTAGATCAGAATAGGCGCCACTGAACACCACCGAAGTGACGCGGCAGCACTGCAGTGTCTCCTCCGGTGGGTTGCCTCTTGACGACTTGACATTGACTGCTCCCTGTGGGATTGCCGGTGCCGGGGCTGCGGCGGGACCGACCGGGCTGTAGCTGTGGACGGGGTGTCGGAATGAGAGGCGTGGGTGCACTGCCTCTGAGGTGGCGCAAAGGTTGGGACAGCCAAAAAAAAAAAAAATAATAAAAAAAAAAAAAAGGAATTTAAGGGTCTGACAGAAGCAGCTGTGATCAGACCCAGAAGGACTAAGTCCACTAAGTTTGTGAAAGAGCGGATCGGGGTAGGAAAGGGGCGGGATGAAGATAAGGGGGTAAGATAAAAGACGGGGCGATAAAGGTGAGGTACGACAGGAATACGAGAGGGAAGGACGAGAGGTGGGTGTGTTTCATGACAAGTGTGATGCTAGTCTGACGTGACGTCCCCCCCCCCCTCCCCCCCCCCCCCCCAGTCTCTGCGCTCAATAGTTTGGACCTGTTATTTGCAGGGACCGACTGACTGACGACGATACAGTTGGGGTCTATTTTCTGAGCTTGTCCCACATCTCATCGGCAGGAGACAACGGTATCATCTCTTTCTCTCATCTCATCTCTCTCTCTCTCTCTCATCTCTCTCGTCTCTCTCTCTGTCTGTCTGTCTCTCTCTCTCTCTCTCTTCTCTCTCTCTCTCTCTCTCTCTCTCTCTCTCTCTCTCTCTCTCTCTCTCTCTGTCTGTCTGTCTGTCTGCATGCTAGCCGACAGACTGTCTGTATGTCTGTCTCTCTCTCTCTCTCTCTCTCACTCCATAATCCCATAAAGGCTCTCTGAATTCTGATCTCTCTCTCTCTCTCTCTCTCTCTCTCTCTCTCTCTCTCTCTCTCTCTCTCTCTCTCTCTCACACACACACACACACACACACACACACACACACACACACACACACACACATTTTCCGATTGTTTTAAAAGCCAAAACGAAAGAAAGCCGAACACGACTGAAGAAAATTGATAAAAGAAGAAATTCTGCAAAGTTCGGGCACTGAAGAAACCAAGACATATGTTCTAATCAAATTGCCCAAGTCACTATTCTATTATTTTTTTAATGCGTCTCAAATACCCTAATCGCTCTGAGATGAATTCCTCTCTAAGGTCGTGTAATACTGGACAAGCCAATACAAAATGAACTTCATCCTTTTTGCATATCGACAGGATGGACAGATCAAATTTCTGCTACATGACTGTCTGTAACGAAAGCAGTGAGAGTAAAGAGATCGGAAACACCAAATGTAAACTTAGTCATAATACGTTTTAGATGTTTGTCCATTTTTCATTGATATATAGACAGGCCAGCATCGTAGATTATCAAACGTGCTATGAAATTCAAATCTGTCACTGTTCTGTATATGGCAATTCCAATTTTGCCAACTGCAATCAGCAAGTCGTTTCCTGGAATATCTAGATGAAAAACATGCATGCACTAACACCATGGTTCATCCGTACAAATCCGAAACCATATTCACACAGTTTCTTTCTCACATTAGTCGGACAGACAGTTTTTCTGACCTCTGTCGCCTAATTCTAACAACATTTGATGTGCTTTCTGAGGTAATCTGTGATCCTGCATCTGAATGATTTTCAGCCAGTATCGAACACATTTAATAATGGAATTCAAATATATATAGGAAATCTAGCCGTTTCACCATAGACGAAATCATTTGGCGTTTACAATGATACACCAAGAAAAATGTTCAAACAGATGGATCTTCTCGCAATGTACCGCAGCAACTGCATCAAGACTCCATACTTCAGCTCCGTACTGTACTATAGCTTGAACTTGGCCATTAAATAATTTCAAAAACAAAGTAAGGGAATCGTTATTCAGCAGTGACAATTGATTTAGTGTGCACAGTAACGCATGTTTCGCTCTTCTGACCAAATTTTCGCAAGCAAGGACAGAAGTCAAACGCGTTGAGAAGTATATTCTTAAGTATTTATACACATTGACAACAGGCAATGTAAATCCATCGTACGACCATCTTTCTCTCGCTGCAAGATAACCACCCTTTCTAAATACAATTATATTACTTTTTGCTACATGAACTTTTAATTCTAATGATGCAGCAACTCTCTTTGCAAAGTATTTAACTAGGTTTGTAATCCAATCATTGCTTCTGATACCAAGGCCACATCGTCAGCCAAAAGAAGAATGAAAATCTTCAAAACGTCATTTATGAAATTTGCACCGTACGTTTCACAAGCTTCCTGTGTTAGTTCGTTAATGAATAAAGAAAACGGGGCAGGGCTACAGAAATCGTCCTGTTTCACACCAGAAGTGCAATTTATGTAGTCTGTTAGAGCAGCACCAGATCGCACTCTTGCCTTTACACAATCATACATTTATAAAGTTTTCCATGGATACCAGTTTTAAACAGGATAGGCCAAAGCAAGATTCTACTGACTGAATCAAAGCTTTACAATCAACACTCGTTACACAACGAGCTGCCAACCTGGGTAGTGCCGACTGAAGAGCTGCCAGCTGGCGCTTCATTCAGTCGTTTCCCGTGTCATCCAGTCAGTATCGTTCAATATCGATGACTCATTTTCCTTACTTCCTTCCTTCATTCTTTCCATTTCTCACTCAGGGTGCATGCTATGTGTAACGTGTCATCCATACCAACGGCCAAACTGGCCTACTCTTCCGAATGTTGGTGATGGGATTTTACGTGTGTGCAAGATGTTATGCGTGCGTTTCACTTCTAATCATTGACAATAAGTAATTCTGTCAACAGAGTATGATTATATTCGTTTTCTTTTCTTTTTAAAAGATGTTTATATTCTCGCATAGGTTTACAGTAGGTCACACGATACGATGTTGACAAGAACGTCGATATCTTTTTAATAAATTACGAAATTTCTTTTGTTAGCGTGACATTCTATATCATACCAGTATCTTCTTTTTGACATTTTCCAATACAAACTTGTTTCTTTATTCATTCTCCAGCCTCATTTATACAAAAATTGAACACATTTAACGCTTCTTCAATATTACTTTCAACCAGTCTTACTGCCTCTTGCATGCGCACTTGCATTTCATCGGAAAGGATTATATTTTTAAACAAATCAGCATTAGCTTCGCTCCAGACCAATTTCTCAATAGTGCAGCGCATGTTGTTTACCTGCGAGGGCTCACAGTTATTACATGGGGAAGCGAACTTCAGTTCTAAAGGCATGTGGTCAGACTCGGTTCTCTCAGGCACATTATTTCACAACTATGAGAAGTGATAGAAAACAAATCATAAGACAGAAAAAAGTCATCCACATTGCTACCGCTGTTGGATATGTATGTGTAGCAACCTTGAGGGTCGCCCTTACACATACCATTAAAAAATACGCAATTTCAAAAATGTGTACAGGTAATCAACAGTTTTCCATAATTATTCAGGACAACGTCTGAATTTTGTACATGAAATGGCCAACTTTTATATTCATCATTGTAGGTAAACATGATTTCTTCAAAATTATGTAAGAAATTTGAGATTCAACTGTTCAAGTCACCGCACATTATCACATCCACATCATTTTTAACAAAGATTAAACAGTAACATAGAAATTCTTCTATCAAGGAAACCCCATTTTCTTTATCAAAATAGGAATAGTAGGACAATCCTTTCAGAGGTACATGTGCACGTACAAACATGACATGTTTCAATGTATCAAGCAAATATTTATCAACAAGAAAAGCACTGAACAAATCAGATACAACATCCAAAGGCGTAAAAAAAAAGGGGACATATCTCGTTTTTTTACCAGACACACCAGCCCACCGGAACGCCTTCCACGTGCCGTAAACTTTAAAGCACGTGTACAATAAACTGTGTACCCAGAGAACACAGGCAACTGAAAAATGTCTACAAATGTCTCGACAAAACATGAAGTCAAAACCAGACACAAGAAATAAAATCATTATTCTGCATTTTAGAAAGCAATCCATCAACATTACAGTGAAGAAACGAAAAAAGTTTGATATTACAAGTGTCACAATTATATGATACATTATTTTAAAGTACAAGGGCATCAAACAAACATTTCCATCAAATACCCGCCATCTGTGTTATTTACATTTTAACTGGCACTGACGTCACTGACTTTTCCTCACAACACACGAACTTACGGCTCGTTTCACGAGCTGCCGATGTACAGCGAGTTGAAATCACCGTTGAGTCCCTTCATTGCTGAGGACCCATAGCTAAAACTAATTTTGGACCGGCCGAGTTCCAACCTTAATTCAACAAGTCTATTGTCAACACGTATGGTCAATCGCTTGCCGTCGATAAGGAGGTAACTAGAGACTAACGTAGCCCGTTTATCATCACTTCTGGCGTTCTTGAGGTGAGGTGTCATTTTTTCCTTAGGGCTCGTTGAGAAGTCCTCTCCAGTGAAAATGTGTGTGTTCCTGTAGTTTGCGTTTTGCTTTGAGAAAGTCCAGCCTCTGCTTGTAAAAAAAAAACAACAAAAAAAAAACAATCAAGCAGTCACTGGAGAATCCTGCCAATAGCTCAGTCGATGCACCCTATCGAATTCAAAATCCTGGGACAACTGTAATGTATTGGTAATGAGATCCTTAAACAGATTTTGGCAGTCCATAGGAGTCTCGTTTTCCCGACGTGGCAGTCACACAGAAGATGAGGTTGTTCAGCTTGGATCTCCCCTCAAGGTCGTTGGACTTCATCTCATTCTCCTCCATCTTCTTGGTCAAATCTTGGTTTTGCTTCCGTAGACTGGTGACCTCCTCCCGTAGCCCCTTCAGCTCCTCCTGCATGGCAGCGTATTCCTCACGAAGGGCATTCATGTCCCGTTTCACATCGTTGAGCTTCACGTCGAATTTACACTGCATAGTGTTCAGCATGCTCATGATATCAGATAGTGAAAGTTTCCCTTCGTGAGGATGATCAACATGGCGACACGCATTGCTGATTTCTCTCTAGCCCGTTTCAACATAAAACTTTGAAATACAGACAGGAATCCGCCACATGTTGCGCGGGACTCCAGTGGTCCAGAAGGCATTGTTTCTCATAACAAAGCACTTAACGCGCGACTTCTCATAGTGAACATCCGCTCACGTCCCCAGAGAACGAACAAAACGAACGAACGAAAATTTATTTTTCCAGGGTAATGGGATGAAAAAATTATATGTGCCTTTTTCCACCCAGTCCTGGGGCAAAAAAAAAAAAATCGAAAATTTGCTAGTCACTATAGCAGGAACAGGGGAAAAGGCGAATACACAAATCGATAATTAGACTATGAAAAGAACAGACTGATACTACAAACGCACAAAATATGTTCTTAAATAGTGTTTGCACTTCCGAAATGTCAGATATAGACACTTTACAGCAGACGCCATGAAATTCCCTGTTCAGTGATGTTCCACTTAATATAGTATTTGAGTTCCCGATATAGAGTCGTTTTCAGTTTGATGCAATATTCTATGGAAGGGAAGATTTTAAAGCTCATATTGTGTGCTTTAAAAACAAATCTGGTTTATCGATCTTGATACAGCTATGTAAGGAACTGGCTTTAATGAGGTGACGGTCCTCATATGACACCTATTGGTCGGCTTGCCTATAAACATCATAAATGGAATTGTGTTTTCATAAGATAAACACTCCTTAATCTTATTCCGTTTTAATGTCAGATTGAAATATTATCCGTACTTCTTTATTTTCATGGAAGACCGTTGCGACATTGTTGCACGCAAATTAATTCTGCCACGTACACAAATTAATTCTGCCACGTACACAAATTAAATCTGCCACACGTTTCCTATCATACATAGACATTTAATTGTCCTTGTTCTCAATATGAAGGCTGCCACCAGTACGAGGTCTTCAGACAATTGATGGTTTCGTGTCATGTACCTATTCAGTGCTTGCTACTTAGTGTTGTGTACGAATGCGAAGTCCAGCCGATCTGGATCGTTGATAGGACTATACGACAATATGTACTCTCTCTCTCTCTCTCTCTCTCTCTCTCTCTCTCTCTCTCTCTCTCTGCC
Source organism: Conus betulinus (assembly GCA_016801955.1). Lineage (NCBI taxonomy): Eukaryota > Metazoa > Mollusca > Gastropoda > Neogastropoda > Conidae > Conus > Conus betulinus. The sequence goes on from JADBJO010002435.1 coordinate 227,035, forward strand.
CCCACGTGTATGTGTGTCTGTGATCATACACCCGTTGTGTGTGTGTGTGTGTGTGTGTGTGTGTGTGTGTGTGTGTGTGTGTGTGTGTGTGTGTGTGAGTACAACTTTGAGTTAATCTGACAATGAATTGGTTTCAGTCAGTCAGTGTGTCAGTCAGTAGTACAACTTTGAGTTAATCTGACAATAAATTGGTTTCAGTCAGTCAGTGTGTGTGTGTGTGTGTGTGTGTGTGTGTGTGTGTGTGTGTGTGTGTGTGTGTGTGTGTGTGCGTGCGTGCGTGCGTGCGTGCGTGCGTGTCAGGCTACTTGCCGACTTTTGGTCCATGTTTCATCAATTTCTACGGGTCCACGCGAGAATACACGGATCTTCCCAACGAGTATGAGGACCTGAACGAGGGCAAGGTGAGGTACCTCCCCCCCCCCCCCCTCCCCCAGTCCTGGTCTCCAGTATTGACCTGTCCTAATGTACACATCGCGTCGGTGTCCCTTTAAAAGCCTCCGCAGATTATAGGTTGTGTAATATCCTCACTTTTATGCTACATAATTTTTGAATGTCTGCCGTTGGTGTTTATTGGCACATTCAATTTTCTCTTAAACAGACCTCTGTCATTTTCTACCTGTCATCATACATTGTGTTTATTTTCTGTTGAGAGAGGATGTGCACGGTGCATAGTAGGTGTGGCTGAGAGGCTGACAGTAGTTCGTACAAAGGCCCGCTGATTACAAAAGTCCGTAATGCTTATCCACTGTACCATGTACATCGAGCAATCGGAGATTTAGCTTTCCCACCCCTGACCCTCCCTTTCCAACTCACTCACTAGTAATTTCCGAAGGAATGTGGTTCTAGATCGTTAATGATACGATTTATAATGAAGAGTCTCTTGGGGAGCCGGTGGTCTGGTATTCGAGCTACAAACCTGGCCATCGAGGCTGAGACAGCATCACTATGGCGTGGATGTTCGGCAGGTCTGCTTGGTCAAGCACCTCTGTGTCTGGAACTTTGTCCTGCCATTTTATGTTTAACAATGTTCTGAGGCAGTTTGTCTGAAAGTGATTCAGCTTGTTGGCATGCCGTTGGTACACATGTTTAACAATGTTCTGAGGCAGTTTGTTTGGAAGTGATTCAGCTTGTTGGCATGCCGTTGGTACACTGTACACGTTTCCAGTGCGCAGAGGAGTTTGGTGAGAACAAGTGCTCAGTACACCTTCAGCTAAGTCTCTAGACTGACGCCTCTTCTATCCCAAACATCGGGGTGCAGCTGCCAAAAGCTGTTTTTGCTTTTGCAATTGCTCACTTAAGCGTCGATGGAAACGTTCTGGGACAATGTACTGCCAAGGTAGGTGAATTTACTCACCGCAGCGTGTCTCACACCATGGACTGTAACGTTAGGCTCAATGTGGGGTCTGCCTGGAGCAGGTTGATGTAGAACTTCCGTCTTCTTTGTGTTTATGGTGAGACCGCAGCTACGAAGGCTACGGAAAACTTGTCGATGTTTGATCGCATGTCAGAGCGCAGTCATCAGTAAACAGAAGGCCCCTGATTATGTGTGGCATAACCTTTTGAGGTTAAACAGCTTTTCATCTGTTTTGAATCTGATGCCGATGCTTACGTCTCCTTCTCTGAAGGCGTCGGTCAGCATAGCAGAATACATGATGCTGAACAGAGTGGGTGCCAAAACACGGCCTTGCTTAAAGCCATATGTGACAGGGAATGAGTTTGATGTCTCACTGTTGTCCTGGATTCGGACCTTGCATGTCATCATGGAATTGCTGCACCAGGAGATGAATTTTGGTGGGCATCCGTATTTGACCATGATCTTCCACAGGCCCTCTCTGTTGACTGTATGGAAGGCCTTGGTCACGTCGACATAGGTGGAAAACAGTCCGCATTTTGTTCCTGACATTTTTTTTTTTCGGGTGGGTGGGGGGAGGGGTGCTGCCTAGCAGTAAATGCCATAACAATGGTTCCTCTGTCTTTCCTGAAGCCGCACTGGCTCTCTGGCAAAAGTTCTTGCTCAAGGTGTTATAAGGTGATTCAGCATAATCCTGACGAGTATTTTGCCTGCTGTAGAAAGGAGGGGTATGCCTTGGTGATTACCACAAGCCTGGATGTTCCCTTTGCGCTTGTAGAAATGTATTTTGGATGCATCTTTGAACTCATGAGGGAAGGATCGTCTCCTGCTGCCACATCAGAAGAAACAAATGATAAAAGCTTTTCGGTCAGAGCTGTGTCATTTTCTTTGTGGACTTCAGCCGGCATGGAGTCTGAGCCCGAAGCTTCGTCACTGGACCACAAACAGTCGCAGTCTCCAGGAGGGTTGGTGGTTCATCCAATTCTTTTTTGGTGGGCACTTGCGGGAACCGGTCCATGACATTATTATTGATGGATGATGGGCGGTTTAGTATGCTGTTAAAGTGTTCTGCCCAGCGTATCAAGATCTTTTCCTTGTCAGTAGTGAATGTGATTCCTTCAGCGCGCTAGGAGGCGATTATCCTAATGATGTAGGTCCATAAACTTATTTCAGGGCATCATAAAAGTTCTTCATATCATGTCTGTCAGCATATCCTTGGATCTCGTCAGCTTTGTTGCTCAGCTATACTTCTTGTATCTTTCGTAGTTTCTCTTTAACTGTTCTGCTTATGTTGGTTTTTGGGAGGTAGACTTGCCACTGAGGTAAGCTTTGCGCAGATGTTTTCCGTACAGTTGCTGCTGGATGTCATCGCAGTTCTTATCAAACCAATCCTTGTGTTTCTTGGCTGCTGGTCCCAGGATCCCATTCCGGGACTGAATCTCTCCGGGACCCCAGTCTGTATTGTAGACATGTGTGCGGTGATGGGTGTTCATCGGTGGGGCGGTGCATGTGTGTAAATTGGATAGTCCGCAGATGTGAATGTGTAAGCAATGGTATGTGTGTGTGTGTGTGTGTGTGTGTGTGTGTGTGTGTGTGTGTGTACGCGCGCGTGCGCGTGTGTGTGTGCGCGTGTGTGTATATATTTGTGTGTGTGTGTGTGTGTGTGTGTGTGTGTGTGTGTGTGTGTTGTTATTGGTGTTCTTGTTATTGTTCTTCTAAGTCATCTTCTGCACATTTCTTTCCCACAATCAAAGACGCACGCAGGTACACACACACACACACACACACACACACACACACACACACACACACACACACACACACACGCACACACACGCCTATACGCCGACGCACAGAGGCGTACACACATTTATGTAGACACACATGCGCAGATACGTGCGCGCAGGAGCATACTCGCACAAGCCTACAAATCACACACACACACGCCTATGCAGTTCTGTACATACACGCGCGCGGGCGAAACGCACACACGCACGCACGCACGCACGGATGCGCGCGCGCTCACACTCACAAACACAAGTGTGTGCACCGTACACAAACACGCACACACAGTCATTAGTTCATTTATCCATCAGCTTTAAATTATGCGCAGTGTGGTCTCAAAACTTAGCGGATGAGGTGTAGCATATACAGACTAGCCCGCATTCAGTGACACCTCGAAACTGGTCCCAAGATCTCCGTAGCAGTGCTGTAAAACAGTTTATGAAGGTCGACCAGTTGGCTTCCACATCTCTGGCTGTCCAGAGAGGCCGATTCTAAGCATTTTCAGAGTGTCTGCAAATAACTGCTTGATTTTTAGTGACATTAAGCCGCCTTGGAGCCTTCTTGCCTTGCGGGGGCGTCTCTTGGGTTGGATCTGGAAGTTTAAACTTGCTAGGAGACGGTGGCCAGTCCAGGAGTCGGCACCGCACATGGATTTGGTGACGGATACATCCTGCTTATCCCTCTTCCTGATAATAACGTAGTCAGTGAGATGCCAAATGCTTGGAGAGCGGATGTACCCCTGATATATTGTTACGGTTAGGGAGGCGGAAGACCTTGATAGTGATCAGCAGTTCATGCTCAGCACAGGTCTGGAGCAGAAGGAGACAGTTGCTGTTGCAATGGCCCATTCCGTGTTTGCAGATGACATCTTCCCAGGAATCGCTGTAAGAACCGACTTCAACGTTGAAGTCACCAAGTATGGCGAACTTGTCTGCTTTCGGAACAGCAACAATGACAGAGTGAAGATCCTCGTATAATTTATCCTTCGCGTCATCTGGGTTGGTCATGGTCGGCGCGTGGGCGCTTAATAATTGTGTCAGGTTCTTCCCAAATGAAAGGTGGAGTTTCATGGTCATCAGCCTGTTGTTCACTCCCTTTAGAGTAGTTGTGCAGTTCGTCGACCTCACTCTCTTATCCAAAACCATCTGCGTGCAGCAGCAAGACAGGGTCGAAATGGCTGGAGACGGAGTCGGATGTAGTGGATAACCGTCGCGTCTCATCATGCTCTATGCACTTCACAATGTGTCACTTGCTGGAAGTCACCTTTCTGCCTGTTGAATCAGTTTGTAATTTCGCGCAGTCCGCCGAGTCCAGTCTTCACATGCTTAGGTAGACGAGCCCTGTCTCATCGAGGGTTTGAGACCCGTCGGCTACACTCATTTGGTTCTGCCTGTCGGCCAAAGCTGTTTGGCCGAGGTGTGGCCGCTGTCGCATGCCATCAGCTACGGGGAGTCACGGGTGAAAGCTAAGTGCCGGGTGAGGACCACAGATGGATGTGCAACCCAAAGAAGCACCCCCCCACAGAGATGCTACCTGTACCGGGCATCCCATTCATCCCCTTACTGTACACACTGTTGGTGTGTACACACTGAGAAAAGACTAGAGCGATGCAATCACTGTTGATATATATGTGTAGGTATAGTATTGGAACAGTGTCTTAACTGTTGGAATATGTGCACAGGGAAAGTGTTACAAGAGCAGTGTAATTATTTTTGGCCTATATGCAGACACGAATAGTATTGAGAGCAGTTATTTAATTGGTGGTGTAGACACAATTAGAGTATTTAATGATAAGGAGCAGTGCACTGGCTGTATACTGACTATACATGGGGTCAGTGCGGAGCAGTGCACTGACTGTATATTGACTATACACGGGGATAGCACGGAGCAGTGCACTGACTGTATATTGACTATACACGTGGATAGCACGGAGCAGTGCACTGACTGTATATTGACTATACACACGTGGATAGCACGGAGCAGTGCACTGACTGTATATTGACTAGACACGTGGATAGCACGGAGCAGTGCACTGACTGTATATTGACTAGACACGTGGGATAGCATGGAGCAGTGCACTGACTGTATGTGGACTATACACGTGGATAGCATGGAGCATGCACTGCACTGACTGCATGTGGACTATACACGTGGATAGCATGAAGCAGTGCACTGACTGTATATTGACTATACACGTGGATAGCACGGAGCAGTGCACTGACTGTATATTGACTAGACACGGGGATAGCACGGAGCAGTGCACTGACTGTATGTGGACTATACACGTGGATAGCACGGAGCAGTGCACTGACTGTATATTTGACTCTACACACGTGGATAGCACGGAGCAGTGCACTGACTGTATATTGACTAGACACGGGGATAGCACTAGCACACTGACTGTATATTGATAGACACGGGGATAGCACGGAGCAGTGCACTGACTGTATATTGACTAGACACGGGGATAGCACGGACAGTGCACTGGTATATTGACTATACACGGATAGCACGGAGCAGTGCACTGACTGTATATGACTATACACGTGATAGCACGGAGCAGTGCACTGACTGTATATTGACTATACACTGAGCAGTGCACTGACTGTATATTGACTAGACACGGGGATAGCACGGAGCAGTGCACTGACTGTATATTGACTAGACACGTGGATAGCACGGAGCAGCGCACTGACTGTGTATGTGGACTATACACGTGGATAGCACGAAGCAGCGCAGCAGCTGACTGTATATTGACTATACACGTGGATAGCACGGAGCAGCGCACTGACTGTATATTGACTATACACGTGGATAGCACGGAGCAGTGCACTGACTGTATATTGACTAGACACGGGGATAGCACGGAGCAGTGCACTGACTGTATATTGACTAGACACGGGGATAGCACGAAGCAGTGCACTGACTGTATATTGACTATACACGGGGATAGCACGGAGCAGTGCACTGACTGTAGATGTACAAACACAGGGAGAGTGTTAGAGCAGTATGCTGACTGTCGGTATGTATTAACAAAGCGAGGATAAAAGCAGCGTACTGAGTGTGCTGCATGGGGAGAGTATTAGAGCAGCATACAGTCTGTTATATGTGTGTTCAGTGAAAGTATACGAGCAGCGTATTAACTCTCGACGTGTGCGTAAACGTCGCTAGTATTAGAGTAGTGTTGTGAGTGCCAGTGCATTGACTGGTGTGTATATATTGGGATAACGTAAGGGTGGTGTACTAACATTTTTTATGCGCATACATGGGTAGCATGAGAGAGCAGCAGTTTACTGTTTAGCGTGTAGAGGAAGAGTAGCATTGTTGCATACATACAGGGATATCATTAAAGCAGTGATCTAAACGTTTTGTGCATGCACGGAAAGTATTAAGAGTGTATTCTCATTGCTGTCCAGATGCAGGATAGTATTTGAGCTGTGTCCAAGCTGTTAAGTCTATAAAAGGATGAAATTAGAGCAGCGCATTAGTTGGTAATGTGTGTGCATGCGAAAGAGATGAAACACTGTACATACTATTGTGTGTGTAACAGGGAGAAGGGGTCGCATACAGGGGCAGAGCACTGGTGGAGTTGATGACTGTAGTAGGGAGACCCCAGAAACCCCTGTCGGTGATATTGACAGCGACGACCTGCTCAGAGTTCAGGTGGTTCTCACTACAGTTGCTACTCTCTCTTTCACTTTTTGACTATATGTGAACATAGGGAGTCATCGCAATTATCCTGTTTTCCGTGTGTATCTGTGTGTGTGTGTGTGTGTGTGTGTGTGTGTGTGTGTGTGTGTGTGTGTGTGCATGCGTGCGTGCGTGTGTGTGCGTGCGTGTATGCGTGCATGCGTGTGTGTGTGTGTGTGTGTGTGTGTGTGTGAGAGAGAGAGAGAGAGAGAGAGTTGAACATAACTCGATAAAATCAGTCACTCACCTCACCCCCCTTCTCCCTCCCGCCACCTCACGCTCACAACTTAATTCCAGCAGCTACCTCCTTCGCTCCTACCCCCCCCCCTCCTCGCCTCTTATCCCTCCACATTCACACACTTACGCACATTCAGACACATGACAATGGATAATCTTGACTAACATTTCAATGATTAAATACATCACTAGTTGTTTCTTTCAATTGTCTTCTTCCTAATGTTCATAGCTTGTGATATGAATTTTGCTACATCTGTTATCAAAGACATGACGCAATTAGTTTAAACAACGGTTTGTCAATTAGCATGAAGGCGCACTAAAAGCAACCCCAACTGCCAAGAAAGAGAGCATTGTCGAATCTTCTGTACACACCTCCCACTGTAAGTGGTGGGGGGTGACATCCCCACCCCCTCCCCTGTTCTTTTTCTTTAGTGAAACAAATCCAAAAATTACTAATATGCTTGATTAGCATTCTTTTAAGATCTTAACTGAATGATACATGCTGACAGGAAAAGCAGTATGCCTGTACTAGGTGAAAACTGTTCAGTTGATTTATGAGTTGATTGTTGGAATGCTTTGTAGTATATGTGACTAAGTCTAATCAACATTGTCCTTCTGCTAAGTGTATTCCAAGTTACTTTAACTTCATTTCTAAGAGAAACGAAGTGTTATTTGACTTCCATTGTTCAGTATCGTGTAACTGTCTCCTACCCCTTGCTAAACTCCAGTCAAAATCGAATAAAAGTGGAGACTAATAATTATGGCAGATATATCTATGCTAGTCTATCCTTTGTTGGCTGAGATATCACACATTTACTAAGAGTCAGAGGGCAAGTGTGAGAACTCGACAAGTCAGACTCTCAGCTTCTTAACTACAAACCAGTTTCTGTCTAGCGACCAGATCCTGGGACCCTGGTCAGGCCTGGCGTGGACAAACACCGCAGCCCGGCACCTGATCAGCCAGTCTACAGAGAAGTGGATCACAGTCACCAGCAACTAGAGAGAGATCAACCATCCTCTCCAACATCAGATAAGTTCTGATATTCCAAGTGGACTGCAACTCAACTCATCCAGAATTGCCCCTCTCTTAATGATGAAAAAGATGTAGGAAACAAAACTCAGGCGGAACTTGATTAGTGAAATTGATTTGAGTATTTCACCCTTGCTTAAAAACAAATAAAGTTGGTGTGTGGAAGTACGCTTAACTTGTGTCAGTTCTTTGTCCCTCGTTCAGTATTGAATTTGTGAACTTATCTCCAATTCTGTCTCTCGGAGATACAAGTATTTTTAAGTGTACAAGCCTAAGGAAAATCATTACTGAGCCACTCTTGAGTTGTTTTAACAGTACCGAGAAAAACAAAATTTCTTTTCGATGACTAGTAAAACCGTAAAGTTGCTCCTTTCATAACTACTAGTAAGAGAGGGTGGAGATGAGGTTTTGATGTAAATCTATTTGAGAAAAATATCCATGTCCTTCCCCTAGAGGACACACACAACCCACTCGCAACTCTCGTCACAAATCGAATGTGGACTTGGAAAGGAAGAAGGGAAAGTCCTTTGCATGTTTGGTGGAAGGATCTCAGCACATGAATCGTACTTAAAACTTTTTTTTCAAAGTAATGTTTTGCTTATTGTCTGTATGTTTCATCCAATATATGTGATGCATTCTTTCAATTTCTGTGAATATTTTGAATAAGTTGATAAAGAATGAATTGGTTACAAAAAATACGGCACATAATGTAAAATCGACTAGAAATTACACAGTTAAGCACATGCATAAGCACATAAGTGTGCATACATTAATGCTGACACGAGCACGCACGCATGCTCACACACGCACACGAACATATGCGTGCGCGCAGACACACACACACACACACACACACACACACACACACACACACACACACACACACACACACACACACGCACACACGCACACACATGCACAAACATAGACACACACAGAGAGAGACTTATGGACACACACACACACACACACACACACACACACACACACACACACACATACACAATGCGCGCGCGCGCACACACACACACACACACACACACACACAAACAAACACACACAGCGCAACACACCACATCACACCACAACAAACTATACAACACACACACACACACACACACACACACACACACACACACACACACACTTATGCACCCACCCACACACGCACGCACGCATGCATGCGCGCACGTACACACACACACACACACACACACACACACACACACACACACACACACACACACACACACGGGAGATTTTAAAAAGACTTATTAGACAGTCATTTCTCAGACGTTTTTTTAATTTTTTTTTTCAATTATCATTATAGATGGTTATAGATTCTATTGACCCCTGTGCGGCCAGCGTATTGTCCGGGATTACTGCTTACTGAAACTGTATTGTTTTCCCGTGCTGACTGCTGACTTTTGTTAGTAAAAGACTTTCTAGTCCTCTGTTTACAAGGTGCACTAATGCAACAGCAGCACACGTACATGGGAGACGCGTTGTCCGTGTGAACAATGGAATCTAGTTTAGTCATACTCCATGCTACAGTTCCAGAACATTCTGCCTTTGTTCACTTTTTTTTTTTTTTAATGGGAAAGTTCCATTTTGTCATTATTTTGCTTGAAATCACCGTGTTTTACTCGATGGAAAATGGAGAAGATTATGACCCCTCTTCCTCAGGCCCTGTGTCATGAACTGTGTGCAGAAATACATGCGGCGTCGCAAGTACCGTGTGCATGCTGCCTTCCTCAGCGCTAGTATGATCAGTGCCATTGATGCTCCGGTGGAATTCGAACTGAGCATTGGTCAGTGCAGATGTCTTTGTTTGTTGTTTGTTGTTTTTTTTTTTTTTTTTTTATAGTGAAGCTGACGGTCGCGAGTTCAAAGCAGTCGCGGGGCGAGAGTTCTACGGGTTCAACCCCACTGTCTTCACCCAACAGCTACCGGCCAGTGCCGCCAATGGCTGCTGCCAACTGTTGACGGTGACAGTTTGGACAGGCCGTGCTCCCTACACTTTCATTGTAACCACTTTTAATGCGTTTTCTGACAAATGGGGAAGTGGTGTTAATAGAAGAGAATGAATTACCGGGCTGAATTCCCTTCTGTGCCGGTCTAAGCAAAACCTCTTACCTTGATGCATGCATCTTCCTGACCTAATGTCAGAGCAGGAGGTTCTCCTCTGCTACTGGTAACCATGTAACGCAGTGCCTGAAGTGCCTGTCGCAGGTTGAGAATAAACCCAACAAGAAAACCTTGAGAGGGATGCGCCGCCTGGTAGGACCCGACCCAGACACGTGACAAAACAACAAATACAAGTGATCATACCGGACTGGTTGCGGCCTGGGTTAACTGTGACCGCGCCGTCTGTCAACTTTCACCAGCGTAGACGCGAAAGAATTTGTTACTGGGGGAAACCGCAGATTATTCGTGGAGGGAACATCGCATTCGACATCTGGAATGCAAGAATAGTTGGGCAAGGTAGAAAACTGAAAGAACTGGCCCATGAGATGGATAGATATTCATAGCACATTCTCTACCTCAGCAAATTCACTGAAAGATAGTAGGAGAGTACAAACAGAAGGGTATAAACTGCACTGAAAGGGGAGAACACAAACAAATACACGGAAGAACATCAGGAACGCGGCACTGGGATGCATCCCTGTTTTCAGCAACACCAAATACCTGCGAGTAAATCCATACTGTATTATGGGAATAGGAATATGCTCGCACATGAGACGACGATGATGATGGCCAGCTTGAGTTCTATGCTCGACGTCAAACAGTCGACTGCAAAGTGTTCAAGAAAGACATCTGTAGCACGACTACTGCTTTGAGAACATTTCAAAGCCCTCACAAAAGAGAAAAAGAAAGAAACATCAAGCAAGTCATGACTGAAACATGAACAAAATAAGTAAATGTTAGCCGATGGAAATCCATGCCATGGATCACAAGCCCTTTCTTGGAGGTGTAGGACTCCAGAAGGAAGCTTAACATTGCACAAGGAAACTGACTGACACAGCGCCATAAACAAAATGAGTCAAGAAATGAAGACTGCAAATGAAAACTGATCAAACAATAATGAGAGAGAGAGAGAGAGAGAGAGAGAGAGAGAGAGAGAGAGAGAGAGAGAGAGAGAGAGAGTTCGCATTTGGGATAGTTAACGACACTGACCAAGCAGAACCTCAGTAAGCTAGCGGCATCCACGACAAAGACAACAACTGTCTCACTCAGAAAAATGATATCAGAACTGAATGAGCCTGGTAAACTGTTCTTCAATGTGATGGCCACTAACTCCCCATTGAGTTAAGGAAGAAGAACAAATACAAAAATAGAAAAAAAATGTTGCTCTGAACTCAACAAAAACAAAGCAAAGGAAATCCAAGCGTGGTGATGGAACGTATTGATGAGATGAAGATGATTTCCTTTATTCTGTTAAGAAACTGTATCAACGGTGAAGCCACTGAAATGTGTAAAACTTAAGACAAACACGACATGAATATGGCGGAGGGGAAGTAACTGATCGATGTTATAATTGCCATCTGTAACAAAAATCCAGCTCACTGACGAGCGGATTATGCCGTCGACTCGATTACCAGTCGTCACCCTTCCGAAGAAAAGAAATAAAGACTACCAGAACTTCAGCACTATTAGTTTGATCATCTTTGCTGGGTGTTTGCCCCCTATTGGTCGTTTTTCTGAGTAGTGATTAGTGCTCCTGGGAAAAAGGAGATTGTTTGGCACTTTGGACAAGCCAGCGGATGAGACAGGGGAGAAGAGAGAGAGAGAGAGAGAGAGAGAGAGAGAGAGAGAGAGAGAGAGAGAGGTTTGAAAAAAAAAGGAGAGAAGTTTATTGTCGATTCTGGGGCGAGTATGGAATGTGTGAACATATTTGGTAATATCCAAGACAAGCTTTTATTGCGATCTTAAAATTATAGATTATATATTTCTCGTCTCTACTTCTTCTTTCATAAATGTCAACCTTCTACCAGACACTACAAAAGGGACTTCCGGATTTATTTTGCAGGCCTCTAGGGGGAGAGGGGGCGTAGGTAGACCTTACTCTGTAGTGGGTGGGAAGGACTAAGGTGAGGGAGAGGGATAGGTGGGGCAGCAGGAGAGGGAGGGGGCAGGGGAGGGGAGGGCGTTATATCCAGGATTTGAAGCCCTCCAGCAAGGCTGATGCCACTGCCTCGGCTGGAAGGTCGTTCCATTCTCTCCCAGAGCGCGGAAGGAAACTGTTCTTTCTGTAGTTCCTGTAGGAGGATTCTTTTGGTACTGCAGCTTATGGGAGTTTCTGGTGTTGGGGGGGGGGGGGGGGGGGGGGGGGGGGTTGTAACGCAGAGGGATGTGCGCAGAGTCGATGTTGATGTCGCCGTGGTGAAACTTGTAGAAGGTGGTTAACCTGATTTGCTGACGTTGCTGTTCTAAAGGAGCCCAGTGCAGCTGATTGTACATGGCACTTAACGCTGGACGTCTGGCAGCAGCGATTGACAACCCAGCGCGCCGCCCTTTGTTGACCTTTTCAAGTGCGATCTTGTCTCCCTCCTGATAGGGATCCCACACCTGGCAGGTATAATCCAGAGCGTACGCACAAGGGCTTTGAGGCTTTCCTGACTAGACTTACTTAATTACTTAACCTCTTTGTTCCGATCGGAACACAGGGCCCACACTGCAGACCTCTATCTCGCTCTGTCCTGGGCTGTTCTCTTGGCTTCACCTCAGGTCATGCTGGTGAATTTGAGTTCTGCCTGTAGAGTTCTTCTCCAGGTGGTGACTGGTCATCACCTCTTCCGCTTCCCCTGCGGGTTCCAGTCCAAGTCGTGGCGTGGGATGGGCTTTCCCTTTGGTTTTGATGTAGCCTATCTTCAGGTTTCTCTTCACAAAGCCGAGGGTCTTCGAAGCTTTGCTGACAATGTTGTTGATGTTGGCTTGCCATTTCAGACCCCGAGGTATTTTTCCTTCTTGGTGGGCTGGAGGTTTTGGCCATGCAGATGGTATGTGGCCTTGTGTCTTGTGCCAAAGTGGAGAGTGTGACATTTGTCTGGATGGAAGGGCATGAGCCAACTTTTGTTCCCAGTCAGCAAGTTTGTCAAGATCTCTCTGTAGTGTGGCTTGGTCGCTGGCTTCCCGATGGTCTTGTGGCAAGCAGTGTCATCTGCGAAGAGACGTACTGTTGAGGAGAGGCCCGTCGGGATGCTTTTGATGTAGAATAAGAAGAGTCAGGGTCCCAAGACAGAGCCGTGGGGGATTCCGAACTCAACCCCCTACAAATGCCGACGTAGCTCCGTCCACCACCACTGTTTGCTGCCTGTTGGTCAGGAAGTTCCTTACCCACCTGACGAGATGACCTCGGATTCCATAGTAATGGAACTTGTGGACCAAGAGCGAGTGAACACTTTTTGTCGAAGCCCTTGGAGAGAAGTCATGACCATGACGTCATGTTGTCTTCCCTTCTCCCTATTTAGAGTGATTTCGTCCATAAGTCCTAGCAGTTGACTCACACAAGAACGCCCTCGACGGAATCCATATTGTTGCGGGCAGATAGTGCTGTTTTTCTCTCGGCGAAACCCATCACAGTGTGGACCAGGATGTGTTCTAAGACTTTGCCTGGAACATTCATCCGTGAGATTGGACGATATTTTTCGGGCCTGTAGCGCTCTCCCTTCTTAAAGATGGGCGTGGCATGCGCTGTCCTCCAATCATTCGGTACGACGCCCGTGTTGATAGACGACTGGCAGAGCAGGGTGTTGAAATTGGGAACAGATTTAATTCATTATCTTGTTCCAACGTACATTGAATTTCATTGGGATCGAATGAACGGTTGTTGATTTACAGACAATTAAACAGAGGATGGGTCGAAATCAAAGTTCGCAAAATCTGTTCAGTTCACAAAATCATTTCAATAGTGGGTGTGGCCACCGCCATTGGCGAGACATTCCACGCAGCGACTCCTCATCGAGTTGACCAGTGTTCTGATGACCCTCTGAGGGATTCTCTGCCATTCCAGTTGCAGCATTTGGAAGAGATCCTGGCGGTCTCTGGGAGGTGGATGGTTCTCCTTTCACACGTCTCCCCAACTCATCCCACATATGCTCGATGGGATTGAGGTCGGGACTATACGCCGGGAAGATCATCCTGTTGATGATGCGGCCTGCACAATGAAGTTTTCGGCCACCCGGGCCCTATGTGGCCGAGCATTGTCGTCTTGGAAGACTGCCATGGGTCCTATCCGTTGCATGGTCGGAACAACGAAAGGCGCCAGGATTTCATCCCGATAGCGGATGCCTGTGAGGTTTCCATCAATATGGTAGAGTGGTGTCTTGTGGTGGAGGCTGAAGCACCCCATACCATAACAGATCCTCCCCCAAAGGCCCTGGTCTGGCGAACAGCTGCATCAATGTAACGTTCACCAACACGCCTCCAAACTCTAGTTCGGCCGTCATTGTGTTCAAGACTAAACCGCGACTCATCTGAAAAGAGGACCTGGGACCACTGTTGTTGGTTCCATCTCACATGACGATGGCAGAAAGCTCGGCGAGCCAGCCTATGGGGCTGCTAGCAGTCGTGGTCGAACAGCTGGGCGACGTGATCTGAGGCCGAAGTGGTGAAGACGGTTTCGTATGGCTTGACGGCTTGACGGCTGAGGATGGTGTTATTTGCCATACGAAGCTGCCTTTGGATGCTGGTGGAAGTGGTATATCCCGCTGCAATAGGGCCTGCCTCTCGATGAAACGATCTTCTCTGGGAGTAGTCTGCCTAGGCCGACCTGACCGTGGCCTCTCTTCAACGCTGTTGGTCGCCCTAAAACGCTGATTCAGTCTAACAATAACTGAATGATGCACACCAAGTCGTCGCGCCACTTCAGCCTTTGCAATGCCATCTTGTATCCACGCAATCGCCCTGGTTTTTTGTCAAAGGTGCTAAGTTTTCTTCGTGGTGGCATGGTGAGAAAAGGGCTGACAGTAACCAACCCCCCGCGCGCTTAAACAGCCAAAAGAAGGGGCATAAAACTCACTTGAGAGACTGCTCTTGCACGGGAAAAAAGAATTTTTCATTTTACACATCTTGTGTCGCCAGCAAGCTTGATGCAAAACAGGCACAGTTAACGCAACTTTGCACTTTTTATCCCGCGCGGTAACGAGGTCACCAAGACCCCCGTGCGCACTACCAGTTGACACAGGCTGGATTACACACTGCTGTGTGAGATTCCATCATTGGTTGCCGCATAACAAAAAAACTTTTTTTTTTTTACCCTTACCCTGACAGCCTCTTCATGGCCTTAGGTGTGGTGTCTGCTGTCCGAGGATACGTTAATTTTTCTTCGGGAGAAAAAAAAAAAGGTTAATTGACAGAAATATTTTTTTTTTTTGTGATTGAGAGCAACAGCGCCAGCGACAATTTTGACGTGTGGCAATTTTAGGTGTTGCATACATTGTTCAGTCCAGGAATGATTTAGGCCGCAAAGGGGGACAGTAGTGTTCCGTCTCCGTAATGCCATGACTTAGAGACATTGAACTAGCCTATGGAATCATCTTTGGCAAAAAAAAAAAAAAAGCAAAATAATACGAAGAAGTGTGTGTGCTTTATCATGCAGCTTTGTCGACATATTTTGGCGCTGTATTCTGGCAGGTAACTATGGCAACAAGCTGGACGAAAATGTGGCTCCCAGCTGTTCGACAACACAGCCAACGAATGCAGTATTTGACGGAAACAAGTACTACTTTCTGCCCTGGGGCAGCACCAAGCCCTGCGTGTGGTGGTCGACAGCTCTTTCGAGGACATCAGCTGGAGACTAGAGGCCCTCAACCTCCTGCTCAAAATCGTCGATGAATTGGTAAGTGTTTCTTCAAGTTTGATTTGTATCATGTCTGTCATCATGTTTCAGCAGATAAGTTTAATGTCAGTTGGCCTTAAAAGGAAAACGAATGCTATTATGCTGTCGATTTCTTTACCAATTCATGATGGTTTTTTCCTGCTTTTTTTCCCCAGTCCCATTTCAGTTTTTCCCTTTTTTTTGTGCCACTATTGTCTCACGTGAGTGCGTACTTGGTGCAGTTGGAGTTACCCATCGGATGGTGGGGAGGGAAGGGGTAGACTGGTTCCTAGTATTGCTGGGGTTTGTGTATTAGGGGAAGGAGGAGTGAGTGGGGCGGGAGATTGGTGGAAACGGATGGGGTTAGGTGGCAAAGGGGAATGCGCGGAAAGCTAGAGTGTGTTTGTGTCTGAGGGCAGATGTGCGAGGTGTGTTCTTTGGTAGTATCAAACGTTTCCAACTATAGACAGTGCTACAGAAATATAGTATTATCCTTTATCATCACATTGTCTTTCATTTCAACTTATTCATTCAATAAACTGATGCTGGATGACAGACAAATGACTTATAAAAGTAATTATTGTAATTGTCGTGAATTATCATCCCTCGATGATCTTGAAATCTATCAACACTGAGACATACATATGTATGCGTATCAACGAGGCTTAACCAGAAGGGGTAACATCCGTAAAACATATTTCAGCTCATTGAAAACTAACTTTTCTCAGGATGGATGCCAAAATATTCAATGCCGATAGCGTAAGGGCGGCTGAAAGCATTAAAAATACCACACTGAAGCTGGTCTTTATGTGAGTAAATGTTCCGTGCAGGAGGCGAATATTGAGCGGATGCACATAGCAGTGAAAGCCAAGCTACCGGTACCAGAACTAGCCCAGCTGCTCATCTCCCTCCTCGATCAACTGATTGTTGACTGCAGGTCCTTCCCTCCATATGCTCTGTCTTAGGACCGAAATTCAAACATATGGTGAGAGAGCAGTGACTGTGTAATGACGTGACGACAACATTGTCGTCAGCAATCGTGCACGTTTTCCACAGGGGAAAAAAACGTACTTTAACATGTAGATTCTGTGCAATTTTGATGTGGATATAATGTATTTCCTAAGTTATTTTACCTCATAGACAGATGCATAAAGTTGGGTAAACCTTTTTGTGCAATGAACTGCCGAGATAAGGTTTGAAACTGATAAGGGAGCGGCGATTGTAGCATAACATTACTGTCACTGGTTCGATAAGTATATGTTGGAATTTCGGACGTGGTCTTGCCTCTTTAAATCTTTCTGTCCTCGTGTTCTCTCATTGTCGGTCCTCTCGTTCATTTATCATTCACCTAACCTTTCTTACGTTCTTTATCTGTCTATTTGGACATTTATCTATTTCCTTTTTTGTTTGCTAGCACCCATTGCTATTTTTTGTTGTTCTTTTTCCACTAAGAACACTCGTATCACCCGTGTAGCACCACTGACAAATATCCGGCAATAGCCCACTATCTGTTCTATCTGCCCTGCTGAGATGTTGGCGGCATTTACTTTCTTCCAAGCTTTTCAGGAGACGAGAATGGTAAAGTTGAACATAATAGCACACAGTGATTGGATTCATTCATCGACCATGCAACAGTACAAAACAAACAAAGAAACAAAACAAAACCAACCAACCAGTCAATTAACCAAACAACAAACCCCAACCAACAACAACAGTGGCAAAGCCGTAGAACTAGAATTTGACAGGTATGCCGATTTTCTGCTTAAACAAGTTCTGTTTTTTTTTTCACTTAGTATTCTGCTTTTCTCTACTCTACACGGTTTGTGTTGTGTATCTAATCAGGACTTTTTTTTTCTGAATCCGCTTTTCATCTAGGAGCTTACAAAAATTGATAACACTTGACTGGGTCTTTTTCAGAACAACTATATAATTTGAGGATTGGTGATAAAGACCGAAACAAAAGGGGGGGGTGTCAAAAAGAAAACAAAAACAATGCACAACGTTTCGACTCTTAGAGTCTTTTTCAGTGACATGAAACGACAGTACACGCAAATTTTGCTGTGTTAATGACGTAAAGAACGAGGAGACGCAGATAAAACAACAAAGACGTCACAATAAATTTTGACGTGACAAGAACACACACACACACACACACACACACACACACACACACACACACAAAAAAAAAATAAAATAAAATAAAATAAAATAAAATAAAATAAAATAAAATAAAGGAGGCTGGGTAGACACAGGCTAAGAAAGGTGTCTACCCAGCCTCCTTATTTTTTATTTTATTTTATTTTATTTGTGTGTGTGTGTGTGTGTGTGTGTGTGTGTGTGTGTGTGTGTTTTGAGTTCTTGTCACGTCAAAATTTATTGTGACGTCTTTGTTGTTTTATCTGCGTCTCCTCGTTCTTTACGTCATTAACACAGCAAATTTGCGTGTACTGTCGTTTCATGTCACTGAAAAAGGCTCTAAGAGTCGAAACGTTGTGCATTGTTTTTGTTTTTTTTTTTGACCCCCCCCCCTTTTGTTTCGGTCTTTATCACCAATCCTCAAATTATATAGTCGCTTTTCATCTGTTGTTATTTGTGGTGGTGGGGGGGTGGGTTTTTAATTTCATTTTTACGATAATGTTTTTCATTTCGCTCATTTGCCTCGCCTGCACGTGTACACGTATGCGCAGGCATGCACACATATTGCCAAGCCCTTCCTACCTTATCCTACCATTACCAAAACACACACACACACACACACACACACACACACACACACACACACACACACACACACACACACACACACACACACACACACACACACACACACACACACACACACACACGTTTTATTAATTTAACGTTTGGAAAGCAAAGTACTGAATGTAAAAGTCTTTATTGATGGGATTTCGTTATCAGTGCAAAATTGGCGGAAAGAGCGTCCAAAACCGTAAGCAAGTCAAATGCTGGTTTCCTTTGCTTTGTCAGCGTGAGTCAGACCACTTCTGAGTGTGTGTGTGGTGGGTAGGGGTCGATTCTTTCGCTCTTTTAAAGCAAGCAAAAAAAAAAAAAATCTCAACATTGTGTATGAATTTTTAGACTGGCAGAACTATACAGAATAACTAAACAGCGTCACGGAAGAAAGCGAAGCTGTGCTTTATTAATAGCTTGACATGTCAGGAAAGAACTGCCAGAGCCGCAAAAGGTCTGCGCACAGTATATTACGACGAAGAGCGTCATGTACTACCAAGACTACTGGGACTCCAAGCTAGCTCTGGTCTGTTACATAACACTTGACAGGACAGTAGGACGTAGTGTAATACAGTATTGTGAAATACCAATACAATAACGGTATGACGTATCAGGAAGGAGCTGCCAGAACCGCAGCAAGGTCTGCATGCCCCTACAGAGTTGGATCTTCTGTTGGCCAAACACCGCCAGGCGGAGCTGGACTCAATCGTCAGCATGGCGCATACTCTGCGAACCACCGCAACAGACATACACGAAGCAGTGACGGAAATAGAGGGCTATCTGTCCATGCTAAAAAATATGGCGCTGGAGGTGAGTTACGTGCAGCTAGCTAAAACACACTGTTAATACCGATATTATCTTCACCTTGTTCGGCAACAACTGAATGAGGAAACAGAAAACTCCTAATATGTGTACACACACACACACACACACACACACACACACACACACACACACACACACACACACACACACACACACACACTGTGTGTGTGTGTGTGTGTGTGTGTGTGTGTGTGTGTATTTATATATATATATATATATATATATATATATATATATAATTGTGTTGCTAACCAACAATAATTTTAAAAAGTGCTCAACCGGGTTGGGAGCGGCATCTGTTAAAACTTTGATTAAAATGTAAGTGGTAAAACATATATATATATATATACACGTTAGGCAGAATTAACTGCCACTGCAAATATGAATGTTCATTTCCCCCTATCCCCCTATTTCTTTATTCTAAGACATAAGAGCAAGTTTTGTTTTATAATCAAATATTTCTTGCAGTCTTTGCAACACCAAGCTGCTCTGTAAGTTGCTGGAATGGTGCTCGGTTACTTATCCTTGGAATTTATTAGTCAATTATTATATATATATATATATATATATATATATATATATATATATATATATATATATATGTGTGTGTGTGTGTATGTGTGTGTGTGTGTGTGTGTGTGTGTGTGTGTGTGTGTGTGTGTGTGTGTGTGTGTGTGTGTGTGTGTGTGTTCTTTTGGAATGATATTTGCATTTGTTTTCTCATTTTGTTGATTTATATTATCAGCCTAGAAAGTCAAAACTTCAATATACTTGTGTGAATCTAGTACCAGCAAGGCACATTAAAGAGCTGTCTACTTCTCTGCGTTTTAGGACTAGTATAAAGGGTATGTTAAGAGAGAGAGAGAGAGAGAGAGAGAGAGAGAGAGAGAGAGAGAGAGAGAGAGAGAACAAGTAATATACACAACACCCGATTTACAGTTATCTACTTGCAGGCAATAGCTGATAAACGGAAGTCACAATGTACGTATGCTCAACAATAATCCACACTGAACGTCGTATTTTACTTTCTTGGTATGCCTTGTGTATTCCCCAAACATCAGTACTTTCCAAAGAAACATTTTGCGTCAGACCCTGTCGGCCTGTGTGCTAGGGCCATTTAGTTTGTATTTGATCATAATTTCAATCTCATAAGTCAGAAATGTTAGCAACGGTACCTTTCCCTTGCACACATCCCAATGTTGATTGATTAAGCTTTCATGAATGAGTGAATGTGTGTGTGGTGTGTGTGTGTGTGTGTGTGTGTGTGTGTGTGTGTGTGTGTGTGTGTGTGTGTGTGTGTGTGTGTGTGTGTGTGTGTGTGTGTGTGTGTACGCGGGGGAGCAGCCTCAGAACAGCATGCCTGATGTGTGATCTGGATGATCAGCGACCAGAAGCGTATCGCCTACTATCGCATCCCTGCCTACCTTATCTTCTTCTGCCCAGACCCTAGCTACAGGGGGCGAGACTGTGGCAAGCTCCAAACCATACAGCTGAAGGTGAGACGCACTCTGAGATCTGTATAACAATCTGGGGTAGTGTGGTTCGTTCTCCTTCTTTTTTCCCTTTTTTTTTGCCTTTGCTTTTGTCTCAAATGTACGGGAAACCGTCTATGAAATCACCAAATTTTAGTGATTTGTGTACGCGGGGGTACGCGCGCGAAATATGTGTGTGTGTGTGTGTATGTGTGTGTGTGTGTGTGTGTGTGTGTGAGAGAGAGAGAGAGAGAGAGAGAGAGAGAGAGAGAGAGAGAGAGAGAGAGAGAGAGAGAGATTCTTAACCTTCTTTTTTTTTTTTTTAAACAATTTTGATGTGTATTCGGCGTGCAAACTCAGTCTTCAGTATATATGTGCTATTTGTATCATATTGTAACAATAACAATGGTTCCCCTTCCTCTTCCTTTTCCTCCCCCAAATAAATTGTATTCAAGATAATGATAACAAAATACTAACAATAATGCTAATGATAATAATCGCGTCATCATGGCGTTAGCACGAGTGAGCGTCCCCCTCCTGATAATGCCACCACATCCCTCCAACAACATATAGTATGAACTTTCAATGCCGGCGACTTTGAAACATACTCATCATACTTTCCAATACCGGCGAACATACTCATTATACTTTCCAATACAGGCGACTTTAAAACATACTCATTACACTTTCCAATACCGGCGACTTTGAAACATACTCATTATACTTTCCAATACCGGCGACTTTAAAACATACTCATTACACTTTCCAATACAGGCGACTTTAAAACATACTCATTACACTTTCCAATACCGGCGACTTTGAAACATACTCATTATACTTTCCAATACCGGCGACTTTGAAACATACTCATTATACTTTCCAATACCGGCGACTTTGAAACATACTCATTATACTTTCCAATACCGGCGACTTTGAAACATACTCATCATACTTTCCAGTACCGGCGACTTTGAAACATACTCATCATACTTTCCAATACCGGCGACTTTGAAACATACTCATCATACTTTCCAATACCGGCGACTTTGAAACTCTGAGACATATTCATCATACTTTCCAATACCGGCGACTTTGAAACTCTGAGACATATTCATCATACTTTCCAATACCGGCGACTTTGAAACTCTGAGACATATTCATCATACTTTCCAATACCGGCGACTTTGAAACTCTGAGACATATTCATCATACTTTCCAATACCGGCAACATTGAAACTCTGAGACATATTCATCATACTTTCAATACCGGCGACTTTGAAACTCTGAGACATATTCATCATACTTTCCAATACCGGCGACTTTGAAACTCTGAGACATATTCATCATACTTTCCAATACCGGCAACATTGAAACTCTGAGACATATTCATCATACTTTCCAATACCGGCGACTTTCAAACATACTCATCATGCCTTCTACTATCGACGGCTTGCACATTCTCAGCAAGTGAACAGAACATCAAAATTCAGGTTATACCATGAGAGCAAGAGATGAATGGCCACAGAATTTGCGACTTTCACACTTTGATCAATGACGACGATGATGATGATAAAGATCACGCTATGCAATTTTATTGTCGTCAGAGACTATACGAAGGAGCTGTAATCTGTACTTTCTGTCGTAATATTTCCCGGCATCAATAAACCCAGTGCATGCAGATGCTTGCTGTGATGGTCAGAGAATTTAGACGGCTCTGAGAGAGACAGTCACTAAGTGGATGAACTTTTACTGTGAGGTTCCGGGCATCCCATCTGAGCCCACAGTACATTCAACTTTGAGTAGACGCCACTGGGACTGAAAGATTTCAGATGATAAGAAAATGTGCAATAACTACTGCAATTCTGGCAGCAGGGTTTATATCATGGATGCTCAAGGTCATCCAGAGCAGTCCATCTTTAAGTCCCATTTGATGGCATCAATCATACTAAAACCGTATGATTACACTGACTAACCTGTTTACACATGTACGGCAAAAGGAGTTAAGGCCAAACAGCGGTCGTCTCATTACTACTTCAGACCCCCCCCCCCCCCCCCCCCCCCCCAGATCCTACTTTGCCTACTTTATTACCACGTAATGTTCCATATCGACTCTCGTTTAACTTCCACCATGAAGCATTGAGTTTATTTGAACAGTCTCAGATGTAGCAGAAGGAATTCATTTGTCATACTTCAGGCAAAGTTTCTGACTGACGATCATGCCTTTGCTATGGATGTGTTAAACCCAGTGTTTTTGCATACTTGAAGATTCCGAATCCTGGCTATCGGTGACGTTATGTGGAAACAACATCTGTCATTGAAAAGTCGTCTCTTGCTGTCTTTTGAAGTCGGTCATCACAAAGGGTCAGGGAGGACCACGGTGACCAGTACAGGTTAGCCTACCCAGAGAGGGGCATCCAGAATTGCCATCGAGATCTTCCGATAAAGGCGTAAAGAGGAAGACGCTGCCAATGCACAAGGAAATGAAAATGAAACGATGAACACTTACTCATTTCTGTCCATTTATTTCCCCACCCCCTCTTCCCCATCTACCTCAAACTCTCAAACCTTCTGTTCCACTAATAGTGACTTTCAACATTCCATTGCCTCAGTAGAAGGTTACAGTAGGTACACCATTTCTTTCAAAACCTACAATCTCCTTATGTTTTGAATTTCCTCAGTGTTGTCTGTCACACCACAGTAAAATTCTTGACCCAAGAGAAAGTTACGTTTCAAAACGGAGTGACTGAGGGCGGAAAATGTTAGTGTCTAGTCCTGTAGTCCGTTTGTGTCCATGGCGGTAACTAACCCCCTCTCTTTCTACATTTTGCCAAAAGAAAGTGTTCGGTCCACAACCTCTCGAAAATCACATGCAACAATTTCACGTAGACATCAGCACTTTCTTAAACATATAACAAAGGGCAAAGAAAAGCTGAAATGAAAAAAAAAAAATGCCAGAGTAGTTTGATAGTTCTGAAGGTCGGTTTAAAAAAATTGTCATTGCCAATGTCAGTCTTACTTAATGCGACGATCAAAGTAGTGGGCTCCCGGTAGACGGTGAACTGATGGAGTTCAGTTATGATACAAGGACAACCACACAAGAGCGCTACAGTGTACTGACAACGCGTAACACACGCTAGGCCTGCTTGACAACTATGTGCAGTGGGCTATATATAAATGATACGATCGTTGCTCACTACTTATGAAAAACGTTGTTTCTAATCAGTTATGAAAAACGTTGTTTCTAAATCAGTCTGATATGTCGATATTGGTGTTAGATATTCATTTCACATCTAGCGTCCCCCCACCATCCCCGCCCATCCCTCCCACTCGCATCGCCCTCTCACCCTCACGTTTCCTGTCTAGATGGGTAGGAAAAATGGCTTCCTCTCTAGATGGGAAGGAAGGATGGGATACAAACAAGTGCTAACAGATCTCAGCTGTTTGCATGATGAGGTTTGACAATATGTTTGTGTGTGTGTTGTGTGTGTGTGTGAAGCTGCCCAGAACGAAGGAGCGGCCCAAAGATAATCAGATCCCGGCCTTGCTGAGGGTCAAGTTGTGGCTGGGTCTGCAGATGGAAGAGGACGAGTGGCATAAAATGCAGACTGAAGGGGAATTGGCGGTCTTCGCCGAAAACGTATGCCACTGACAGGACAGCATTCAATTTGGGGCCTGTTGGCAGTGGGCTGGCATCTCTCTCTCTCTCTCTCTCTCTCTCTCTCTCTCTCTCTCTCTCTCTCTCTCTCTCTCTCTCTCCCCCCCCCCCCCCCCCCCCCCCCTCTCTCCCTCGTGTATCTTTTATTTTCCGAGGACTAGAGGTGACAGGTGTGTG
>JADBJO010002435.1:256826-271826 GCA_016801955.1 Conus betulinus
ATAGGGTGTAGTTCGCTGTAGTTCTAAAATAAACACACCCTAAGATTATGACATGTAAGATCAGACTTAAAGTTGAAATAAAATAATGCTGTGGGTGCAGGAACATAACCCCATCCCCAAACACACTATCGTCCACACACCACTGCCACGACATTTGTTTATCAAATGTAGCATTTACAAACTGCATGATGATGGCGGAGGTCTCTCCGGGAGAAGTGCATGGAACTTCCAGAAATTCTCATGAATGCTCTGAGCATTTTGACTGGTTATACCATGTGATGGTATAGATCCTTGTGGAAAGATTACCGAGCATACTACGTCATAATTCTCAAACATTTTAGAATACTCCACAGTTAGCGATTGGCTGTCTCGCACCGTGTTTAACTCGTTCTTTTTCTCTTTTTTGCGATCTATCAACCATTGTGAGTGATGGTATGAGAGAGAACAAAGAAAGTAAAAGCGTTTGAGGACATGTTCTAGTTATGTTATGGAACCGTTGCGATGGCCACTGAGTATTGATTTGTAAATTATCTACCCATAATTACAGACCTTGAACATGTTACCCAAGGCGACCAATGAGAGATCAGAGCAAACTCTCACTTGCAAATAATTTCAGTCAGCATTAGCCCCACCGAAGCGTCGAGGAACAAGAGTTTGATTCTTTTTTAGTCGTAACAGACCGAGATCTCTTGTAATGTGTTTTGCTTTTTAAAAACAACTCGTTTCTCACGCAGTTCTTCCATACCAACTTGCTCTGCACCAACAACTTTTATGCGTACTGTATGGATGCAGTCTTCCCAGTTACTCAGGCCAACTAGGGCACAAATATGAAAATGGAACTCACAACCTCAAAGCCGGAGGTACCGTAAGTATTTGTCAGAAATCGGCACCCATTGAGAAAAAAACAAACAAACAAAACTGTTTTTGAGCGAAGACATAAAAGCTGCTCTTTGCTTCGTTGTTTTATTGAACGCTTTTGCGTGTCTGTAGAGACAGCTTGTGACCCCCCCCCCCCCCCCCCCCCCCCCCCCCCCCCCCCCCCCCCCCACACACACACACACACACACACCTCTCGTCATTCTCTCCCCCCCCCCCCCCCTCCTCTCTCCTGTCCCTCCTTCCTGCCCCTCCTATGTCCCCCATCCCCTCGCGTCACTTTTCCCCCACTCACCACTCACCCTCTACATGCTGGCTTCTAATTGTTTGAAGAAAACAAATATGGGACACACAAAAAATCTCTCATCCCAGGATCGAGCTAATCATCTTTACTGTGTTTCTCCCAACTTCGTTGTTCCGGCTGACGATGGTTGTGCTTATGAACGCCAGGTGGGCAGTGTATTTAATTCTCTCGGAACTTGACATCGCTTCGCTTTGCAATGTGGTCGCGTTCGTCTGCAACATACATGATTATCTAGCACAAAAGTAATTCTCTCTGGATGTGCCCGATAAGCTAACTAGTCACCATGCCAAATTCGGACTAGACCAGACAAAGACTGTGGAATTGTATTGCCAATAAGAAACATTACGTCTGCAAAGACAGACCGGAAACAGATAGACACATACTCACACACAGGGAGAAAGACAGACATACAGACAAAGCGCAC
The DNA here is from genome assembly GCA_016801955.1 of Conus betulinus. Classification (NCBI taxonomy): domain Eukaryota; kingdom Metazoa; phylum Mollusca; class Gastropoda; order Neogastropoda; family Conidae; genus Conus; species Conus betulinus. The sequence continues at coordinate 258,431 of JADBJO010002435.1, forward strand.
TTTACATTAATTGCTGCAGGCAGGATGTCGAGAGCTCGTCAGGACCCTTCAGAGAGCAAGGCAGTCATGATATCATGGCTTTGAACTTGAATGTTTGCTCCCACTCTGTTGACTACTCTTTGTTATTGCCCATTCGACACAAGTACTGTGTAAGTGTAGGACATTCTTACCAGCAGGTTTCCCCGGCACTTTCGATACTGTTATATGTGTCCGCTATATTCTCTTGAGTCGATGTGGACATTATCCAAGTATAAAACAAAACCTGCAGTAACTGAGTTTACACATTCGCCATGTCATGACTAAAATAAGAAGCTTGAAGCCGGAAAGTTATTTTGAGTAAGGATGTGCAAAACTAATTGGAGCAGAAAAAGGTTTTGCATACATTGACTCATAAATTTTTCTGTCTCTCTGTCTGTCTGTCTGTCTGTCTGTCTGTCTGTCTCTCTCTCTCTCTCTCTCTCTCTCTCTCTCTCTCTCTCTCTCTCTCTCTCTCTCTCTCACACACACACACACACACACACACACACACACACACACACACACACACACACACACACACGCACGCACGCACGCACGCGCGCACACACAAACACATACAGTGATTTTCTATACAGACTTCGACGCTTCGTGTGCAGATCGAATTGCTCAAGGAAAAATTCAAGGTACCAGAAGGCTGGAAGTGGGATGGAGACTGGTACGTCAGTCCTGAACTCAGGTCAGTTTGTCGTCTGTTGATTGTTCATTACTTATGAATTCTGGTCAATTTGGTCCCTGTTAGTATAATAAACCCTGAATCTGGTCAATATCTCCTGTGCTTGTACTGCACAACTCCTGAATTCTGGTCAGTCTTCACTGTCACTTAGTACTGCAGAAGTCATCGTTTCTGGTTACTTTCTGTCGTATTAACTATCTTCATCAGCTTCATCTGAGTTTTACCGTCTACCATCCAGCAACTCACACACACACACACACACACACACACACACACACACACACACACACACACACACATTCTGAACGATGCTGCATTTTTCGATGAACTGCCATCTTTATTACAGTATTGTTCATCCCTTATGGCAAACTGGTTATCTGGTTATCGCTGGAGATTTTAATGTTCACTACGAAGACGACACAGATGCAAATGCAGCGAAATTTGGAGACATTATTTTACATGTTTTATTTGTGACTGAGCCCACGGATGTGCATGGTCATATTCTAGACCTTGAGTTATGTTTTAGCCATGATAATATTGTACTATCCACTAATATATGCCATGATCATGCCTGACATGTGACTGTCCTAAAGTAAATGTTGTTTTTAAGCAGCGCACTATCAATCTTATTCGCTCCATCCTTCAGATTGATAAGTCAAAATTCAGATCTGAATTAGACGACATGATAACATCTGATATGTCTTTATCTGATCCGAACTTCTCCCTGTGCAACCTGCTCGACAGACACACCCCTCCATCAGCTTACACTCATGGAAGACCGAGCACGCCTTAGTACAACACTGTTGCCCTCCAGCTGTCCGGGGTTAAAACATGAGCGTCGCCAGGCAGAAAGGCGTTGGCGCTCCACTGGTCTCACTGTTTCTAAGTAGATGTGCAACTTTATTAAAAGCAACATTGCAGACTTAGTTCAAAAAGCTAAGTCTAGTGGTGGCCAGGACTTTCATCACAGATCGAAAATCGCAGCGCGGCATATTTGATCTGGGCAGAAACAGTACTATCCTTGGCTTGTGATAGATTACTACTACTGCTTGTGATAGATACTTCTCACGATACATTGAAGTTGCTCACCTGAAAAACGCTTCGGCCGCAACTGTTGTCAGCCATCTGAAGAGTATATTTTCACGTTATGGGATACCAGAAATTTTCATTTTTGACAATGGTCTCCAGTTCACAAGGGGACTGTGCGAGGCAGTTGCTTGTAGCTATGGTTGTATTCATCTGACCAGCAGTTTCTACAATCCTTCCTCAAATGGTGAAGCAGAGAGGGGCGTACAAACAGTGAAAGCACTGTTGAAGAAAGCAGACGACCCGTACCTGGCAATGCTGACGTATAAAGCAACACCGCTACAGCAGGCATGAGTCCTGCCAAGCTTCTGATGGGACAAAGAATCAGGACAGCACCCCCAGTGCTGCCTTCAAAATACATCCCGAGGGCAGAAAATGATCACTTCAAGACGAAGGATACAACAGTGAAACTCGAACATAAACAGACCTTTGACAGAACACACCGTGCTCGACATGCTGCACCGCTACAGACAGGACCGTTGGTGTGGGTGAAGCCAGCAGGAGCTCCAGGAACTGCGATCAAACCTCTGGCCAACAGGTCCTATGAGGTCAGCACACCAGCCGGCCTCCAGCGCGTCGAAACCGCCGACACCTGATACCACGAAATCTGCATTCCCGCAGGTATACTAGCCCCGGTCTCAAGAAAAACTCAGTTCTGAAACAGTGACCGGTTCCTACCAGAGATGAGTTTGCTATGGGTTGAATTGGTAAGACTGGAACCATCAGTCGGGTTTCATCACTTAATAGATGGTCTCTGAAAGTGTGTTGTTCAAATTTTCCGACCAAAACTGCAGATATCTGTGCGTCTTGTACCTGGTTGCTGCCGGGATTTACAATGAAAGGATGCGTAGAATGCAGCCGTCTCATACAGCCTCAAAACGGATGGAACTACAGCAGCATTTTCATCCATCAGCTTCAAAACAAAATAATTCTGTTGGCTTTCGTGCCCTGCTGTCATGGTGATCTCAGTTTCAGTTTCCTCCCCACATGCCCTTGCGAAGTTCGTGTCGAGGTCGCCAGTATTGATGAGCCTAAGGAGACCGTCGTCGGACGGACGTGGTGGCGTCCTCCGGAGACGGACTCTCACTCTTAATAGGCTCCTCGACTACAGGATTAGTATCGTCAATAGGGGGCGTAGTAGGTGCATGTTGACAGCTCTGTGTTAATTATCAGCACCGCGCTGCAACGGGAAGAGAAGGTGTGGCTGTGAGCGGGCAGGCGGAAAGAGCAGTATGGTAGTCATTCCACTGAAGCGGCACGGAAAATGAGACAGGACAAAAATTGAAAAGGAAACAAGGTTGTCGTCACTATGAACAGTGAGACATTGCTGCTGCCCATCGGTCAGCAACAAAATGGGCGGATGTGTCGCAGGAAAGATCCAACTTAGTGGAGAGATCTGTTGCAGTGAGGTGGAATGGTGTATGTTCCAGCATGCTGTATGATCGTGATGCGGGTCACCTCGTGTTTATGGAGGACGTGTACGAGTGTCAGTCACGTAAAGTACCGGGCGCTGCTTGGGGCGAGGCTCCTGATCCTTGGACTGATATGGTCTGTTGTCACACACACACACACACACACACACACACACACACACACACACAACACAATGGCATTGTTTGGGACAGGGTCTCCGTCCCTTCATCCCTGGGCGTTTGTTAAGACATATCCGCACATTCTTTCGAATCTGTCTCTATCTGTCTATCTGTATCTGTCTCTGTCTGTCTGTCTGCCTGTCTGTCTGTCTGTCTGTCTGTCTGTCTCTCTCTCTCTCTCTCTCTCTCTCTCTCTCTCTCTCTCTCTCTCTCTCTCTCTCTCTCTCTCTCTCTCTTTTACGCACTACGGGCACTGTTCGAACCAAGGTCTCTGACTCTTGGACTAATCTAGTCTTTTCCTCCACCTGTTTGTTCCTCTGTCTCAGACTGTGTGTTTCTGTCTGTCTATCTGTCTCTCTGTCTCTCTCTCTCTCTCTCTCTCTCTCTCTCTCTCGTTTGCAATTAAGCGCTTTTTAAAATGTTCCCTTACATTCCTCGAATACTGTAATCTATGGCGAAACCGCCAAATACTCATTGTAGGTCATATATTAAACGTATAAAATACTGACTAAAACTGCTGAGGCTTCCTGCCTCAAGACTTTGGAAACAGGCTTATGAAATGCTATTGAATGAGCATGAACGGGGGAAAGAAAATTGGGTATATTCTGTTAAGAAGATTTTGACAACTCACGGATTTGGGATTGTATGGATGTGCCAGGGAGTGGGTTATGAGGATGGTTTTATTCTGGAATTCAAAGACAGGATGATAGCTTTATATCAACAAAACTGGCATTCTAAAATGGAAAACACGGATAAATATAACTGGTTTTATGGCTTTAAGAGTATATTCGAAACAGAAAAGTATATTTCAGTAATAACGAACAGATGGCATAAAATTTGTCTCTCCGGACTTAGAACAAGGACTCTGGTCTAAATGCCCATAAAAGAGATGGTTCTATACTGAATCATCTACAGCGTCACCGTATCCATTGTGTGGCTTCCTTTGGGAGGATGAGTCGCATTTTTTGTTTCATTGTAAAAATTACAGTGCTGTACGTGATAAGTGTGTAGTTTTTTTCAAGAGAATGTTCCATAGATCAGGACACATTTGGAGTTTTAAAGCTAAATTATGACGATAATTGAGTGAAATCACTTGCCAGATATATTGCAGAGCATTGAAAATACGAGCGGAGGTTATCATCAACTAGAACTTACGACGTTCAAATGAAAAATGAATGCTACAGGAAATAGTAAAACATTTTGGTTATCGTATTTAAATTTTTACTTCTACGAATAATATTAAACTGGATGGTTGAGATACTGACCTATTTTGCTCGTATTTCAAGCTTTCAGTTGATTAATGTTTGTTTTATGTTTGTTTCTTTCGTTTTCGATATGATTGTACACCCCATGTCACAAACGCTGTATAGCTAATGACATTAAACATGGTCAGTGTTCAGTGTTCACTCTCTGATGTTTTACTGTCGTTAGCTATAAGCTGTAAGCCCTATGACAGGGGCTACACATATGATTTGATTTCAGTGGCAAATTAATGGTAAACAGAATGCAAACAACAATAATACTCACACACACACACAGACACACAGACACACACACACACACACACACACACACAGACACACACACACAACGTGTGCGCGCTCGCGCCCACATGAATAATTCTGCCTAATCAACCATCCAAATATAACGTAAATCAGTGATCTTGTCATGTCTGTTGAGTGATTATATACTCCTCAAGGCACTTTACCTGCTAAATACATTATAAACATTAAACCATTTCATGCACTCGCTCGTCAAGCATTTGCTTCTTTCGCATCGACCCCGCCTCTGAAATGCATTTTGCAAGTGATGCAGTTATGTTATTATCGAACGTTTAAGATTTCAATTACATCTTAGTATTGACCAAACTAACTTTCGATCATTAACTGAATTTATTACTTTTTGTGGTCTTTCTTCCTCATACTTACATCTTATTGTCTTTTTTAACTGTGTAGAATTTTTTCTTTCCTTCACATATTCTTCTTCTTTCTTCTTTTTCCTGTTGATGACCGATTTACATCTTTGAATTTTTTTTTCTTTTTTGAGAAACTTGTTGACCTTTTTCTTTAGCTGACACACTCAGTCAGACCAGTCAGTGATCCTAGCTACTGACAATAAAACAAGAAAGTGCAAAGTCTCTCTCTCTCTCTCTCTCTCTCTCTCTCTCTCTCTCTCTCTCTCTCTCTGTTTTCTGGTGACTTACCTTGTCTGGTTGCCAGCACGACGAATTTTTCACAGTCCGATAAGATTTTGATTGTCTTCACAAGAAAAGCGTGTGAAATGCCATTTGAAGGTCTTCCATCAAATGTAGAAAGAATGCTGAAGCCGCGCTGCGTGATATGGCATTGTCTTCATAAATCGAAGGCAGGGATAACAGACTGTTGTGATCCTTCGGTTGACAACAGTGTCCGTTCATTCCCCTGTTACGCAACCCCCAGCTCACAGTGCGGTCTTCAGAACATGTCCATCGCAGGTCAACAGGGACAGGAGAAGGGCCGACGAAACACAGGAAGCATACGGCAAGTAAAGCTGCATCTTCCCCGTCCGGTCTGTTCTTACCGGGCCTCCCCCCCCCCTCCCCCCCCCCCCCCCCCCCCCCCCCCCTCCCTAGGTTAATATACAATGGCAACAGAAGTGAGAACAACAATGGAAATTCCGTGCCAGTATTCACACCATCCCGCTCCCCTGGACCTTTGCCTGCACCGAATTCGTTGTCCCACGATGGAACACAGCACATCGACATGGCACCATGCGACACAGACAGTGAGTCAGTGACTGTCCTTCCCAACTTAGACTTGCCATCTGACACTGATGGTGACAGGCTGTGTGTTGATGAAGATGATGTTGGTAACTCTGGTACAGCTTATGAATATGATTCGTCTGTAACTAAATCTACGCAACAAGAAAAGAATACATGCGTTGCAGCACACATACGTGTGATACAGACAGTAGAGGTGATTATGCAGATATCACCGGTGTTTAAGCACAGAAACCGCATGCAGACATAACAAGTTACAGACGTAATGGCGTATTTGGAAGAAACGGCAAGGAACATGAATGATCGCTTGTCAGAATTGAAGGAAGAAGTGAAGGCAGCACTACATGCAGCAGGGAGGTTGAAAACAGAAATCCTGACAATCCTTCGTGACTATTGCACTGTTTGTAACTGCTGATAAAGATCTGGAAAATCCGATTGACTGTTACATGTGTTCTCATTGCATATATTTGTCTGTACAACTCCGTGATCTGGAATCCATTCACGATGTACTTTGTTGTAATGTATTGGTGATGATTATGTTTAATTTTTGTGTATGTACCCACCCCCATCGTCTCCTAACCTTGTGAATGCGTTTTGTAAAGCCTCTCACGATTCACCATCATTCATTCATTCATTCTCTCTGTTTTTTGTTGGCGCTTGGTTATTCAAAAGCATTCTATTCCATAGCAAAATCTTATCTGTTGAAAGCATTCGATGTTTTTGGATTTGGATCCGATTTTAAGAAATGGATTCGAATTATGTTTTAAAAAGAAAGGGTTGTAAATCACATAAGTCATAGGGGCTAGATATCGGAAAGTTTTGGTGTTCATTGTGGTATTAGACAAGGATGTCCATTTTACACTTTAACCTTTGTTTTGGCTGTAGAACTGCTAGCTATTAGGATTAGAAATAATGACATTGAAGGAATACAGATACCACACAGAAATGAAGCAAATGCATGCATCAAAATTCAACAGATGGCTTACGACACGTCCCTATTTCTTTAACATCAGAATTACGTAACATCAGCAACAGATATTCTCAGACAATTTGCATGTTTCTTAGGCTTGAAACTAAATATACACAAAACTAAAATTTTAGCAATAGGTGATATTGATGAAAGATTTCTAAATGTACCCTTTGAAATAGTGGACAAAATAAAAGTCTTAGGAATATGCTGTGCAAAGACAAAATGGCCTATGAAATAGAAGACAACCCGAAAAGTAGAACAAAAACTCTTATAGCTATGATAAAAGAATGGAGAGAAAGAGACCATAGCATATATGGTAAATGGTGGTCATACAGGCATTTTTTGACAGCCAGTTTATTTATGTTATGCAGTCAGTTGGACTGCCAAAGGAAATTCTAATTAGAATTATTACAATTTCATACAGATTTCTTTGGCAAGGAAACACAGTAACAGAAAAGTTTTCGAAAATGTTGAAAGAAAGGTCATGAAAACAGATTATAAAGAAGGAGAGTTAGAAATGGTTGACATGATTGAATTGCAAGACATCTTTAACCTACAGTGGATTGTACGATTATCCAACAGAACTGAGATATGGACCCTCATTCTTTTTTGGCTCTTAAGAAGAATTGCTTGAGCTGAGGAAATTTTTGAAATAAACTAAAGATATACCAGAGATCTCTTTAATCGAAAATCATTTTTGGAAAGAAGTTCTATTAACTTACCTAAACAGTGAAATTAAAGTAGAAAGCCATAGTGTGCTGGCAAAATATGTCGGAACACAATATCGCTTTAACGATAGGTTAATGAAATATGAAAGTAAAGTCCTTAATTTCGAAAAATGGCGAGAGAAAGGCGTTGTCACAATAAACGATGTTTCCAAAACGCAGGAAAGGCATCTATCATTTTTAGTGGAAGTACAAGATTTACTTAATTATCAAAACAGGGAGTTGACCGTGTTGCAATACAACGCTGTACTAAATGTCATGCCACAGACCTGGACTGACTGGATAAAGAATAGGAATATACGACTTGACATGGAGAATCATGGTACCTCAGACGCAAACCACTTCTATGCAAGAACAAATTAAAGAATACCTGCTGAAAAAAAGAGTAATAACAAACCGTTAACCCCACACGCAGTAGCTTTTTGGAGTAGATAATGAACATTAAATTCAGTGAAAAGGTGTGGCTTACGCCATGACTGGCAAACAAAATAAATACGTTTACGTGAGGTGCAATGGAAACTGTTACATAACGTTTATCCCACAAATATTCTGCTACAAAAAATAGGTGTATGCCAGTCTGTTTCATGTGATGATGGTCCGGTCACTGTGGATACCATTGAACACTTTTTCTTTGAATGTCTTTTAATGAGTAAAGAGTTCAGAGATACCAAATCTAAATTTAGTCATAATATGTTTTAGATGTCTGTCTATTTTCATTTGACATATAGACAGATAAACATCGTAAATGATTATACGTTCTGTATAATTCAAATCTGTCTCTGTTCTGTACATGAGAATTCCAGTCTTGCTAACTGCAGTCAACGAGACTTTCTCGAAATACCTGGATAAAAACATTTATATCACCAACACTTTGGTTCATCCATACAAATCCAAAACCAAATTCACACAGTTTCATTCTCACATTAGTCACCCAGTTTTTGATTCCTCTGTCATCTAATTCTAAAAGCATTCGATATGCTTTGTGTGGTAATCTGTGATCCTGCATCTGAGTGATTTTAAACCAGTACCGAATACATTTAACAACATTTAATAATTAATGTCCTATATATATCTAAATTCAGAGAGAGAGAGAGAGATTCAAAATTTTTATTCAGACAAAGGCCTAGGCCCCATACTGAAGGGGGATGTACATGATTGAACTAAAGAAGAAAAAGAATCCAATGACATAAACGAATACAATAATCAATAACCAAATAACATTGACCATTCTACGAGCTCACAGTCTGCAACCTGTTGAGAGCTTGGTAGATATGTATAGTTGAATTTTTTTTAATGTAGTTTCATGCCTAGTTGACATTAGCAAAGTTACTCTAAAATACATGGAGCCTTGTAGTGCTTTGGCTGGATAAATTTTACCCTAAGATCACTCAGGGCAGGGCAACAAAATAGTAAGTGTAATTCATCTTCTTTACCAATGTTGCGCATAGACGGCAGGTAAGCATATTTTCATTTCTGACATAATATCTAAAATAATGACAAGCAATACCAGACACACCAAATCGAACTTGGTCAGTTCTCTCATAATGTATTTATTCATTTTCGGTTCAGTATAAGATTCTTTCAAATGAGTAGCTTTAAACAGCCTGTACCAAAGAAAATCTATCGCTTGTATATATGTGATCACGCCAGTCCTGCCATCCGCAATAGTGATTCTTTGCTTAAAAGATGTTCGAAAAACCTGGTATATTTTGAACAACCTGATTATCCCAAACAAACGAAAATCCAAAAGAAATTAAACAGCGGCGGACATTTGTAACCAATGTCTTCCTACCATTGGAATCTAAATTAAATAGCATTTTGTACGCTTTAAAAGGCAATCTGTTTTCATTCATTCATGTCAGTTTCAGCCAGTATTTGATACATTTCACATATGAATTGAGGTGAATAAGGTATCTGCCTAGTTCGCCATAAACAAGATCATATGGGCGTTCGAATGTCGACAGTAAGAAAGCGTTTCAGTGCAAACAAATGTACTTTTTCTGTTTCCGTAGTTTTCTCAAAAGCCTATATTTCCGCACCGCACTGTAACATTGGCTGAATCTGAGAGTCAAATAGTTTACTAAACACACTAAAAGCATTTCAGTGTAGTTTATACAGAATATGAAATAAGAGAATAAGTGCTTTCTTTCCTTTATTAGCTATATTTTGACATGCAAAACTAAGTCTTGTTGAGAAATAAATCCCAAGATACTTGTACGCATTTACTACTTGAGCTTTCTCATTTCCATAGTTTCATTTCTCGCTCACCGACAAATATCCACCCTTCCACCCTTACGAACAACAATATTACTTTTGTCCATGTTTGCTTTTAGTTCTAATTCACTTGCAGCATTATATAAGCTATTCAGCTGCCTTTGTAAGCCGACTACTGTTATAGACAATAACATACTGACATCAGCGAAAAGTAGAATAAATAGTTCAATGAGATCAGACGTAACTCCGTGAAGACCATTCTCAATTATTTCCAAAGCTAGTTTAGTAATAAAGAGTGAAAACAAAACCGAACTACAAACATCTCCTTGAGAGAGAGAGAGAGAGAGAGAGAGAGAGAGAGAGAGAGAGAGAGAGAGAGAGAGAGATTGAAATGAAGAAGGTGTTTCAGAAAGGCGACGAAAGAAACAGTCTGGTGGACATCGAGGTACCCGATGGCTGGGAGTGGCTGGATGATTGGCAGATCGACCTCAACAGGGCAGTGGACGAAGAAGGTGAACACTTGTGTAGTAGGAGAGGGATCACTTTCTATGCTCAGGATATTTCAATCAATAAGTGCAATAAATGGGTACAGTCCTTAAAATACAGTTGTAAAAAAATGCCATCATATAAGCTATGAAGCCACCTGTACAGATCACTGTTTTGATTTGAGCATACCCCCACCTCCCCCCCCCCCACCCTCTCATCTCTCTCTCTCTCTCTCTCTCTGTTCACATTCCCTCACCCACTCTGCTCCATGACTTGAATTATTACGATGAAAACGCTCGCACGTGTGTGTGTGTGTGTGTGTGTGTGTGTGTGGTGCGCTAGTGCGGCGACTTCACGAAATACTTGTTCCACCTAGCATTCACACGCAGACGAGAATAAGTGGAGCTTCGTTTCCTCTCGTCACATTACAGCGTTGTGACGGAGCGTGGGGGAGAGGGGGCGGAGGGTAGGTGGTAGAGTCAACGTGTCGTGCGCCCTGTGAAAAAAAAAAGAGAGTGAAGAAAGATTTTTTTTTTTTTTTTTTTTGTTTTTTTGAAAGCTAACCTTTACAGCGTGCTGTTCCTGATGAGTCGGTTTACCCATTCGGAGTAGTGATTTTTGTGCTCTTGGGGAAAAAAGGAGATTACCTGGCACTTATGGCGGACGAGAAGGAGGGAAAGACAAGAGAAAAGTAAGTTTAAAAAAAATTATTATTGATTCTAGGGTGAGTATAAGATGCTTGAACATATTTGATAATTTTCAGTTCAAGCTTTTATAGCGGTCCTAAAATTCTAATTATTTATTTCTCGACTTGTACGTAATTTGAATCATTTTCCAAATTCTACCCTGTTTACACACTCGATAGGTAAGATGTGGATCCTGAGATCGTTTATAAAGTAAGTACTTTTATTTTACTGATATAGGTTTCTTATCTTTCAAAGACAAGCACCTTGTATTTAGCGCCCAGTGTTTGGTACCCTGACAGCCCCTTTTCGTCCCTTGGCGCCCAGTGTCTGGTACCCTGACAGCCCCTTTTCCACCCTTGGCGCCCTGTGTTTGGTTCCCTGACAGCCCCTTTTCCACCCTTGGCGCCTGTGTGTTTGGTTCCCCTGACAGCCCCTTTTCCACCCTTGGCGCCCAGTGTCTGGTACCCTGACAGCCCCTTTTCCACCCTTGGCGCCCTGTGTTTGGTTCCCTGACAGCCCCTTTTCCACCCTTGGCGCCCTGTGTTTGGTTCCCTGACAGCCCCTTTTCCACCCTTGGGCCCTGTGTTTGGTACCCTGACAGCCCCTTTTCCACCCTTGGCGCCCAGTGTCTGGTACCCTGACAGCCCCTTTTCCACCCTTGGCGCCCTGTTTTGGTACCCTGTGTTTGGTACCCTGACGAACCCTTCTCAGCCCTTGGCGCCCTGTGTTTAGTGGGGGCACTCGATAGATCCCCGTCTCGATGGATCCCCGTCTCGACAGATCACCGTCTCCATGGATCCCCGTCTCGATAGATCTCCGTCTCGATTGATCCCTGTCTCGACAGATCACCGTCTCGATGGATCCCCGTCTCGATAGATCTCCGTCTCGATGGATCCACGTCTCGATTGATTCCTGTCTCGATGGATCCCCGCTACTGGTTTTGGATCTACCGAGACGGGGATCAATCGAGACCTAAATTTGTCCACATGTAGTGGGGGATCTATCTAGACGGGGATCTACCGAGATGGGGATCTACCGAGACGGGGATCTATCCAGACGAAATTCGTCCACATGTAGTGGGGGATCTATCTAGACGGGGGGATCTACCGAGATGGCGATCTACCGAGACGGGGATCTATCGAGATGCATCCTCAACCCTTAGCGCCCTGTTTTTGGTACCCTGACGAACCCTTCTCGGCCCTTGGCGTGTCTGCTGCTCGAAAGTGTTTTGGTTTTCTTTTGGGAAACTTGATGATTGTGATAGTTTTTTGTTTGTTTGTTTGTTTGTTTTTTTTTAATGATAGAGTTGGGATTTGTGAACCTACGGTGACTTGTGTGTGCGACCCAGAAAAAAAAAGAAAAAAGAAGACAACGTTTGATGTATGTGTGTGTGTGTGTGTGTGTGTGTGTGTGTGTTTGTTGTGAAGATTATAGTGGAGTGAATAATATACATATATATCGGCCAAAGAAAAAAAAAATGAAATCCCCGCGCTAGAAGAATCAGGCGCAGAATGAATGAAAAAAAAAAAGTTCAGACAAGAACTTTTAAAAGGGTTATTGATGTGTTTAATTGAAAGAAGGAGGGAGTCAGGTGTGTGGTTGTGGGCGGGGCGCATGATTCTTTGCATTTGGGTGTATATGTAGAGACCGTCAAGTGACACAATGACTGTCTTTTAGCTGTCGGTGAATCAATCGGCTTGAAAATCTGAAACGTGGTATTGAATTCACAAGTGTTATGAACAAATCTGAACTTCAACATGAATTTGTGTATCATTCACCTGTTGTTTGCCATTCGGACAGCACAACAAGTGCAAAGCGCCTCGTCTTGATGTTCGTCATGAAACGTTCTGTTTCAGGTTGATAGGGTTTCTAGTGTTCCTAGTCAACCTGCTTAGGCTTTTTGTTGCTATTTTAGAAACGGGTTTAAATCGGTAAGAGACCGCGTTGAACATGTTGCGAGAGCCTTCCGTCCATGCGAAAGTGAGAAATTTTGAGTTGACTCCACGTCCACCCCCACGTGCTTAAGAATTTCAGACCTGTGTTCAGTCCATGTTTTGTCACGAAACATGATTGAGAAGATAATGTTGCAGCTTCTTTGCCATCATGCTGAAAATATGTTTGTTCTCTTTAAGAATCATCGTTTTCGCAAATCTGCAACAGCAGGATG